>JALGQZ010000015.1:25833668-26366659 GCA_023105745.1 Austropuccinia psidii
AGAGGGAACTCACCTCTTTCCAAATATGCAAGTCCCATAATCATAGGACAAAGAATAACAAAGTTATTCAAGCTCAAAGCAGTTGCTGAGAATAAAACTTGATTTTCACCTCTCATCTAAAATCCAGAGAAGGAGGCTGAACCCAATAAAATGGGTATTCAAATTAAAGCACTCAATCAGGGCTATCCAATGGTACTATCTGAATTGAGCTAGAAGGATAACTATATAAGTTATGGCCAAAATAATGTCAAATAAGGGTGAATAAAATATTCACTTCTCATCCAACTTCTACAGTTTTAGTGTGAGATACCCAAAGTGGGGTCTCTTTGGAGATACCACAATGAGGGCTATCTGATGGTGTAATGTATTTCCCCATATCTCATCTAGAAAAAAAGCTGTGGGGAAAACAAGTTCCATACAGATTTTGAGATAATCATATCTCTGGATAGCTAAAATTGAACATGGCATAAATTTGCCATATTTAATGTTAACCATACCAAATGAGGTACCATTGTGTATATCTCAACCAGGGATACATAATAAGCCAACTTTGAACTCAATATCTCAAGAACTGACAAAGTTATAGCAGTTTTAAGGTAAAAATCCCACATTTAGAACAATAAAGCTTTACTGTGGGATACTATCCCATAAGTATGATTATGAGGTGTCGAATAGACCAATAAGCTTGTTTATACTTCAATACCTCATAGTTCAGTCAAATAAAGGGGTCCATACAGGTTCTGTACAGCTTCTGACATGTCAGAAGCACCAGAACACACCTGTAAGTTACATTGGTGAAAACTTTCACCCTGTATAGGGTAAGAATGGCAACTTGTGGTTCTAAAACCACATTTACACCCGATAAAAGTCTGTATTGAGTGTGTAAAACCACAAATCAGCCCACAGTGGTGGAAATTCTCACTCTGTGGCTGTGTGCAGAGGTAAACAACCTCCCACTACCCCAGAGCAAGATAAAAGGGGGCCTTTCCTCACCAGAAGGCCAATCAATCATCCTGTTCTTAATATTTGCATGTGGTATAGCTTCTTAAAAGTGGTACCATTAGAATCAAACAGGTATAATTATAATTTAAATTATTGTAAAACAACAGATGAACACTGCACCCAGGGCTATCAATAGCACTCACAACCACTAAATTCTTTTAGTATAGCCTTTTTTACCATCTACTCATTTAATTATCATCATTATTTTCGTGTCACACTCAGAGTTATAGCTATTTATTATCATTGTACAGCTATATCATAGAGTCACCCTGACAGCATCTGACATGTCAGAAGAGGGCTGTGAGGTCTCCAAATGAAAATTTCCCAGAAAGGACTATAAAAGCCACAATTTCACCCTCTGGAGTTAAAAAATCTTCCCCACCTCTACATGGTAAGGATTAATGGTCCTATAACTCAATTTGAGGATGAAAAGGAACCTTTCTCATCCCAAAAGAGGAATTCTCATCCTGCTCTTGAACTCCTATTTAGTAAAAGTGCTTACAGACAGCTATAATATTAAAAAATTATCAGTTATAATTAAGCTATTTTAGATAGTCAATTCATAAACACTGCAGCCAGGAATTCAAGCAGTTCTCACCACCACTTATCATCAGAAAAGTCCCAACACCATTACTATTTACCTTTATTATCATTCATTATCCATTTAATAGTCATATTTAAGCTTGTAAATACTATTTAACAACCTTATACTCAGATCAGACTGACAGAAATAGTATCCTTACCACCTGGAACTTCCCTAGACTTCTGGACTACAAAGGATCAGAGCTAGAGATACCTGGCTATATTTGAACTGTGGATTTATCTTATCTGATTTGTTGTTTAAAATAATTGAAATTACTGCTAATTAAGTTAATTAATTTACATAAAGCTATTAGTGGCTAATTCAGAACCCAAATATCTTATTTCCCCAAGCACCAGGAAATCTTTGATGTGGAGTTTGTTGGAATCCCTTTTGGAATAAGGAATAACTGGGTGCTTCTTTAGAATCAGTGAAAACAATTCCACCAAACAACTAACCATTATAAATTCCATTCAAGAAAAATTTGATTTCCTAAACATTAATTGGCCCCATCAGTGCGCCTGTCACATCCTCAACCTATTTGCCAAGGAGATGTTGTATTTCATGGTTGAATTAAGTGATTATTAATACAAATTCTTTGACAATTATTTGGGTTCAACTAGATCTCCAATTGAAAACAGAAAAAATGATGAACCACTATACACCAAGGAGGTACAAGGCAAGTTAATTTTATGTATTCACATTCAGAATTCTATGCATATTAAATTTGCAATTTAGCAAAAATTAAAAAGGTCAAGCACAAGAAACAAATTCCTGAATTGAAAGAAAAACACTATGCTTTGAATCAGAAAGATTTGGAAAGTAAAGAAAAGACTGAAGCAATTGATTTTATTAAAAGAAATATTAATGGGAGTAGTAGTGAAGAAGAATAACCATCAAGTGGTACCCATACATTGGATTCAGGTGATTAATAAAATTTTATAGATGTTAGCCCTAGGTTTCCCCATTTATCTAAAGTGTGGATTTCAACTCAAAATATTGCTTGATCTCTTTGAAACCTCTGTTCTAACATTCAAGGTTTGGAAAATAAAAACAACGATTTCATGAATACACACAACAGGACCAGGGATCCTAGGTTGTCACCTATTAAAGTCCCTATGACAACTTGGAACTATTTCTTAACCCAAATTCAGAGGACTAGAAATCTGAAGTTATCAATTGAGCTCTGGGGAAATACTTCCTCTGGATAAAAATACAAACTCAACCAAAATAATTGGCGTTAAATAGAGTTCCAGGAACCAATTTTGTAGCTTTTTGTGAAATAATGTAATTTATTTCAATAAAAATCCCCCACAAATCACTTAGCTCTTCTGTATTACAAACTCATGATAAATCTCCTTCCCCATCAGTGTCAGGTAAGAACTTTGACCTGTGAATGAGATCGTGACAGTGCGGGGATAAATATAAAAAAGTACTAAAATATTTCAGAACAGAACAACACATTAATTTGAACATTACTCAACCCAAAATATCAAAGGGCCTTATTAAAGCATTTAAACATTCCCACTGACCATTAAAACAAAATAATCAAGAAGATCATGGAAAAATTCCATGCAATGAGAGACAAAGAGATTCCCAAAAGCAAAATAGCCAGTGACCTCTGTTCTCCTGAAAAGCTCAACAGTGAACCAGAGATGTATGATTTACTTTCTCAAATGGGCCAAAGCCCAATTGAAGAAAGTATGGCCACCTCAAGTTCACACCCAGAAAAGGCTGTTTCATACTTACAAAATTTTCATCCAATGTAAAAAGGGGAGAATTTCATAGATTATTTGAAGATAAGTACCCAACTATCCTTCTTCTTCCTTAGAAAATTGACTAACCACATTTTTACTCCTTGATCAAGTGGGAGATAATCACTGGAAAGTTTACAGCTCTTGGAAAGTTGGAATTGCATTACATGAGCATTAATTCCTCGTATTCCTGAATGGAATGATTCTTTCCTCAAAGTGGAGGACTCAAGTCTCCTTCTCATGCTTCCTTTTGGACCCACACATTTTCACATCTCAATTGTATCAAACAGTGTTTGCATGATGCAGAAGGGCCTTATTAGTGTTGGCATAATTATGAATACCCAACCATTTATTATTGGAAATTATTTTATTTCTTTAAATCTTGATTGGCTGTGATGATGAGAATTGAAATTCTCTTCATTTTATGTGGGCTTAGGGTTTTTTACTTGAATTTTTATTTATTGAAATTATCAAGTAGGCCCTTATGGGGTTGTTGTCCCAACTGTTGTGGAAAATCAGCAACATGAGTATGCACCAATTGGGCTATATTTCAAGTTGAAAAAAAGCTTTCAAAGCTTTAATAAATTTTACTAAAAACTGATTAGGGACCTATTGGCAAGCCCTCAATTAACTTTATAGTTAATACATAGTATATAAACTCAATACCATTTTAGTAGTTTTGATGATAATAGATGGATTTGAATGAAACTTTTATTCAATTTCTGATAATTTCATCTGTGAAACCAATGAAACTTCATTTAAAAAAGTCAATAGAATAAGCCAGGTAAATGAAACTTATTCTGAAAAAGATCTTTAGGTAGATGATATTCCTGGGGAATCAATGACTCAAGTATTTATGAAATAATATTTATTCTTTTTAATATACCATTTTACTCACCTTAGCTCTTTTACATAATCTATATATAAATCAGGTGAATAAAGTTTTATGACTTGCAGGTTTAATTTTTATAATTAATGGTATTAAACCAATACTTTATCATATAATAAATAAAAAAAGCTGAAGTATCTGAAATAAATTCAAGCTTCATGGAACTTGGAAAAAAGGGATTTGGACCTGATTATTAGTGACTTCTTTCATGATTATGACTTTGAGGTCTTTCTTACCATAACCCTTAATTCCCCTGATTAAATCATGGATGGTATAGCTAGATATTACAATTATTAGGATTATGAGAGAATTTGTTCAGGTAAATCATAAAGGCTTGAAAGGTAGCCAAATGAAAATGAACAAAATAACAATAATAAAAATAATTATTATTTAATGTAACTCTTAATTATATCACTGGGAAGATGGTATATAATTTAAGTATTTTAGCTAAAATTCATAAGCCTTTATATAAATATACCAAATTAAACATAAAATCTGTTTTTTTACTAAATGAATACTTCTTTATTTTCAACCAAATCATATATTTTGGAGGATTTCTGGATCCAATCAAAACCCTTTGAATATTTTTTGAGGCTTATTTGAGCCTAAAGAACAATTAAAGGGCTAGGATTGATATTTTTTATGTGAATGAATCCCCTGATAATCTACTCATGAGATTTAATAGCTATTTTTGGGGGAATTTCATATTATGTTGAAAAGATAAAGAAATTTGCAACAATTGAAGAATTTATTTTACAAGAAAGTTTGATAGAAGAATAATATTGAATTTTACTAACACTCCAAAATTACATTGTTTTTGAGTTGATATTAATGGTTAAAAGTACATAATTTTCCATTTTTATTATATATTAAAATATAAGGCTCCCATATCATTTCATAAAGGTAGAGAGCTATAATCCTCCAATTATTTGTGGATCATGATTGGAAAATGGGATTATGTGAAAAATTTACTCATAATAATACACCAAAGAAAATGTCAAACACTCTTCAAAGTATAAAACCTTCAGGGGAAAATATATTTCCAGAATGATGAACCATGAATATACAGAAGGTTATTTAAGATATTTTATTAAACATCTACTTCTCTTTTAAGTGAAATCTTCAATTAAAAAAATTGTAATTTAATTAAATAAAGCTCATCATGAAGAACAAGACTTGAAAATATTTTACCAGGTTGGAAAGACCCTAGATTATCTATTAATAATAATCTATACTAGAAAGAACATTCAAATGAGAATAATTAAGTTTTAAAGATGGATTTTATGTATTTGAAGCTCACTGATTATTATTTATGAAATATTTATTGAGTCTCTTTTTATATGAAATATGATCAAAAATAACTATTGTATTTGATAAATTGGAAATAAAATAAACTATAGAAAATTCATTGATAAAATCAGAATAATAAAAAATTAATGCATTACTATAGAAAAATTAATCAGAACTTGAAAATAACTTAGGGTATTTGAAATGAAAATATTTGACATTTGAAGCCAATATGATATATAGGATTTTATATTTCTTAAGTGGCTTTTAAATTGACAATTCATATTTAAGAAACTGATTGTTAAGCTTATAGAGATATTCTCAATAGTATGTAAGCTCAAATAAAAATTATTAAAGCCAATGAAATTGAGTTTATTAATTGAGATTAAAAAGGGAAGAAAAAAATAAGCTTCATAAATATTCTCAAAAGATTATCATTCTGAAACATTTACTATCAACATAAAAGCATCTTTAATTAACTTAGAATAGTATCCCTTAAATTGGAATGAAAATAGAATTTAATAAGCTAGCTTATAATATATCAAAAATATAAGCTTAATGATTTCCCTTGTTGTGTTAAACTAATAATGATATATTATTAGCTTCAGAAATGTATTCCTAAGCTTTCCTGTAACATTTGACTATGAAACTGATGATAATATTACTATTAATCAACAGTACTATGTCTGTTCTTATGAAATATAATAATAAAATATTATTATAACCACAATTAAATAATTAAAAAATTATTTCTTTCACGTGTTAAGCACTACTAGTGATTTTAACAGTGAGCAAGTAATTGTCTACAAGAATCAATTACAAGAAGAATTTAATAATAAAATTATTTTAATATATAATTATCTTTTGCAAGAATAATTATAATGATAATTCTTGAAGAAAACTAAATTTTTAGAGAAAAACTTTAAGAATTAAAGATAAATCACTCACTAATATTCCAAAGAGCTTATTGAAAGATAAGATAGAGAGATTTGGCGTAGAATTATGGATTTAGAGGATCAAAATGAATTCCTAAATGTATTACAACAATATATAGTTGATTTCTATGATTTCACGTCTTTCTGATTGATTATGAAAGAATAAAACACTTAAGAAAAGTTTTAACTAATAGTAATACTGATATAAATGATTAATAAGATGATGATACGGAAAAAACAGCAAGAGAAGGCCTCTTTTAAGTCAACAACAGCTCACAGAGGCGTGCCATGGAGTAAACTGAAAAACCAGTGAGTGAGAAAGCATCAAATCCTTTTGGGTTAGTACTTACATCATCTGTTGTCACGTAAAATTGTCATAATTGCTTAATTGATGCTTTTACGTGACTACCAACCCCAATATGGTTAAGAATAAAAGGAGTAACATTTGTAAATCTTCTTTTATTCCAAAGTAATCATTGATTTCCCAAATTTATCAATGTTATTGACAATTTCATCACAGGTTGTATTTACTGTGAATTTTTGAAGATTCAGTGTTTCACGTAGAATAACCAAAAATGGACTGTAAGTAAAACTGTAATTCTTTTTGGTTGTACCATAGATAATACAGTTCTAAATTGGTCCTGAAAGTTTCAGAAAGATTCATTAAGAATTGTATTTTTAATGAATTTTTGAAGTTTTTACCTCATTTCTACATAGAATTGCAAATATCAGTGTTTGACTGGTTGCTATGAGGTAAATCAATGGATACAAGTCCAAAAAGGGTTTTAATTACTCTTTTGGGGTTTATCCATAGAAAGTCATTAAGAATTGACGTGGTTACAGGAGCCTAAGTAGCTTTTTACCTACTTGGCACATCAAAATAGCAGGTTATTTGCTATTTTCTTAAGATTTACAGTAGTTGTGACATGGTAACCAAGTTCCCAAAAGGTTTTGGTTTACCAATTAGTCTAAGATCAGCCATGTATCCAAGCTTTAGAGCTGTCCATGCCTCTGAGGCCTCAGAAGTTGGGTACCCTGGCTCTCTTTGATGTCTTTTGTCCCCCTTACTTATTTTTCATGTCAAAATAGAAATTTAAGCTTAAAGTGAGATATCCACTATGGGTGTACCAAAAGTGCATGTAAGAATACCATAATATTAAGTGCTCAAAACATGCATAACACTATTATTAGTGTATATGTAACATGGGATTTCTCACTTTCCCATTATTTTGGCGTAAAATCAAGAAAAACAAAAATTTTCACAGATCTTTTATGTGGTATAATTGATGTGGTGTTGAAGTATTTTCCATATTACCACCTCAAAGAACTAATTTGAGCTTATTCACTCTATGGAGCTACCCTAGGTGAATTTTTTTGTAGAATCCAAATCTGGCCTTAAATCCATGGATTTCTTTACTCAATAAAAAGTTATTCATCTTTTCTGAAATCAAAAATGATGAATTTTGAATATATGCATGATTTATGAGTTATGTATAATTCAAAATTTCTTTTTAAGATAATTGTGGCCTATTTGGGTATGTAAAATATACCTCAAGGCTCACATTTCCAAAATATCTATAATATAATTATACACTAAATAAAACCAATAAATGTGCTTTCATTGAATTAATATAAATTCTGAAAATAGATTTCAATCAAAGAAAATAAAGACAGCCTTGATTTAGATACTTCCTTTTTCATCATTGAGAAAAAATAATTAATTTAATTTCTTTTGATAAACTGGTATTATGAGAAAATTAAGTTTAATTGTAAAAAAACATAGTTTTCTTTGAAGTTCTTACACCATTTCCAATTTAAATTTATTCTCATATTTCAGATAATATCTTATATCAATTTATTTCTTCAATGGGGCTTTAAGTCTAGGAAATATTGGGTTTAAAATACTTACTTTATTCATCAAATAACACATTCAATTCCTGGTATTTAAAAAAGCCCACATCTAAAGAGGTGTGGTATTTTAAACATCCAAAAACCCACTTTTTCAGTACAAATAATGAGTTTTCAACATCTCAAATCACACCTGCATCTTTCCAAATGACTGATCTTTTTTTTTCAAACCTTGCAAAGGGAATCTTTTTTCATTTGAGGTTCTTCACTTGAATAGTACAAATTTCTATCTATAGCTTAGTGAAAATCATCACCCAGCTCTAAAGAAAATTATTTTCAACTCAATTTATGATTCAGCTCTGCTCAAAGAATCCACCAGAATACCATCATTTCAAAAAATAGCTCAATTTCAGCATATAGATGTGATTTTATCCAATTATGCTCCTGATCTTGAATTTCAAAAAGCTCATTTGGACCATCTAGGTCTGAGAATAGATCTCAGGCCCTGAAAAACCAATTTAACAGCCTATATATGTATACCAGTGGATTCTGTCAGCTTGGAAAGTCAAAAATTCAGACTACTATTTCATACAAATAATAAATCTTTTTGAGAATTGTTATTAATTATTCAAGATGTCAAAGACTTCAAATATTAATCTAAATATGAAAAGATATATCCATCTATATACTTGGAAGTGGAATTGTCCCAATTAGGCTTCCATAGAGATGGTGAGGCATTGGGAAATCTATCCATAGGAAAATTTTTCTATATAATCAGTGTTGAATAAGCTTTTTTCAATAATGATAAGGATTATATCACTTGTCCAATAATTGAGAAGTAAAAGAAAAGATCAAATATTGTGAAATCTAAAGATTTCACTGGTTGTATTGTGTTTATTGATTGGAGTCTCATACCCTTGTATCAGAAAGTACCAAAATATGGAGAGGCCTATTTTGATAGAAATGAAAGATAATTTATTTTGGATTCTTGATTCTTTATTAACTAACAAAAACTAATTTTTATATTTTCAATTACCATTCAATTATTATTTGAAACAAAAAAGAATTTAATTTAATTTTGTCTTGGTTGTTCTGGCTCATTTCACGACTCAAATTTATACCATCATATTGAATTTCCCAAGACCCCTCAATATTCTTAGATGAGGTATTGGTAGCTTCTGGCTGACTAAGAATATTCAAGCTCACAATGGATAATACCAGAATGCAGCGGTTCTACCTTTCATTTGAAAGAGAATCAAAGATTTAACTTATTTTTGGGAAAATCAAGAGTATGGAGCAAGCATAAATTAGGAATTTCGAAAGAAAATTTGTCAGGATGAGTCTATTAGGAAGCTATAAGAGACTACAAGCATAAAAGATGACTCTGACATTAAAAAAAATATAATTAATGAAAAGGGATCTAATATGAAAAAATGGTGGTGATGAGTCTTTAAAGACTCCTGGCTTACCAAATCATCTATTGTGATCCATCAGTAGAAATTATAATTATATCTAATTGTAATATAAGGGTTACTTATGTGTAATACAGTGTAACCATGGAAGAATAAGATGATAAGACAATGGGGTGTTTTTACTAGGAGGGAAAGCCTTCTCTTATGTCAAGTCATAGTGAAAATAGGGTAATGACCTCTTTTAACATTGATAGAGTGCAAAAATTCTCTCGGGAATTGGTTTAGGGATCAAAAAATCCAATACAGCCATTAATGGCTCCAAAATGTGGCTTTTAAACCAAATCTCAACTGTTTATTCCAAGAAAATGTAAGAATATTCATCAATGGAGGTTTGAGGTGTGTTACACAAGCCATTATTCCACAAATGATGTAAAAATACCATCTGGGGACTCTTATCAGTCAATTCTTTAGTAATCAACAGAAAAAACTCATTGAATGGGCTTTACAGCTCATAATTAAATTATATGAGGGAAGATCCCACAGTATGGCCCTGTACAGGGAAGTGTGAGAATTCATCATCTGAGTATATGAGTAATAATTGTAAAAAAAGCCTTTCTAATTATATTATCTGGGATAATAACTCAAAATACCAGCTGGTGTGGGTTTATATCCTCAGATCCTTGTTAGCTTTTTCAGTTATCAAGCTTCAGGGCCAAAAAGTGGGTCAATTTATCATGAAAAGTAAGCTCTAAAAGATTATTATCCTTTCCACTAGGATTTGAATAAGTATTCCAAAGGTATACAGGCTCAAAGTACCTTGAGAATTTTGTAGAATATTATTTGCTTGTTTTTAGAGAAAAGTACCAAGAAATTTTGATCTGTGTAAGATACAGAAATGAGGGTTACATTTTTATGTATCCCTACTTTAGCCTTCCCAGCTAATAAATTAGCATATTATTCTCTCATCAAAACTGTCAAAGCTAGTTCAGAGGTGAAAATATAGCATCATTTTTTCAGGCTGTTAAAATAGTATTTGCATGGAAACTTTTGATCCAGTGGTGCTACAGTCTTGGAAATGGTACCATTGTATAGCCCTCCTTTATAGCTTTAATACAAGAACCCACCTGGAAGGTCTGTGATCAAAAGTCTAGAAATTAGATGAGAGGAAAAGATTAAGGTTTTTTTTCAGAAAGAGCTTACAGACTTAATAAACTGGTTAATTATTATTAGTTTGGAATAACAATAATATTTTCTGAAAGGGGGGTTTTCTCTTTCAGATTTCAAAGTTAACAGACCAAACTTTTTAGATACTTTATTTTGTTTATGGCCTATTTTACCTTTATTTAGCTTAATAAAGGCTAAAGGTGTGTATTTCACTCCTTTCTTGTGTACCATGTTTAGGGTAATTTTGAATTTTATGCTTGTCCTCTGGTTTTGAGTCACAGGCCAAAAAAGTGGTCATACTTGAGGGAGACGAGGAGTAAAATTTGAAAGCCAAACAAGGAGAAATAATTCAATAATTGGGTGGCAAAAAGGGTGATCTTACATAACCTTTTGGCTTGAGCTGGGGCCCAATGTATCCATTTATACAAAGAACAAGATCCCCCAGAGCTACAAAATTTATATAATCTTGATAATAATAATTATCAATTGAATATGTGCAAACTCATCAAGAAATTTAATTTAACCAGGAAAAAACTAGATAAGATGTATCATCATGGTATTTTTCATAAATCCTTGAGATATATCCATAAAATGCACATTATGGGAAAGGAATTTTGAATTTTTGACTAGTTCTCTTATATGTATACATGAATGTAAACCCTTATCTGCTATACAGACTCCAACTACTTGATTTATTTAGTTCTTATGTATAAATTTCAAAATCATAACGTTAATCTTATCACTACATTAATTAAATATTTTTTCTCTGACTAATTACTAATTTAGCCATAGTATTTGTTCCCATTGTGTCATTGTTTTTTTTAATGTTTGTTCCTGTTAATAAAGCAAATATTTCCTCAATTAAACATGATTAATTCATTCTATTTTTATTTCAAATTTTTTAATACAATATTTAAGTCTGATAGCTCTTAACCAAATATATTTTTACGGATTAAATTACTTATATTTTTTTAGTAAAAATATTAGAGCTCTCAAACACTTACTTTGAGGGTCTCATTCAAACAGTAATTATATTGTAAATGACACTGGTGACGCATCAATTACTTCAAATAATAGTATTCCACGTATTATTAACTTATTAATTGCTAATAATTTCAGACTGGAAGTCACAAAAGAGGCCCCATATAACATAGAATTTAATATATTGAAGCTATAATTAGATCTAATTAATTGAATCTAATAAATGAATGAAGTGATAATATTCAGAATCACATTGAAAGAAAATCAAATGGTCAACTTATTTGAGATAAAATTGAAATATCTCATACTTCAAGAAAGATTAATTTTATTTGATTAATAAGAGCTAGACAGCTTCCTCTACAACAAAGGCTACACTACTCTAAAATAGGTAATTGACGCAACTCTAAAACAAGAACGACCACGTCAAAATAAATCCAATACAAATGAAATAGAAGATCTTGAAAAATTTCATAATTCCAAAAATAAATCATTTTTATATGGAGAAAACTCAACTATACAAGAAATTATTTCTAAAATTCAAGGAAATTATCCTCATGCTAATGGATAAACCATTTTCTTTACCATTTTTTTTAGTATTACCAAATGTGAGCCTGAAAGAATGTAAACCCTTACCTTCTATACAGACTCAAATTACTTTATTTAGTTTTTCATCTCATTTTCTTTTTTCATTTTGTATGAATTTCGCAGATCTAACATTAACGTTATCACTAAATTAATTAAATCTCTGTTTCTATGACTAATTGATAACTTTTTCATAGTATTTTTTGCCATTGTGTCAATTGTGTTGTTTTTATGTTTGTTACGGTTACTACAGAAAATCTTTTCTTAATTAAACATGATAGCTTCATTCCATTTTGATTTAAAATTTAGAAATGAAATATTTAAAGAGGATTAATTCTCTTTTAATTTATCCTCAGAGCTCTTAACCAAATATGTCTTGAAAAATTAAATTAATTAAATTTTTTAGTAAAAATATCAGCGCTCTCAAACACTTACTGTTGAGGCTTCATTCCAACATTAATTATATTTTGATCCAAATTATTAATAATATTGAAGAAAGTCTTTTTATCATTGGAGATTTGTGATTTCCATTCCACTTGACCAAAATTTTTTAATTGACCTTACTTTATGACATCTTTATTCTGTATTAGTGCCATAGTAAAGAAATATTTTCTTATTTAATGGATGAATTCATAAAATTCTAAGCTTGGCCCATTATTTATTATCTTCATAAATATAATCTTGAGTAAAACCTTGTCGCCTGGAATAAAACCCTTCTTAATTTTCATAATCAAAGCCATGATGAAATCCAATACCATTTGTAATCCCTCCTAGCATATTCAAATCTTTCTTTATGTTCTTTCTTTCTTTGAAAAGTTTGTTCAATATGATAATGTGTTTTTCATATTTACTTTATGTTGTGGTCTGCCAATTGAATGCATGTATTTGATATACCATTATTGGGAGATAAGGTGTTTCATTTTCATTGATTGAGACATGGAGGCAAAAGATTTTGCTCAAGGGATTCTGAGCCAGGTAGAATTTGGGTCATTATTTTTGGCTAATTGAATAAAAAACCTTTATGATCTTTTTCAAGATTAATAGAAGCTTAATAAATTTAATTGGGGTTTTTTCTTTGGTTTCTGGTGAAAAATGGAGGTTTAGACCTAGATCATTGACAAATATCATCTTTGAAATCTGAATAATAATAAGGTTGGGTCCAAATATTCATCATATTATTAGATTTCAAATAGATTGGAATATATTTTTCATGAAAAAATCACCCTTCTAAAATTTTTTACTCCCAAAATTCAAATTATTAGAGGATTTATTCTAGGAAGGAGATTTTTTTTGAGAATTTGGGGTTGATTTTATTGATTTCATAAAAATGATGAATAAATTAAGTTACAAGCCCTAATGAAATAATTCCTCCCTTAAGATAATAAAGAGAGAACAAATAAAAAATATGTGATGAAGATGGTCACTTTCATAGGAATAATCATGATGAAAAGACAGAAATAAAAAAAATGTAATCATATATGATCAGATAATTAAAAAAGTATCAATAATAAAATAAGGGTGTTGGTAAACCCACGTAAGCCCTTACGTGTTTTTACTAAAAACTTACGTGTTTTTGCCATCAATTGGTAAAAACACGTAATTGTATGGTAAAAAGACATAGGGGTGGTTTTTAAATGAAATATGGATATTTATGGCATTTTTAAGGCCATTAATGGCATTATAAATGCAATAAAGGTCCTTATTATTGCTATTTATGGCATTATCAATGCAATAGAGGGACATATTAATGCCATAAATGGCATTATAAGTTCAATAAAGGGAATTATTAATGCTATAAATGGAATTATTAATGCCATAAATAGCATTTTTAATACCACAAATAGAATTCTTAATGCCACAAATGGCATTTTTAATTCCATAAATGGCATTATTAATTCCATAAATGGAATTGTTAATGCCATTTATGGTATTTTTGAGGCCATTTATGGCATTGTTAAGGCCACAAATGACATTAACAATGCCATTTATGGAATTTTTAAGGCTATAAATGACATTAAAAATGGAATGAATGTCCTTAACAATGCCATTTATGGCATTATTAGTTTCATTTATAGCCTTAAAAATTCCATAAAGAGCATTGTTAATGTCATTTTTGGCCTTAACATTTTTAGTAAAAACACGTAAGGGCTTACGTGTTTTTACTAAAAGCTTACGTGCTTTTACCAACACCCTAAAATAAATCCTGAAATCTGTAAGTATTTTTTTTACAAAAATTAATAAAATAATGGTTTTTCAAATTGGTATAAGCTAAATTTACAGGAGAAAATATTTGAATTGAAGCATACATATAGAATGAACCAATGTTTTCAGAAACATTAGAAGTTTTCTGAAAAATGATTCCAAATATGCTATCAATTGACTTGGAAAAATTGAAAAAACCAATTCATAATAAATCTTAAATAAATTATAAAACTGTTTGAAAAAGGATTCAAAAGCATGTTGAAATTGGAAAGGAATCCCATAGAAGTGGGTGATAGGAGTGATGGTGATGTTTGAGATAGGTCATTTGGTTGGATGGGTAGGGTTAAAATTGTGGTTAAGTGGTTGAGAGGAGGATAAGAGAAAAATATCAAGTAAAGAGAAATTGAATTACCTATTTTGGAACTCCTTTCAGTGTGGGATTGGATAAGGCAGTTCTTGAGGGGGAAATCACAGGTAATCATTTTTCAATTTATGAAAGTTCCTGTAGTCAAGGGTTCTAATGGTGTTTTAGCTTGCCCTCTTGAAATACAATGAAAATATTCCTACTGAGCTCACTGATAGAAAATTAATATTGTGGATTTAAAACTACAGAAGACTAATTTTTAAGTCTCTTATCAGACTCAATCAAGCACAAGACTATATATAGATGAAGTAAGCCTGAGTTATTGTATAAATTTTAGCTATTTGCAATATCATAATAAGACTATTTTTTGACCAAGTAATTTTGAAGGTAAATCAAATAAACAAATCTGATGAAATTCAAGTAAATGAGTGGGGATAATCTGCTGTAGGTGCTTTTTTATATTTTATAATGGGTAATTTGTAATCAATTATGATAAATAAGCTACTTTTTATTGTGAAGTCAATATCAATAGTGGTTATTGACTAGAATAAGAGATGGTATGAATTTAATAGACAATTTTTTATTACTACTAATAGTATGAGCTAATAATAGGGGTAAGGATAATAATAAATAATTATGAATTTCTTTTTCTTCTTTTTAGCTACTGAGCATGAAATAATATAATTTAATAAGGTCTAGACTACCTGATGGTTTCAAAGATGGCTCTATTTTATCTGTTAATATTTAAATAATTATTTAATAGAATTAACTACCATTAGGAAGGGAAAAAGAAATTGTGTGAGAAAGAGGCTCTATTTATGCTGTTTGGTGTACCCTTTTTTTCCATTGGGACCTTGCTTTTCAACTGTAAAAATTAATTTTACCCCTTCAGTAATTCCAGATTGTGTGATATTCCCAGCTAGGCCATGTGGTTGATACTCTGTATTCAACTAGTAAGCTTTCACAGCCTTAAGTGATTATTTTTTGTAAAAACTTTCACTTATTATGTAAGGTGATGTTGTTTATTGGTTGACTGTAGAGCTAATGCAGGGTGGTTGAACTTCCAATATTCTTCCTTAAAAGGTCATGTGATATTTTTCAGCTTCCGAAGTGGAAGTTCTTTGGATTTCAAATTTCCACTCTTTGACTGTTGAATTTATGCAAGGGGTTTGAGGATTTTTGAAGGAGATTATGCACCCTCATGCATGTGATCATGCAGTTTAATGCAGGATATTTGTTCTGATTGACTGATGAGCTCATGCAGGGGCTTTTACATTTCATCAAGGATCTTTGTCAGTCGAGTTTACTGTTGAAAGACTGTTTTGTTTATGCAAGTAGTATTTCCTGTGCATAATAGAAGTACTTATTAAAGCTCAAAGTTTGAACTATTTGTGTTTGTTGAAGCTCAATGCCCCGTTCCTTTTTGAATAATTGTTTGCATTTTATATTTCATTGGTGTTTGGAGGGTTTCTGAGGGAGTTAAGGTGGATATAATATTTATTTTGAGGATATTTCTTTCTTTTAAGTGTCGTACTGATTATATGAGGGCTATTTAATGTAGTTTTGGACTCCATGTTACTATTCAACTGTTTTCTGATGACTTGAGCTAAAGTAATTGACTATAGTGGCTGCTTTGAGGTTCATAATGTTAATTTTGACAATATTGCCTGATTTAATTTCTGACTTGGAACCTGTTTGAGGTAAAAACAATTATGATGTGGGATCAAAACTAAAAATATGATATAGAATACCACACTATATGTTGCAAAAGGATTAGTAATCTATCTGAAGATGAAAAAGAGAAACTTTTACTTGCCTTTTGAATAAAAATCTAATGCAATGTATTTTGAAGGAATTTTTTTGATTAAGCGATGTTGGAGAAAATAATAAAATCTCTTACAATCAGAAGCCTGTGCATTTGAAAAAAACTGTTTATGAAGGAAGTTAGTGTGTTTTTTATTTTGTATAGATTGAAAGAGGATAAAAAATAATAGCTTGAGCTAATAAGCTTTGTTTTTAAATAATGAGAAAAATTAAGTTGAGCTAAAAAAGAAACTGTGTTTTTTTTTTATTGTTTGGAAAGTAAAATGGAAAGTTCAAGCCAGAAAACTCATCCATAAAATTGGATTTAATTTGAAAAAAATACAGTTGAATGATATCAAAATTTTGTCTTTCAGACCTCAACAAAAGTAACTCTTTCCAAAAAGGCTATTAAAATTCACCATGCGACAGATCAGATTTTTTAAGACTATACCTCCAAAAAATCAATTTCAAAATTTTCAATTAAATAAAGTATATGATTTGACTTTATAAAACTAATTTTTTGGTTATACTTTATAAAATCATGATCAAAATATTATAAAAAGAACCAATAATCATTTTTCTTAAAGGTTAGACTAATTTCAGTCATCAATTACCTATGTTTTTAAGTTAACAAAAACCAACTTTACTCTCAGATATCTCACTTATCTTCCAGTCAAAGGAGAAAAAAATGGCCAGATAAAATCAATATGGATTTCATTTCTCCCTTTAAAACAACAGGCAAAGGCCTGTTATTTCTGATGACTATAAATAAATGTGAAAATTCAAAAGAATTATATAAACTCATACACTCAGAATATAATTCCATCTAGAACCAAATGAGTTACTTACCATATAATTCAGACTTACAAATTGATCTGATAATTTTTTTACCTCCACATTCCACAATGGTCAATAAATATCAAGCTTCTCTTTTTGCAACTCCAATTCGTTTTTTCCATTTTTTCCTTAATCCATATATTTCCCCAGTTCAAAATACAATTCCAAATATTTCAAAATCCACTCCTTTTAATTTTTCTCCATATGGGAATTTTCGGCTTCAATACACTTATTTTTGTACCACTCCAAAAAAGCATTAGTAGCTGTCTCATGAGCTAAAGTGAAATAAGTCATCATTCCAGAACTTTATCTTTTGAGATGAGCTGATTTCCATGTGCCTTACCTAAATAACCAAACACTATTATTAGAAAATCCCAATCCAATTTAAAAAAAGAATCACTGCCCAATCTTGACCTCTCTCTCAAAATTATGATCATATTAATTATTATCTTGTGGGATAGTAAGAGTTTGTTGTTTGATTACAATACATTCCTTAATTGGAAAGTAAAAGTTTAAGTTAGAAGATATTTTCAAGCCCATATTTACTAACCTAACTCATGATTTTCAATCTCTTCCTAAACGTAACGTTAAATAGATTACTTAGCATCCTGAAAATAATATTTGGCCAGTGGAGTAAAATTTGGTTTGTGACAAAATAGTCTGTCTATTTCTGAAAAAAATGGACACATACTCTATATCTTTTAGCACATAGTATTAATACCATTTTTAATATTCTTCAGTGATTCCTAATCCAGTTAGGCTATCAATATTCCTTTCTGTACCATATTTTTCCTTATATGTACACCATTTCTCATGAATGTTGGTGGATCTGAGATTCGATTGGTGACAAGAGTTTTTCTCATCTCCATAGCCACAAGATGAAATCCATTTTTTTCTTTTATGGGTCCTTCTGATAGATTTTGAGAAAATGCTTGAAAAAGAGAATCATTTTTTATTTACTGGTGAGAAAAATTGTGACACCTAAGTAGTCTGGTCTTGCTATATGGCCGCAGGGATGTGGAATACTAGATATTTTGTTTTTGGTTGATGTTCTTTTCTTGAAAGAGTGGCATGGTACTTTGGGAAGATATTTTTTGTTTGAATTTCACAAAAGAATGCATGGAAATAAAAAAATTGTACTTATACAGTGAATGGCTCCTGGGAGTTATTCAATTAATTTTTTGGCTAAAAGGACTAGGATAAAATAAGAAATAATTTTGTGATTAAATTTGAGCCAGGAAATCCTTTTAATTGAAATTCTATAAAAATCCCAGGGATTGGGCTGAAAAATTGTGGGATTTATGAGCTAAAAATGTGGGGCTGAGGCTCTGAATTCCACATATTAAAGTGTGGGAATTTGTATATTTTACACCCCTTAATGAAGATAATTGTTTTCTTTAGTCAAGAAAAAGGGCTTTCAATATCCAAACTTATATAGAATTAGTTATCCAAAGAGAGAAATTCTATTTTGTTAGGGATGGCCTAAAGGATAAGTTAGTCGGTATATTTACCTTACTATATTTAGATGTCAATTTTGAAATTCTTAGATAAAAAATCAGCTATACAAAATAAAATTGTAAAAGACGGTGAAATAATGATAATGCAATTATTTTGAATACTTATTCAAAAAATTACAAGATAACATGAGTAATAGAAGTATTTTGAATAAATCTCTCAAATGAAAATATCTTATAAGTAAAATGGAAGATTTATCAAATAAAAAGAATGTAAATTCAAAATATACAATACCTAATAATAATATAATTAATAAGCTCAAGGGAAAAATAAATTTCATGAGTGTTATGTAAGCTAAATATATAGGATTAGCTAAATAATTATGTTCAGAATTCAGTACTAAATAAATTTTACTTTTATTACATGTCTGAAACAACAAGATTCACTGAGATAATCTTTGTTTATGCACATCTTACTAGTTAATGGTGGTTTTTGTAGAATTAAATCTGTCATATTTCTGAAATCCCCTTTGTAAGTCTTTAATTAGGCCCTTTTTAGGCTATTCCAATACCAACATAGAGATTTAATTACACATTATTAATCCATATTCACGGCTTTTACCCCATACTAATGAAAAATCATGCTATTTGATATTATCCTGTTATAAATTCCAACTTGAAATCTTTCAGAGCTTTAACTAAGCTTCAAATAATCATTACTCATACTTATGCACTGATAGCTACATATGTTTTTTTCAAGAAACTTGGGAATTGTGCTTTTTGAGTAATCTTCAAGGTTCAAAATAGAAATCTTGAAATGAAAAAGAGCTTTCAGAAAAAATCTCATCAAATATAGTGCTTTCATTATGTGAATTTATCAATTTTACTTTTACTTGATACAGTTGAGCTCCTCATAGTTCACTCACTCTCAGAAAAACTTCAACTATAAAAATATGGTGGTTACAATGTCTCAAAAATAGGGAATGGAAGATCTAATTTAAGTATTATCTATCATTACAGAAATTGTTTCCAACTATTATAATCACATGCATCAATCCAAATGGAATTCATTTAGCTTTTGAAAATGGATAAAAAAAGATTTTAGGAATATTCCAATATTTCAAGTTATTTCAAAGCTAAATGGATATTTCTAAATAATTGGTTCAATAACAAGGAGGATTCATTTATTTATTATTAAATTTTATTTAAACATTGATATTTTTCATTATTATTGTATAAATGTCCCTAAACCTCTAGTAATGCAAGTATGAAGCCTTGGTGGATGCATTTTTCCATAAAGGGACCTCCTTTTACCTATTTTTTCTCCTTACTTGAATAGTTAGGGGGTTGGTAAACACACGTAAGTGACCTTATTTTTCAAAAAAATTCCTCAGGCTCAGTTTTGAGGATTTTTTTAATTTCTTTTTTTCCATATTTTTCCCGACTTGGCATGTCAATAAGCACAAATTTTTTCAATTTTTTTTTGCCAAATTTCACCAATTTGGCCAATATGTCAAAATGGCATATTTTTTTCAAAAATTCATTTGAAATCTTCCCACTTATGAATTTCCTTCCTTTTTTTTCAAAAATAAAGGGTTCAATGTGAATAATAAAGCACCAGAATCCCATAATTTTGGGATTTTTTTTGGGTGGGACAAGTGAAGGTGCAAAAAGGGTTTTTTTTCAAATGTTTTTTCCCGTCATTGTAATATGCCTATTTTTAAAAAGTGAATTTAATAACTTCCCACTTATTAATTTCCTTCATTTTTTTTAAATTAAAGGGTTCAATCTGGACAATAAAGAACCAGAAGCTCATGAATTGGGAAAATTGTTTTGGAGGGACAACAAGTGAAGGTGCAATGAGTGTTTTTTCTCAACTGTTTTTTTTCTTGTGTGTAATATGACTATTTTCACGTACAAAAGCTCCACATGTTTGATAAAAAAGGAGACTGAGGTGGGATTTAAGCAATAAATATGACTGAGAAGGGGGATAATTGGCATAAATTGTATATACAAAAATCCTTCAATCAGAATCAACCTCCAAAATAGTGGGTTTTTTCTGAGAGGGGGGAGGAAGATTGGACAAATACAACATTCTGTGTTTCTTAAATTTATCAGCCCACCCCAGGGCTTGTGTTAGGGCATGAATCTCCCAGTTCACAGTAATGGGGGGGACTGGATAAGCTTTAGAAATGATGATGTCCAAAGGAACAAAATGAGCACAACTATTCAAGAAGAAGATGAAAATGGGGGGATTATCATTTGGAGGACAGAAATAAGGAAAAAAAAGAAAAAGATTGGTCTGTGGAATAAAAGAAAACTGGTCTTTTATACCTATTTGCAATTGGATCCCCCATGTCAGGCATGGACATCCACTTGCTTTTTGGAGCCTGGCCAACATCTTGATACCATTCAATTCTTTCCAAATAAGAGGATACTGAGGGAATTAAGGTGTTCATGGATTCATAAAGGTCTTGAGTTTGGTGAATTTCTTCAGCCAAGTCTCCTCTGACATCAGCTCATTGATCTTGAGTCTTGTAAATGAAGTGGGATACTGTTCTGTAGCCACAGTTTCCATCACCCTGGAAATTGATGGACTTGAAGGTGTATTTGAATATAAACTTGGGCAAGTCTTCTGAGCCAGTTATCTCATAAAATAAGCTCAAAAAATGAATAAATTCCAAAATAAACAACATAAAATTACATTAAAAAGAATCAGAAACTCACAAACAGCTTGGATCATTCATCACTTGTGTGATAATTGCTTTGACAATGCTCACAGGTCAAGTCAATTGCATCATAGATATTCAAACTGGTGGCAGACTTGTGTGATCTTCTTTGTGAGGCTTTGCTTCCAATTTCCAATCTTTTGGACCTTCTAAGGGTTACTTCTGATTTATTTAATTCAGTTGCTGAGGGTAGTGAATCTGATGAGCTGATGGATTTAGATAATGAGTCCTCAGAATCTTCAGAATCTTCAGATGAGTTCACTTCCATAATTGGAGAGGGGACATTTTACTGGGATCTTGACGTTGTTGTACTGGTCACTTTTGAGGGGGGGTCTTCCTCTTCTCTTGGATTGACTTTAAATAATTTCAAATCTTGAAGGTTCTCTTTTGTTTTGATTTTTGTTTTTATTCTTGGATCCTTGGGGTATTCCACGGATATTCTTGCATTCTAGAGGGTCTTCATAATATTGATCATCCTCTTGACTCTTGGGAATTTGATCAAATGGGACTTTTCCAGTCAAAAAATCTTGAAAATGTTGAAGTATTGGAGTGATTTCTGCCATTGGTCTTTGTAACAGGTCTTCCCCAATGTCTTCAAATATTTTCTTGGCTTCATTCTTTCTTTCTTTTTCAACACTTTGATCATCACCTTGAAAACCAGCCTGAGAAGAATATGACAAATAACATCAGTTAATAAGAAATTAAAAAACCCTCACAGGAAAATTCAAATGCCATTGAGGATGGAAGTCTGATAGTTCAAGCCTTTGGCGCTTGGAAAATGCCTTTTGGGTCTTATGCTTGCAAGGAATGCCTTTATAATTGTTGTATTTGTTGGTGCTTTTTTCATTTGGAGGAGATTTTGTTTTGAAATTTTCAAAGGCAATCTGAAGAGCATAATGAGACACCTTGCCATTGAGGGCACAGATGTGTGGAGGAAAATTCTTGACATGGACAATCATTTCTTTGGAGATTCTGTTGATTATTTCAATAAATTGTTTTCTGAATGCCATGTGGAGATCCCTGACTACCTCCAGGATAGTACCAGTTGACGTTTGGAGCCAAACGTTAACCATGGCATGGGCACCTTCAACTCTGGAGGTTGATCCCACACCCAGGTGGCAATGGTGGTTGGTCCAGGCTGGCACATAATACTCCTTTAGAGGAAGCCACATCTCTTCCAAATATTGCAATACCTCAGTATTTTTGACTTGCTTTTGAAGCTTCTTCCAGTTGTCTTTGAAAGACTTTTCAGTGGATGAATACATAAGCTGAGAAATGAATCCCAAAGTCATTAATAAAGACAATAATAAGAGAAAAAGTGAAAAAAAGTGAAGAAGTATATTACCTGATTCCAAAGGCCCATAAAATGTTCAAAATCAGTTCCATGACTAATTTTATTCATGCAATGAGAAGATACATCCTTGTTTATGTGCCAAATGCATAGCATGACTTTGGAGTCTGGGAAGAGCTTCTTAATACAGTTTTTCAAGGCCAGATCCCTTTCAATAACAATACCTGGAGGAGGAACAAGATTGGTGTTGTTGAGGACCTTTTCTATGTATTTATTTAATGCCCAAGTATATGAAGGTTCATTTTTGTTCTTCATCAAACAAAAAGCCCCAGAAAAGGTCTTATTGGTTGAGCTGAATCCAACAATATGAAAAAGGGGAATTTTGTACTTATTGGTTTTATAGGTACAATCCATAAGAATGACATGAGGAAAGCCATGAAGAAGTTTTATGGCCGGGGGTGAGTAAAAAACAAGGAGGTAATGTGTCCCTCAGAATCCCTTGCAGAGGACCAAACAAAATTTTCTTGTTTGAGAGTGTCAATAAGAGCATCAATGGGCCTTCTGCCTTGCAGTTTGTCTTTCTTGATTTTCTTGACTTGGCTGTAAATGTCTTGAAGGATTACAGGCCTGTCAGACTCCCTCTGGCTGCATAATTGGGCCTGAATTTGCCTTGGAAGAAGCAGTGATTCAGACATTTGAGCAATTTGGGATGTTTCTTGCTCATTGAATTTCCTGAAAACAGGATGAGCCATGATATTTTCAGTGGAATCATGGCTATGTTCAGGATTTTTGACTTTAAGAGTCCAAGTGGTACTCTTGGCATATTTCCTGGCATAAAGTCTAAAAGGACAGTCAAGCTTTCTTGAGGTGACTGTTTTGGAGGGGCTTTTGTTGGGATTTGGGGTGCCAGACCTGCCACAACATATTTCAATTTGGTTGTGGGTCATATTGGACCTCAAGGTGGACACAGCATACCCCTGAGCCCTGGCAACATTATGCACATGTTGCCAAAGAAGCTCAAGGGTCTGAAATTCACCTTCAGTGGGGGGTTGAAGCATTTTTTAATGAAAAATATGTATAAAAGTGAAAAAAAGGGGGAATTGGGGGATTTGGAATGGGGTAAGAACGTTTCGAAATGTGAAAAAGAGGTGAAAAAAGGTGTGAAAAATGAACAGAAGTGGTTAAGAGTGAAAGAAAGTGGTTTAAATGTGGGATTAATAGATGAGGGAAGGTAAAAAATTGAAAATTGAGAGGCTTTAAAGCAGGTTGTTGTGGTGGACAATGCAGTCTTTGGGGGAAAAAAAGAAAAAAAAAGTGAAAAGCTTTGCAAAATGGCTTTGGTAATGCTGTTTTTCCAAAAAAAAACAATGGTTTGGGGTGGGGATAATGTGGATTATTGGGGTGTTTGGGCTTGTTTTTTTTTGGGGGGGGCTGGGCAAAAAAATCTGAAACAATTTGGAGTTAGAGAGGTTTTGTGGGGAAAAAACCTCTTTTGGGCATGTTTTGGGCCAATACAGGCCCAATTGTGTTTCATTTTTAATTAAAAATGGGCCCAGGGCACCCCTTATGTGTTTTTACTAAAAACATACGTGTTTTTACCAATTTATGCCCAAAACACATAAGTTTTTAGTAAAAACATGTAAGCTCTTACGTGCTTTTACCAACACCCAAATAGTTATTCAATAAATTTAATCAAAAGCTCTATAAGATATTTTCTTGGTATTACTTCAAATATAGCTATGAAACATGATCTATTATTTTTCTCTCATAAGCTTCTCAGTGACTGCATTTTTTAATAATTCTTTTTAAAAATATATTACACATAGAATCCTCACAAATCAAATCATAATTATTTATTTTAAGATTGTTTGATTTGCCTAATAGCTTCTCTTATTATGATATGAGTAAACTCCTTATAATATGTATTAATATCATATTAGATCTCATAATAAGAAAATTAAAGTTATCATTCAACAAATTCTTTGGTATACGATATCATTTTTTCATTCAATAACTGTTTATTTTTGAAAGAAATTAGTATCTAACAAATTTTTTAATTCTTTGATTAAGCTACATCTGCCATACTATGGTCATTCCATTAATATATTTTTCATATTGATGGGATAAGATTTTTAATTCTAATTGATAGAAAACTATTTATTCTTGAATAATTATTGCATATTTTATATGTCATAAGGAGATTCATGATACAGCTATATAAAACTAGTGTACTTGTATTTTTTTCTATAGTCACATCTTCGATTATTTCTATCAGAAGCCCATCATTTTTTCTTATCTCTACTAATTATAAATGAATCAGAATTCAATTAATAAAACATTTTCAAACGAGAAAAATAAGCTTTTTCAAGTATTCAATTTGATTAAATGAAGAAAAAAATGCAGCTTACAGTTTCCAAAGGGAGAATTTTAGAAATCAAATTATAGAATATGTTGGAGTATTCCACCGTTGAACGGTGCCTTTTGTTCTGAATCAAATGTTTCATTTGATTATTTGTACTTTTCATTGAACAATAGTAAAAATACTTTTGTGTGTTTTCTTATTTTACATGTTTTACTAAAAAGCACTGTACTCTTTAATATTTAAAGAGACAGTCCTTTGTTGTAACTAACGATATGAAAAAATAATAATAAATTATTCTAATTGTCGTCGTCGCTTTGTTATTGTATCCTTAACTCTTCGTTATCATATCCTTAACACATTATCAGTACCAATTGCTGAGCAATTGGCACCAATTTTCATTTAAAAGTACAAATCGAAAAAAAATATAGTAGCTGCTAGAACCCAGAGGAGAAACCTACTGGCTGAATCACAGCAAATAATCATTCTTTTATTATTATTCATTGTCGTATTGCAGGGGAGCAAATCCTACTGGTTTTCTTATTGCAGGGGAGTAAATCCTACTGGTCATCGTATTGCAGGGGAGTAAATCCTACTGGTTTTCTTATTGCAGGGGAGGAAAGTCCTACTGGTCGTTGTAAATTTCAGGGGAGGAAAGTCCTACTGGTCGTCGTAAATTGCAGGGGAAGAAGAAGCCTACTGGTCGTTGTAAATTTCAGGGGAAGAAGAAGCCCACTGGTCATTGTAAATTACAGGGGAAGAAAAGCCTACTGGTCATCAAAAATTGCAGGGGAGAACATCCTACTGGTCATCTTATATCATTTACATATTCGGGGGAAAGTATCCTACTGGTTAATATGTCATCAAATATCATAGTCAATAGTCTATTATTGAATCCAGCTAACCTCATTGCACAATTTGATGAGGATGAACCTTCAATAGTATTCTAACCATCCACCGTCAACAGTGAGGGGGCGTGTTGGAGTATTCCACCGTTGAACGGTGCCTTTTGTTCTGAATCAAATGTTTCATTTGATTATTTGTACTTTTCATCGAACAATAGTAAAAATACTTTTGTGTGTTTTCTTATTGTACAGTGCCCTACAAGAAAGATCCGAACACTTTCTTGGGGCACTGTTTTTTTGTGTTTATTTTTTCTCGCACAATTTTTTTGCTCTCAGTTTTTTAATGTTTAAGTAGCATTGCAATAATAAATCTGTATTTCATGTTAATAATACGCTAGATAATTCATAACAAAATTATAATGTTCTTGTGTAATTTAATAATAGCTTTTTTTATATGAAAAGTAAAAAATTCGGTTGCTCCTACCATCGCACTGGAGCACCATTGTTGTGGATGACTGCTTGCATCCTATGTGGCATGGATGCAAGCAGTGCATCCAGATGAGACACTGGGATTGAATCCCAGGCCATACGAATTGCTTCTTGGAGTTCGTCCATGGTTCTCGGATTGTAAAGAGTAGTAACTGTATACTTCATCTTGAACCAGAGGTTCTCGATGGGGTTGAGATCCGGTGAGTTGGCTGGCCAAACGAGCTTTTGAATGTTATTGTTTGCTCGCCATTCAGTGCTGATTCGAGCTGAATGGATTGGTGCCCCATCCTCCATGAGGATGAGTTTTTCTCGTTTGTAAAGCCCAAGTTCTTCAAGTTCTTCAATGAAAGGTATCAATCCTGGTATGTAAACATTATCAACGAAGTTTTGCGCTGTTCGTTGTTGTGTTGGCGGTATTATCAAGTTAGATCGGAATCGTCCACAAAAGGCACCCCATATCATAACGCTCCGACGACCCGAGCAATGGTTGACCTGCATGAAATCGATATTATATTTCTCGTTTGGTAATCGCCACACTCTTGTTTGCATCGATTTATTGCCCAATTCAAAAACCGATTCGTCAGTCCAGATAACTGCTCGCCAATCATTGACCGTCCAATGTTGATGGTCCCTGGCGAATCGGAGTCGACGAGCCATGTGGTTTTCAGTAAGGTAAGGTTTCTTCACTGCTATACATGAACGTTTGCCTAGTTCATGTATGGCTTTACGAACCGTTCCAATGCTGACCTCAGCTGTAATCATCTCTTTGATGTTTGCAAGCTTTTCGCGTGGGTGTTGGTTTACGACTCTCAAAAGCTGGCGTTTGTCTCGGTCATTGAGTTTTTGAGGTCGTCCAGGTATAGGTAAGGTTTTAAAAGTTTGTTGTTCTTCGTATTTTTTAATGGTATCATGTATTGTTGTTGTAGCAATGTTGAGCTTTTGACTAATTGCACGAATTGATAAGCCTGCTTCACGTAACCCCACAATCCGTCCACGAGTGCCTTCATCGAGATGAGGCATCCTATTAATTATTGATTAAAAAATTTAGTGAAATTAATGAATATTTTGAATATAAAAAAAACTTACAATGATCGAAATAAGTTATACAGTATCTTGAGCAGCAAATGGCGATGATCTTTGAAGACATCATTGCCAATGCTACATACAAAATTTATATTGCTTTAAAAGACAATATAAATGGTTCAGTGAAATATAAGCCAAGACTTTGAAAAAGATGAAATAACTCACCTTGAGTGATCATTGTCATCATAGACGATAAGCGAAACAAATGAAGTTGATTTCAAGGTTGAAATAATCATTTTCGATTTAATAGAAGTCAAAAGATTGGATAAGATGTCCAAGAGATGAGTAGTGTGATTAGAAACAGAAACAGGAATCATTTTGATGATTCAGCAAGTCGTTCGAGGAATGAATCAATAAAATGAAAAAAAAACAAGTATGAAGATACTTGGACGAATTGAAAAAAAAAAAGAAAGTGGGAAAAAATTGGGGCGCGCGGGCCCAGAGGTTGAGAATTTATCTACAGCGTTCGGGTGTTTTCTGTAGCCCACTGTACAGTGCCCCGAAGCATGTATTCGGACACTGTCTGCACGGATACAAAGCGCACGGCCTATGCGCGATCACGTAGGCTTTTGTTTTAAGAATTGTTTTTATGTTTTACCATTTTTCTCTCACGTACCAGCTTGTTTTAATAATTTCTCTGTTTTTTTTTCTTTCTCACATAATCGCTCATATTCGCCTTCTCCCATTGGGAGCGATTCATCGATTCATCGTTTTTTTAATAGGTGGTCGTCAGTATGCGGTTTTTTTCATCTTTCAGTTAGTTGGTATTAATTGGGCTTTTAATTTTGTAGGAATTAACGTGTAAAAAAACGCATGCCCGAATACGTTGGCTTGGAGCAGCGCAGCCAGATAGTTGGCATGTGGAATGCAGGGTTATCCATACGACAAATAGCCCAGCGAGTGGATAAACCGAAATCGACGGTTTACGATACGATCCGACGATTTCGAGAACGTGGGACCTGTGCAAACCAACCGAAGTCCGGTCGACCAAAAGCTCTCAACAACGAAGATTGTCAAGGCTTGGACAGGTTCATCAGCGAAAACAGACGAGCGAACCTGCGCGAAATCAGAGAAGCGCTTGACAAGAACGTCAGTCCACGGACAATCAGCAAGGCAATACATGATCTGGGCAAAAGATCATGTATTGCCCCAAAAAAACCTTACCTACGTCCGTTGGATTTCGAAAGACGATTGGCTTTTGCCAACCAATTCGGCCATTGGACGATCCAGCAGTGGGCCCGAATCATTTGGACAGACGAAACGAGCTTTGAACTCGGCAAGAAAAGTGACCGCGTACGGGTCTGGCGCACCACGCAAGAGAAACACTTACTGGAAAATCTGCAAGTCAATCATCAATCGGGCCGACGATCGATAATGGTTTGGGGCGCTTTCATTGGCAGGACGAAAGGACCTCTGGTATTTTTAGATGGCAACCAAACGGCCGAATCCTTCATTCGACAGGTTTACGACCCCCACCTGCGCCCGTTTTACGATTATATGGTGGACGCACCATACATTCGGACCCGCGAGCGCATTGCCATGATGGAAGACAGGGCGCCAATACACACAGCAAGGATATCTAACGAATGGCGAGCAACAAATCGAATCGATAAGCTGCCCTGGCCGGCCCACTCGCCCGATCTGAATCCCATCGAGAATGTTTGGAAAACGATCAAGACACGAGTGAGCAAGCACCACCAGCCTCACACAATGGATGAATTACGAGCCGCGATTCAAACTGCATGGAACGAGCTTTCACCACCTTTCTTCGATAAGCTCCTCCTTGGGATGCATGATTGCATGCAGGCAGTTATCAGTGCCAATGGGGGACCCACAAGGTGGTAGGCCATCTACCACAGCCTCTTGCTGGCAAATTGCCACTTAGCTTTTTTTTTAAAATTTTTATGAATTATTATTTGTTATTGCATTTGTAACATTTTGTTTTCGCATTTGATCTCTATGTACAAAATAGCTACATTGTAAAATAGAACAGTGTTATTTTTTATGATATGAGAAATGTAAATATTTCAACAATATATTTTTGGGTGCAACAGAAGTGGTCGTAAAACCGCTAAATTGTTTTACGCA
Organism: Austropuccinia psidii; assembly: GCA_023105745.1. Taxonomy (NCBI): domain Eukaryota; kingdom Fungi; phylum Basidiomycota; class Pucciniomycetes; order Pucciniales; family Sphaerophragmiaceae; genus Austropuccinia; species Austropuccinia psidii. The sequence continues at coordinate 25,863,647 of JALGQZ010000015.1, forward strand.
CGTGCAGGTGCAATCTCCAAAAAAAAGGTCCATGCGACTTTTTTTTTTTTTTTTGGAAAAAAAGTGTCCGAATATATGCTTCGGGGCACTGTACATGTTTTACTAAAAAGCACTGTACTCTTTAATATTTAAAGAGACAGTCCTTCGTTGTAACTAACGATATGAAAAAATAATAATAAATTATTCTAATTGTCGTCGTCGCTTTGTTATTGTATCCTTAACTCTTCGTTATCGTATCCTTAACAGAATAGCTCCAAGAAGGTATTCAAGTTTCGTTCCTTTTTTTAAAAATGCAAATAAGAAAACTATTTCGAAACCAGAATTTTATTTTTGATCAATTTTTCCAATATTTTTCAATCCGTAATGAAAATCATCTGTGATATTTCAGGAAATTTTCTGTTAGTTTAGACTATCACTGATAAAACGGGAGATTAAAAATAAAATGGTATATATTAGTTCAGTTTTACATTCCTTTTTATCTGGAATAAACTTTCTCTAGTAAAGCTAAATTTTATATATTACCTCTTGAATTAATTCTCTTTTTAGGCTTAAAAAATAATCTTTTTCCCTTAGAAGAAAACTTATTTACAGATAAACGAAAAATATTTCACAAATTATTTTTTGAGAAAATATTAAGAATCCTCTTCAAATCTTTCAAAAACCACTTTACAAGTACAAAAGATTTCTCTGAAAAAAAATAACTTAACCCCTGGTATTCCAAAACCCTCATACCAAAATATATTCATATTTTTATTTTTCAAAGGACCCTCTTTTTGTAAAATAATCTCAAGAAAGTTTTGTTGATTATTAATTAATAGTATAATTCAATTTTCAAAGTGGTATATACCCTTAATGTAATATTAATATAGATAATCGAGCTATATGAATTTTCAGAAAGATATATTATCAACTCTCTTTCCCAAAGAAATGAACCCCAGTCGGTGATATCTCAAAAATTATCTAAAGAAGATGGCTCAGGAAATAGTTCAATAACGCCGTTATTAGTACACCCAGCTTGATAATTCTTTTGAAACTGAAGGAAACAAATTCAGATTGATCTCCTTATATTTGAAGCAGAATCTCAAACCTCATAAATTTCACAATTGAACCTATGAATAATGAGATAAAAATACTTATTTCTGAGCATAAATTCATTTAATAAGACAAATAGAGAAGGATATAATTAATTGAAGGCTCTTGTAAGGAGTATTATATATTATGAATACTTCAAGAATATTTCAGAATCCAGTGATGAATATATCCTCGGTAAATTTACTATGAAAAAAATAAGTTCTTAGCTCTAGATAGCTTAAAAATTAAGTTTCTAAGAGCTGAATAGTATCTGGGCTAGGAAATAGGGTCTTAAATATTATATTCTTGGTGAGCTATGGCAGAAATACTTTAAAATTGATATATATATATATTTCTCTAGGAAAAGTTAGGGTATAATTAGTCAAATTGCTTGAAATTTCAATCTTAAAGTCTTTTATTGAGTAGTTTTATTCATTAATGCCAGTTATTTTTCCAAAAAATAATTGAAAGATGCATATTTACGTTATTATGAAAAAAATGAAATTATTTAAAGTTTTTCTTTCAAATTCGATACTAGATAAAATATTTGTACCTATTCATCTGGCTTCTCAATAGACCTAAAGCTTTTTATCTTTAAATCAATTCTTTATAGCCTTGAATTCTTGAACTTTAGGATACTTTAATCTTTTAAGGTCCTTCCCACTAATTTCTATTTTGAATTGTTTTGCATTTTCCATAGATAACCCATAAAACCCTTTCATATTATAATTTATGAAACTTCTAATGTGTTTTTTAAGATATGAAATTGAATAAGACACTTATCTCATATAACACAATGCTTGACTAATATTTAGCCTATTTATAATTATTAATTGAAATTTCAATGGATATATCCAATATAAACTCAAAATAAAATTGATCTTAGTAAATTGATAAGATAATTTTATTGTGGGTAATTATAAGTATCCATGAGCCATTTTGGCTAATTCTATATACAAATAAAGCCCTATTCCTAATGGTAAATACAAAGCGAGCCCTTATGTGGAATGGTAAATATGTCCAAAACCTGTCATTTTTTCTCCTTTTCAAACATAACTCCCAACCAGGAAAAATTTCTATTTTTGATTCCTTACAGAATCTTAATTTTATACAGTCTTTTCTTGGAAAAAATGAGGAAATATGGGGTTTGATTCAAAATAATTTCTTGATAAAAATATCCTAAATTGTTTTTTAATCAAGAAACTTAGAGAGTTTTTTCAAAGAATTCAAATCAGCTTGGGGGAACAAAAAAAGGAATTCATATACTTTTAGAGGTTTAATGGGTCAAAGATGTGGGTTCAAAAGGGGGTCTCTCTCCCCCACCCCCAATGTGGTAACCATTGTGCACCATGAACCTGTAGAGTTTGGATATAAGAAGATTTTATTAATATTATATACAAATATAATTAACATAAGAAGATTCTTGAGAAATCATCACTTTGGTGATTATCGCTTTAAAAATTTTGACAGATTATCCAAATTAAGTCAAAAGATTTCAAAATGGTAGCAGTTCTGTATTTAATTATTGAATGTGTCCTTGTTATTGATATTTTTTTTGAACTTATGTGCCGTTAATGATATCTTCCAAGGGTGGTTCATGATTTGAGACTCCTAAGAGTGATATTTATACATATCCATTATTTGGGATTTAGAAGACTGGGTTTATTTTTTGACATGCTATATTCCTCCTATTTTCTTCATTTTTAAATGGTATTTTCGATTATGACTTCTCCATGAAGAAGGGGGTGATGGTTAGTAGGCCATTTTTACAGATAAAATATTTGGAAATATTGATAAATTGGTTCAATTTCGGTCATGGGTGTTTGGAAACTCTGCAATGAGCTCAAGATTTTCCTTGGATTATAATTTCCTTTATATCTCGGCACTTGGAAAATCATCACCTTCATATCCCTCCTACAAAGGAAAAAGCTAATAGTAATAATAAGTCACCAAAATAATAATCAAATATTTACAGGTAGAACTAAGCTCTATTTCAGATGAAAATATCTTACTTTAATTCTCTATCAGGTTGGAAATTTTCTTTTGTTAGACGTTTTCCATTTACTACTTGATATTTTATGTATTTGTGAATTCATTTTGCATGGGGTAAGATTGTGTTCTGGTGATTTTCAAAAGCAATTTGTATTTCATGGTCAGAAATCTTTGAGTTTAGATTGCAAGTATTAGATGGGGAATTATTCACATTAACTATCATTTCTTTGAGTATTCCATTGATAATATCAATAAATTTCTCCTTTAATTTTAATTCTAGAGATTGAATCATTTCAGGGAGGGTTGTTGTGAATATTTGGAACCATATTTTGACTATGTTATGGGCTCCTTCAGCTGTAGGAGGTCGAAGCACCAAGAATATGGTAGCTGATTTTCCAGCTAGGTATGAAATTTTCTCTGATTCAATTTTTGTAAGCTATAGTTATTTTATTTTCAGCTTAATTTTCATGAGACATGAGGAATAATAGAGAGTCTCTTCTGTGGAGGAAATTTAAGCAATATGAAATAAAGAATTTTTGTGTTTGAAATATATAAAGATGACATGTTCAAGCCCTTTGAAAAGCTCAATTTAAAGAGAATTAGCAAAAATTAAAGATTTGATGTAATAATTTTGGTATATTTAAAAGTCCCACAAGGAATATCCATCCTTTGGAATATTAATTAGGGAATCGATGGGCCTTTTTACTTTAAGGTTTTCCCTCTGCAGATTTTCTTTTTCCATATATTTTTTAAGGAATTAATTTTCTTTCTTACTCCTTTTTACTGAATAAGTGTATTTAGAACTTCCTTGGAATAGGTAGGGAGGCAGAAATTTGAGAAATTTGGCTAGTCTTATTATGATAAATTCTTGTGAAGGAGGGATTTCCCAGACTTTTTTTTGGTGATATAATGATTATTTATATGTTTTTTGACTTCAATATTCTAAGAATATCAATTGTTGTATTCCTTTGAGGGAAGTATAAACTTACAATGAATCTTTCTTCCCTGTGGACTGTGAGAGGTGGAACTACCAGACTTGTCATTACTGATTTCAATTTAATTGAAAGTCATATTTGACCTCAAATTGGTTACAGAAAAAATATGAAAATGTTTCCAAAATCTCTCAATTATATAATAATAACCCCATTTTGGGATTTTGTGCATCTTTCAATATGATTTAGTGAAGTTTTAATGGAAAAGGGGTGTATTGGAGATATATATGAAGTTATGAGAGTATTAAAATTAGAAAAAAGTGTAAAATGGGAGAATTAGGTGATTAAAATGGTTGAAATTGAGGAGCTGTGGGGATAAGTTATAGAAAATAAAAAAGGGAGTCTTATAGAAATATTGAAGGAAAATTGGGCGTTTATTAGTATATAATTTGGCGTAGTGATTAATTATGGAGTGTATAAGAGAATTTTAGAGAGGTGTAAACTAAAAGAAATAAGGGTTATTTTCAAAAAATTTGGTGTTCAGGTCTATGATGTCTTTTTGGGGTGTGTTATGGGCTTATAAAATCTGGCCTTTTTCGGTTAGTTTATCCCAAGTTTAATTTGGGCCCAATGACTTCCTTAATTTTTTTTACTCATTTAGAGTAAAATATGTAAAAAATGGGTAACTATATGTGATGGTCTTTTATTTATTTACCATAAATCTTTGAAATTAGTCAGTAACACATGAATAGTATACACTTGAGGATGAAAAGAAGTATTGAAACAATTAAAATGGAAAAAATTTGTGATAAAACAGGATCTCAATGTTACACAAGCTACAAATCATCATTGTTTTTACAGAAAATATTTCCAAATTGTATCTGAAATATTTCTCAATGAGGAATTTTTCAATGTTGAAATAATCTTCCAGTAATTTCTTGATTACATAAAGTAGACCTTTCCAAATACTTATTTCATAGTTTATATAAAGTCCTCCGCAATTAATTTTAATAAATGGTTTTATTAAACGCTATTTACCAAGTTATAAGGAGTGGAAATTAGCTTGATGGATTTTTTGCTGATAGATATTGCCACTTGATTGATTTGAAACATCTATTCGGCTAAATTTACCTTCAATTTTGTTTTGAAAATTTTCGCCCTCATTTAAAGCTTGATAAATATTAATTCATTAGTTTAAATTCTCATTTATATATAATCTTAGTAGATCGGCTCCCATTAATAAGAAACACTGACATATATGGATAAATAAATTCCAATTTGATATTATTTCTTGAAAAATAAAATTAACTGATACATTAAACTCTAAACCATATTTTGTTTTTTTGGAAAAAATAAGCCGAATTTGGCCAATTTTTCATGTAGGAAATGATCCATTTAGAATAATTTATGATATTTCAATTGATAAAATAGAAGGGTTCAATTCAATTAAATTAGTTCAAAGGGGTTATATTTTTGGTTCATATCACCAATGGGGGGTCTCAAGCCTACAAAATCCTGCATTATCAATTCCAAATCTCACACTTCATTAGCCATAGGATTTGAAGTACAAAAACATAGTCTTTGAAGTTTCTAATATCATTACTTGATTGCCAAATCCTACATTAAGCTTTTACATTTATATTGAGTTATTTCAAATGAAACGGAATTCATTTGATACATTCTTCAAGTCAAAATCCCACACATCGATTCTCCTTACATTAAAAAATCACTCTTCAGTCCCTTTTCCTCTCCTCCTTAAATTAAAATTCACGGTAAAAAAACCTGTCAAGAGCTCTTTGAGGGACTAATGGAATTATATTACCATCAGGAATCAAAATATGAGACATACTCAGAAATGAAATAAGATATCCTTTTCCTTAATACCATTCATTAAAGAAGGTGTATCAGTCCCCATAAAATTAATCCATTATCATACATACATACATCAAATTAATTAAAAATTTCAAACCCTCATCATTTCTAACAATTATTTTATATCACACACATATTTATTGAAGAATCGTCTCAGATAATTAATTCTCATTCATATCCTCATCTGCTATGCAAGAAGGAGGGTTTCCCAGCTAAATTAAATTTATGTATTTTGTTTTGATATCCTTGTAACACAGACTAGCCAATGCTGGTGAGCCATTTGTTCTTGGAAAAAAGGCAAGACTTTGACACATTTCATGAGGAAAGCTAAGATTTATGTCAATTTACATATTTTAGATTAAGGATAGATACTCAATGCCACTTCAGCTTTATTTTGAGATAAAAAACAGCTTGTGGAATTATATTCTGTATTCACAGGATATTTCAATTATTTGAATGTGTGTCAGTATATGAAAATTCAAAGATCATCTGTAAAGCTTTATTAAATTGATCAATACTTGCTTGCAGATTTCTTTTATGCAGGCTCTACCTATATTGCACCAGAATAAAGAGGATCTATTTCTCATGAAGAAAATAACCAAAAACTTAACATCTTCCTTTCAAGATCAAAGGCTCGGATTGAGCTTTTAATTGGGATATTGAAGGGGTTATGGTATTTACTGAGGGAAATGTGTACTCAGATGGTTCATTATTCAGAGGTCCAGAATTTTGTTTTACATATGTTTTTTTCAAAAATTGTGATAAGTAGGTGGATTTTGTCGATGATGAAGATTTTCCTGGGTTACATAATATCAACCAGAATGGGAATGTAGTGTTAATTTGGAATTTTGGCAAAAGGATTAATCCTTTCAGAATACAATGTTTTGACTCACGGTAGCTGCAATAGTTCATTAAAAAAAAGTTAGCAAATATTTTATATTTATTGTGGCTATATATGAGCAAACAGAGGTGAAAATTTGAGGAGAAATTTACTACCTTTATTCCAATGACTTTCTATATTTGAAAGTTTTATTTTTTGAGGGGATAAAAACACTAGTCATAAGATTTATTTACACCATTTTTTTCACCTTGAATATTTTTGGTTTTTTTTGATCATTGAATAAAATAGGACAGAAAAATTTGAGAAAAAAAACCCTCTTTTCTTTCTATGTTTACTTTATTTTTTGGGAAAATTAATTTTTTTGGATAATGAGTGAATGATGATTAAGATAGAGCTTTCATTAGAAACTATTTATATTTTTCATTTCTACTCTTTCGATAGTAAGTTTTTTTTATTTCTTCAGGTGATTATCATTCTAGAAATGTTTTACAAAAATTAATAAGTTTTTTGTCAAATTTAAATGAACAACAAAGATGAGTTGTTCAACTTTTATTTATTATTTTATTCTATGGTTTTGTTTTTTTATGCAATGTCTATGAGGTTTTCAAAAGTACTTCCATGATTATGGGTTTTTTTGAGAAGTCTGATTCAAATTTGACTCCAGGAAAGTGAAGATAATTCCCAAAAATCCAAAATGGAGTTAGAACTTTTTGAAAATATTCTATTTGAATAAATCAAAAAAAAACCATAGGTCCAATAGTTGAAATCTTTATCATCTACATCAAAATTATTGAGAAATAAACCTTTGGTTATTAGAAGTTTTGAAAAGGTTTTGAGCTCATTTTCGTGATTCCAATTGGTTTGAATTAAGCTTGGAAGGTTTCCTTAATTGATAATAATATCAGGATTTTTTTTCAGGATTATTTGGAGGATAACTGTATTCTTGACTTACCAAATTCATCATATCTCAAGAGGGTATTCCATTAAGTATTATCTTGTTCAATTTCTTCTAAGATTAATCCTGATCTTCTGGCGTATGTGCCGACTTATATTCCCTAGTCAGCTCCTTGTCTCAAAAAGATTTCTCTCATAGTTTAACCATATATATTTTTCCATTACTTATATCGCCTCTATCACTGGCTAATTTTTTTAGTGAGATCATAAAATTTTGAAGGTTAAAAAATGAAGAATTTATTTGATAAATAAGAGTTGGTGATTTGGCTGGAGTGTTTTTATAAATGATTATATATTTGCTATTGTGAGTATTTGAATGTTAGATTCTTAGGAAAGCTTGATTCCCCTTTTTTTGTTTTTGGATTACTAACTTATTTAGTGAGTGTTTTTTTTGTATTTTGGACCAATATTTTGAGTTCCATCCCTTTTTCATTTAATTAATCTTCTTTTTTTACATTTAATGAGGATTATTATATTTATATGATGAAGTTGAATTGGAATCATCTGGAATAATCTGATAATGGACTGAAGTTTGTTTTTTCAGAACCATTCCATCATTAGATGACCTCAAGAGATTTGTACTGGTTATTTTTGGGTTGAGTTTTTTCTCAATATCAAAGCAGGAGGAAAAGACGGAAACATAGTCCCAGTCTATGATTGGGTTTTGACCCAAAATTTGAATTTATTTTTAATTTATTTTTAATTCAAACCAAGCGTGAATTACTTTGAAAACTGGTTCACCAGGGTTTGAATTTTTTTTAAAATTCTTTTAACGGATCACTTATTTCTTTCTTATGGCTAACAAAACCCCAGAATCACAATTGTCAATATATGACCATATTCATAGGACTCTTGGGCATTACACGGCAAGTGTACCAGAAGGGCCTTCAAGCCGCCCCATACACACAATTGGTGAAGCTTTAAGGGGAAGAATTGAAAATCCATCCAATGTTGAGGAAAAACCCAGCCAAACTTCCAATCAAAGAAAAAAAGGAGGACCCATGAAAAAGCACGCTTTTGTCATCAGCAATCAGAGCAAGATCAAAGAGCAAAAATACAGGGAGGAAACAATGATCAAGTAAATGCATAAGCACAGAGGTTACAGAAAGCAGAACATTGACAAGCTCAACATAATCAAGAGAGGAATTGTAAATTGCTTTTTTTGGAATGAGGCCAGTAAAAAAGAATTGTTGCAAATAATGAGGGAATTGCAAATGTATCACCTCAACATGGATGAAACAACCAATGGATTTATACCTTGGAGTTGCTTTTTCAAGACACATGAAAATCAAAAAAATAATTATGATCTACTCAAAATCTCTCCTTTGATACCCTTGAGAGGAGATATAAGGCTTTGATCTCCATGTATACTGTGGTTTGTGGTAATTTATTGTCAAAAATCAATACTAACTTTTGTTAATATTTATATTATTAAGAATGAGTGTGATACAACTGGAGGCGGGGGTTTATATGTTCATCTACAATGAAGGTCAGTAAGTAACAATCCAAGTTTGAAAGGAGCTCTACTGACATGTACTTGTTTACTATAGAAATATGATTAATTTAAATTATTGAATACAAACAATTCAGGCATGAATTAAATTGGATTAGAATTGGGGGAATTTTGACTTTTAAAATATCAACAAGATATAAAGCAAGAATGCAGAGACAAATGCTCAGGTGGACAAAACAAATTTGGCCAAGGAAATACAAATGGGAATAGTGAAAATTATGAGACAATAAGTAGAATGGAAAATCATGGAAACGATTACAAACAAGGAGCTGAAACTCAGGAAAGGGAGGTGTTTGATATGTTTCCAAATTGCCTGGAATCTTCAAGAAGAGGCTGCTGCAACTCATTTAGTCAAACCTCATCTAACACATTTGCAACTACAAGGCAGGACAGAACATTCATGAATAACATTAATTCCAATATGCAAGGAATGTGTCACAACCATGAAAGTCCACCCTCTTGGACCTCAATATTGCATATCCATGCCATAACCAATATATGGCAATTTGGCCATATCCATAATCATTGGCCAAATTGGTCATTGTCATGTTTTATGGCCTTAATGGTCATTTTATCATCTGGGGCCAACCAGGCCCCTTAACCATCATCAAGCCATTCTGGGCTGTCTCCTTGCTTTTGGGCATCTTGGGTATTTTCCATACAGCAGGGAAAATACAGCCCAAAAGCCTGTATTTGGCTTTTTAAGCTTTAAATACAGTTTGTGCACTTTTGCACATTTAGCTGTATTAAGCCATCTAGGCCATATTTCTCATGTATTATGTGAAATATGCCCAAAAGGTCATATCAGGACTTTGGGGGCTTAATTTCCAGTTTTGTGCATTTTGTGCACTTTTGCACACTTTGCACAAATACAGTTTTTAAGCTGTATTAGGTGTATTTAGTCAAATACCCCAAAGGACACTTTATCACCTCTGAAGCCTCCAAAACCCAAGTTTTGCTCTTATCCTCCCGGAATCATTCCAAAAGACCTTTGGCCACATTCCACCTTCAGTAACCAAAAGTGCAATATATGGTGATATACACCATTATGCATCTTTTTTCAGCAGAGATCCAATGGCGGCAATTTCAAATGGTTATTTAAGCTTTTCAACAGGTCATCAAGGCACACCTTCCAGAGGATTCATCAAGGCTCAAGGGAAAGTTTCATAATCTCAAATACCAATGACGCCATCAAGCAATCAATGGTTATTCTCACTCACAGTATTCCTCCAAGGGAGTACTGGCTGTTCATTCTCAAGGGATATTCAAGAGGAAGCTCCAAAACAAGTTGTCAAGTGTAAATGCTCCATCAATCCAACTTGGAAACCACATTCATTTCTATACAGTCTGGATTCATCAAGACCTGTATTACAATCATACATTATGGGAAAATCATTCAACACAGTTCATTTTCCAATCTGGAAAGGTATACACTCCATCAGAAAAACAATACAGCTTCCAGTATTAAATACAGGACCACTGCTAGCCTGAAGGAGTCAAGCTCTCAGCTTTTCACATATACTAGCCTCCTTTGACCCTGGGGGGTTTTCCCCCAGTTAATTAATATATTTTAATTTTATTTTATCTTTATTTATCTTACCATTTTTGTTAAGTGAATACTGATATTATCAAGTCAGTCATTTAGTACCTTTTATCTTTTCTTTCTTCACCTGTCAATGGATATTTGGTGTTCATATCCTTACTAATTCCATTGTTCATTTTGGAAGGTTGAAACAGTGATTAAGGACTTACTTGGTTGGCTCTTTGGCCATTTGGCTTCCCATTTCTCTTATTGCATCTCATCTTTGTACTTGCATCCTTCTTAGAGAAATTTATTCTTTTATTTTATTTTGTTTATTCTTTTGGAGTCTTCCAAGTGAGTTCCCTGATTGCTGAGTGCCAGGCCACTCTTGTTTTTCTGTCCAAGAGCCCCTGTGACATTATATTAATTAACTCATAATTTCTTTTCATTCTGTTCATTCCTTCTTTATAATTTCATTCACTCATTTCATTGAAATTATGACTCTTTAATGTTTATGAACCTTATGATTCATCGTCACCTCTCAATTTTCTCTCATTCAGTCTTCATTCTGAAAAATTGAAAGCTGACCCCAATTTTATTTTTTGTTTCTCTTTTTTGAATTCTTATCTCAAATCATCATTTTTAATTCATTCATAATTTGGGCATCATCTTAATTTTCATTTGATTTTCAAATTTTTCATCAAGTTATTCAGACACATTCTTCACATCAACATTCATATTTGATTAATTATTCAAGAATTTTGATTTTTAAAGAAGAACTCACTTGATTTTGATTTCATTTATTGATTTGAAATAAATCAATATTGACCTCAAGAAAATTGATTGACCTGAAGATCTCATTGATTTTGCTGATTTTTCACATCAAGAATTTTGACATAAATTGATTTTGCCTCAAGAATTCATTTTGATTGATTGATTTTCTGCATTATGTTGATTTTGATTGATTTGACTTATTTGATTCATTGACTTCAAGTTTTCATTTGATATTTAATTGATTGATTTACCTGAAGATCTCATTTGATTTATTGATTTTGGTTGTTGACTTCAAGCATTATTTCAATTGCATCAAGTTTTCATCTTCAAACATTGATTCTTGCTCATTCTATTTCATTTTATCCTGAAATAATTCCCATCCAACACTCACCTCCTGCAAGGCAGACAAGATCTCAGGCCAGAACTCAAGCTGTTCTCACTCCAACTCCAAGGGCTCATCTTGATGGCACCCCAGCAGTTTCTCAACTGAGGGCCAAATTGGACAGAGGACCCATTTTGGAAGGAGAAGCACCATCCAGGAAGGAAGGAAGAGGGCCCAGAAGATCAAGTTCATTTTCAGGAGTAGTTGGCGGATTTCCAGGAACTTCAAGGACCATTTTCAGAGGTCCTGGGGAAGATGGTGAAGAGGAAGAGGAGAATTCTGTGGAAGAGGAAGGGTCTGATGGTACTGAAGGTTTCCCTGCTCCTGTGGAGGCATCCCAAGGTACTGGAGGGCCAACTCTAGCCCATTCTAATCAGCCTGTCTCTCATCAGTCTGAACCATCTTTATTGGCCATTATGCAGCAAATGACTCAGATTATGGCCAATCTTCAAGAAGCTTCATCCTCTGAAGCATCAGGACCACCAGCCTTCAAGACTCCATCTATGAAGGCACCAGAATGCTTTGATGGGACTCAACCCTTCAAAGTTAGAAGCTTTATTCAGTCCTGTCAACTGATTTTTCATAACAATCTTGCAAACTTCTCTCAAGACAGAAAGAAGGACCTTTATGCCACTTCATTTCTCATTGGCAGGGCTTCAAAGTGGATTGAGCCTTATCTTTACAATCTCACCAATCAAGATCCAAATTACCTTCTCAATTCATGGAAATTATTTGAATCTCAACTCTTCACCTTATTTGGGGAACCAAATGAAGTCAGAAAAGCTGAAGCAGAATTGGATTCTTTAAGAATGAAAGAAGGTGGGCATGTATCTTTATAAGTTGCTGATTTCAGAAGTCTTGTCTCAAGAATTGGAGATTGGGGTGAAAGGGCTCTTATCCATCATTTCAGGAAGGGATTGCCATCCAGGATTTTGGATCAATTGGCCTCCCATCCCTTAAGAATTGACTCTCTTCAAGACTTAATGGATATTACCCTGGAGCTTAATACCAGGTACCATGAGAGGCAAAATGAAAAGAGTCATCATCAAGAGAAGAAGCCAGAAGCCTCAAAGTCAAATTCTTCTCATCCTCAAAGTTCTTCAAGCTCAACTCAAAAGAAAAAGAACAATTTTCAGAAGAGGGACAAGCCCCATTCTTCTTTATTAAATAAAGATTTAAAGTTGATGAATTCTGAAAAAGAAAGAAGAATCAAGGAGGGTTTATGTACCTGTTGTGGTGGGAAGCATAGTCTTGAGTCCTGTTTCAAAAGGCCTCAAAAAAAGCTTACCCAACCGTCAGGCAAATTTCCCAGCCAGGGAAAAGCCTGAGTGAATATCATGTTGTGTTCAATGGTCTTAACTGTTTTCCATCCAGAGCACAATTGTGCATTCTGAATACTGGTGTCAAAAATTCTCTTAAATTCTTTGTTTTCTCTTCTCTCTCTGATATATTTTACAGTATTCTCCTTGATTCTGGTGCTACCAGCTCATTTATTGCAAAGCAGTTTGTTCACAAGTATTCTTTGACCATGTCAGAACTCCCAGAGAATATTCCCCTTATCATTCTTGACTCCTCAGAGTCTCCTTCTTTATTTGTGACTGACCATACTAAATATATGGTTGAGCTCCCTTCTTTCCCAAGCTTTGAACAGGAATTTTTAGTCATTGATACTCCCAAGGGAGAAGACCTCATATTGAGCTTTGACTTTCTCAATCATTTTAATCCATCTATTGATTGTAGGCAAGGGCTGATCACCTTTAATGCTGATCATAAGGACTATTATGATCCTTCAAAATCTTTCATTAATGACTTTTCTTCTGCCAAATCATGTGCAGCTCTGGTTGGTGATTCTAGAACACCATCATTTCCATCTTCTGTCCATATTCCTTACCTTAATTCCCATCAGTCATTAATATCATCTAGAGATGAAGTCTTCAAAGAGATTCAAGATGTTGGAGAAGATAATTCTGTATCTTCACTTAATCCCTTCTTTGGGAATATGGACCTTCCTCCTTCATCTTATCATGACTCCCTGGAGGAGTTGTGGGATGAAGAGGAAGAGGCAGAAGAAACATAAACCGTGATGAAGGTTGTTCCTTCTGTTTATCACCAGTACTTGAATGTATTCTCCAAGGTAAAAGCAGAGAAACTTCCTCCTCACCGCGCCTGTGATCATCATATCAAGCTTGATGTGTCTCTACCTCCAGTTGGGGTGATCTACTCTTTATAAAACCAAGAGTCAGATACACTAAGAGCCTAAATTTCAGAGAATGTAGAGAAAGGTTTCATCCGGCCAAGCTCCTCTTCAACAGGAGCCCCTGTACTCTTTGTCAAAAAGAAAGATGGTGGCCTCCATTTGTGTGTTGATTACTGAAAACTCAATGCTGTTACTAGGAAGAAAAAGTATCCTGTTCCTCCTATGAATCAGCTTCTTACTGTTTTCAATGGTTCTTCCATCTTCTCCAAGATTGATTTGTGTGGTGCATATAACCTGCTCAGAATCAAGGAAGGTGATGAACACTTGAAATGTTTTGGAACTAAATATGGCAGCTATGAGTATTTGGTTATGCCATTTGGGCTCACCAATGCTCCTGCCTCTTTTCAAAACCTTGTCAATGATATTTTTTATGATCTTTCAGATATTTATGCTGTGGTTTTTTTGGATGACATTCTGGTATTTTCCAAATCTTAAGAAGAACATGTCACTCATGTGTCCACTGTTATTTTCAGACTCAGAGCCAATAACTTCTTTGCTAAGGCCTCCAAGTGCCTGTTTCATGTTTCTAGTGTAGAGTATTTGGGTTATGTTGTTTCTTCTGAAGGCCTCAAGATGGACCAAACAAAAGTACAGCAAATTCTCAACTGGCCACCTCCAAGAAACCTCAAGGATCTTCAATCATTCCTTGGCTTTGCCAACTTTTACTGCTGTTTCATGAAGAATTATTCAAAGAAGATTAGTTCACTCACAAGTTTCCTCAAGAATGATTCCGTTCTCCCCTCAATGAGGAAGCTCTTAGACAGTTTCATCAACTCAAAGAGGCATTCACCATTTCTCCAATTCTTCATCACTTTGATCCTTCTCTACCCACCATTGTAGAGACTGATGCATCAGATTATGCCTTGGGTGCTGTACTGAGTCAGATTTCTGACTCAGGAAAACATCCCATTGCATTTGATAGCCGCAAGCTTCTCCCAGCTGAGCTCAATTATGAGATTCATGACAAGGAGCTCCTTGGCATAGTCTGGGCTCTCAAGCACTGGAGAGCTTTTCTCCTTTCACTTTCTTCCTCTTTTGAAGTTCTCACCAATCATTCCTCACTTCAATATTTTATGTCATCAAAGATTCTCACTTGCTGTCAAGCCCGCTGGGCTGAATTTCTCTCTTAATTCCATTTTTCAATCACCTACCGCCATGGCTGCCTGGCCACCCTTCCAGATGCATTGTCACGTCAGGACAATGTTTACCCAGAGAGGGGGGAAGATTTCATCAGCAAGAATCCAATGAATTATCAAAAAATAATCAAGCAAGATGAAATTCAAGCCTCAAAATTCTTTGCAGTCAAGGTGGAAGCATTCTCAAATCTGATTGAATCATCTCAGAAGGCATTATGGAAAGATTCTCAATATAGAAGTATTCTTCAAGATTTGGGTAAAGGTAAATCTGTCCAAGATTATTCTTTTGATTCCTCTTCCCAACTTCTCCTGTTCATAGATTGGGTGGTGGTCCCAAATGACCCCACAATTCAACTAAGCATACTTCAAAAGAGGCATGACTCTCCTCTAGCTGGACACCCTGGCCAAAAGAAGACTCTCAAACTTGTCAAGCAGGATTTTCACTGGCCTGGCATGACTCAATTTATCAAGGATTATGTATCATCCTGTCAACAGTGTTCAAGAAACAAAAATATTCACCATAAGAAGTTTGGAATTCTCAAACCTTTTCCAATTTCAAATGGTCCTTGGAGTTGTCTTTCAATGGATTTCATCACTCAATTGCCACTGTCCAATTCCTTTGACTCAATCCTTGTCATAGTGGACAGATTCTCAAAAATGGTGGTTTTCATTCCATCAATGTCATCAATAGCTTCATTAGATTCAGCCCATTTATTCATCAAGAATCGTTTCTCAAAGCATGGCCTTCCTTCAAGCATTGTTAGTGATAGAGGTTCTCTTTTTGTTTCTTCCTTTTGGACCAATCTTTTTCAGCAGCTCAATATTTCAAGAGATCTGTCAACTTTTTATCATCCAGAAGCTGATGGACAGACAGAGAGGGTATATCAGATACTAGAACAGTACCTTTCAATGTATGTCAGCTATCATCAAGATGATTGGAACACCTGGCTCCCTCTGGCTGAATTTGCCTACAATAACTCAGACCATCCTTCAACAAAACAATCACCATTTTTCACTGTTTAGGAAAGAGATCCACATTTTGACTCAGCTCACATTACTCAAGATACTCCTGCTGGAAAGTTATAAAAAAATCCAATAAGTACAGCAAGATGTCAAGAGAGAACTTGAAGTTTCCATAAACAGGTTTAAGAGGTATGCAGATAAAAGTAGAGAAAGTCAACCTGTTTTCAATCCTGGTGACATGGTATGGCTTTCCTCCAAGAACAACAAATAAACTAGACCCACCAAAAAACTTTCTGAAAGATGGTTGGGTCCTTTTCCAATCTTGAAGAAAGTCAGCACTCATGCTTACCACCTCAAGCTCCCATCTCAATGGAAGTCCATCCACCCAGTCTTCCATATTTCACTCTTAGAACCAGTCAAGACATCAACAATCCCAAATATGAATCAAGAGCCTCCTCCTCCAATCATCATTGAAGAAGAAGAGGAATGGGAAGTCTCTTGAATACTGGACTCAAAGCTTAAGAGAGGAAAATTATGGTATTTGGTGGAATGGAAAGGTTTCAGTCAAGACTCAGAAAGATCCACTTGGGAACCAACTGAAAACCTCAAGAATTGTCCTGAACTGGTTAAGGATTTTCATTCCTTATATCCTGACAAGCCAGGACCCAATTCTTCAAGAGCTTGATTTTTTATGGTGCTTGGTGGGGAGAGGAACTACCAAAGGTAAGTCCCACTCCTAGTATGCACCTTTAGGGGTATTCTACTCTATTCTGTTGTAAGCATCACCTTGGCCACTCTGTGAGCATTCTGCAATTTTTGGACACAGATCTTTGGCCTGGCTTTCAACATCAATTCAAAAATTATGGCTATTTTTCACTTGGGAAAATGGACCATTCATTTTTTCATTTCACTTCCAAGTCTTTCCAATTCCAAGTCATTCCTTCAGCAAATTCATTTTCTTTTATGGCACTGGCAGGAGTGGTAATTACCAAAAGTAAGTTCCTCTCCTGGTGTGCACTTCCCTGGGGGGTCTACA
Organism: Austropuccinia psidii; assembly: GCA_023105745.1. NCBI lineage: Eukaryota > Fungi > Basidiomycota > Pucciniomycetes > Pucciniales > Sphaerophragmiaceae > Austropuccinia > Austropuccinia psidii. The sequence goes on from JALGQZ010000015.1 coordinate 25,880,892, forward strand.
ATCTGTCAAAACATCACCTTGGCCACTTTGTGAGCACCTGGCATCAGATTTCTCTTTCCTGGTCCTTGGCCAACTTCAAAATCAGTTATCAACCTCTGTGATGAAGATTGGAACCTTCTCAAGATTCATTTCTCTTTTATTTTTTCTTGCTTCTTTTCTTATTTTCATTTTTGTTGTTTTATTTTTATTTTTATTTTCATCTTAAATTTTCTCTTATCATGTCATATTTCACATCAAGATTACACCAGGGAATTTTTTGTGTAACTAGATAGCCAGTGATATATTGTTTCTTGAATTGATCCTATGATATAACTTTGTAGCTATCTGGATTTTCTGAAATAATGCTTATAGATTTTTTTAAAGTTCCCCTGATATAGAATTATTATTGATGTTTCTGCAATATTTTACAAATTATTTTTGTAGGTCACCCTAAAACATAAAGCTCATGAGGCTATATACTGAAAATAAATGAAATTATTTAGAAACTATACCTTAGATGAGCTCAAAAGAAATGAATTCAAAAAAATATGGAAAATCAAGTAAAGCTGTTACTTGAGCCTGAAATGCTTTTTTTCAAAATTTCCCTTCAATATGTCAAAGTAAATTTTCATTATTGTAGATAAAATATTAATTTGATTTATCTAGCTTTTGATAATAATGAATGATAATAAATACAATACAATAATGTACTAAATTACCAGTACTTTGAATCTATAATTGATTTAAGTAGGTATCATCAAAACTATTTCTTTTGATAAGATAATCAAGCTTGTTTAAAAAATGTAAGTGCCTACTTGGTAGGATCACTCACAGGGAAACATTTTGTTCAATTTTTTTGTGTTGAAAAGACCTAATTTTATTGAAACATAAAGAATTGAATAAAAAACCATAAATTAAGAGGAGACCTTTTTTAGGGGTTTTACCATGGAAAAATAAGTGAAAACCCCATTAACTTCCTAAATTTTTGCCTTTAAGTAGATTTTGGGGTTTTAAAAATATCTCAAAAGCAGCATTCTCTTAAAATAACTGTATTAATTTTTCATATTGAGGGGTTTAATCCGCTCAATTTGTTAAACCCCCTTCCAAAATAGTCAAAGATAGTTCTTTGGAACCCTGGGCTTAGGGACTTGTTTTATAAAGCTACTTAAATGAACCCCTGGATTCTTGCAAGGCTTCTTTTGGAAGAGTTACTTTTTAAAACTTGGTGAAAACCCTGTGAAATGGATAAAATGGTGCCACAAAAGGGGTTTTGGGTGTCCAAAAAACTTTCAAAGAAATAATAATTGGCAAAGAAACTTTTGGTATATTTTTTCCAACAAATTATCCATTTTTATTGGGGTTTACTATGGCCAATCAGCTAAAATCTCCAAAGAAAGTCAAAAATGGATTATCTGCACTCTGTGACATACCCCCAGTGTCTTCTCCCACAGGTTTGTGAGCTTCTTCACTAAGTCTATTATGAAAAACCCCCCAGACCCATGGGAAACCTTATTTTGGGGCCTTTACCCTGAAAACCCTATGAAATTGCCAGATTTGGGCCATAGTATCAGTTTTTGCAGTCTAAATGTCTTTTGAGTAGATAATAATCTTCAAAGTACTCTATGAAGTATTTCTTCCAAAAAATTGGATTTTTTCATATGAGCTGTAGTATGCTCAAGTGAGTAAAACCCCCCAAAACTGTCAAATATAGCTTTTCTGGTCCTTAGGTCATCCCCCTGGTGTATTCTCCCATGGTTTTGGGGGGTTGTTCACTCCAGCTACTGCAAACAACCCCCCGGAACCGTGGGAGCTCTTATTTAGTGGGTTTTCCCATGCAAAACCAAGTGAAATTCCTGTGAAAAGGCCAAACTTGGGCTCAATGATAGGTTCTGGGTGTCTGAATACCTGTAGAATACATAATCACTTTCACATATTTTTATAGAATATTTATTCTATGAAGTGGACCTTTTCTTGGGGTCTACTATGGCTGATTGAATTAAAAATCCCAAAACCAGCCAAAATAGCTACTTTTTGACCTCAGGAAATCTCCTTTGTATTCTTCCATGTTTTGGGGCTTGTTTTCTCCAGCTGCCCCAGCAACTTCCCTGATCCTTTTTTGCAACTATTTTAGGGGTATTTGGTGTGAAAAACTGAGTGAAACCCTGTGAAATGGTCAAATCTATATGGGCTTGGAGGGTCTAAATGGCTTTCAAATATGGAATGATTCCTAAAAGAATGAGTGTAATATTTACTCTGCAGGTTTTATTGGTAAATAATTGATTGAAAAAATCCCATGTTGGTAAGAGCTCCTGAAAATTATTTAAGCTTGTTTTGGCCTTCAGTTAATCTCTAAACCCAATTTATGAACCTGAAATGTGATATAATTTACTTTAAGTATGGCAGAGGGTTTAATTTATTACTCAGATTTGACATTTTTAAGAAGTAAAATCCTTGTTTCTTTGTGATCTTAATACATTTTTAATTTTTTATTATTTAACTTTTGTGTCAAGACACTTCTCCTCCATAGTTATACCAATATTTCACTTCTATATATTTGATGATTTTGGTTTTATTTTATTACTTTTATGGCACTACATTATGCACATCCAAAAAATATTTTCAAGAAATTATCTCATTTGCATAAAGCTTAACATTATCAAAGAAATTGCAAGGATAGATAACGCAACGTCTAAAAATCAGGAAGGAGTTTATAGAGGTATGATATTTTAATTTTACTATATTTAAAATTATAAAAATTTGAAATATTTTTGTCTAATATGATGGGAACTTCCCCCAGAATCAATATCATGGACTTTCAAAAATATTACTTTTTCATGACATAGTTATATTTTAGGAATATAATAGAAACCTTTATTCCACCCCTCAGGAACATATAAGAAACATTTAGGGATTTTTTGAGTCATATGGTATGACTGGCCTACCAGTCACACAGAAAATGCCCTGGTATTATCATTCATTTCATTAATCATCAAATCTTGGAGCCCATGTTGAAAGAAGATCAAGCAAGTCCCACATCATATGCCAACATTTTAATATCAGTATCAAATTTATTTTTCTGAAAAGAACTCCTCATTATCCCTCTCTCAAAACCGTTTCCATTAGCCTCAACAGGATTCACCTTGTATTGGTGCTCAGGAGCTCACCGTTTCAAGGTGGGGGGTACTGTTACAACCATGGAAATCCACCCTCTTGGACCTCAATATGACATATCCATGCCATATCCAATATATAGAAATTTTGCCATATCCATAATCATTGGCCAAATTGGTCATTGTCATGTTTTATGGCCTTAATGGTCATTTTATCATCTGGGGCTAACCAGGCCCCTTCACCATCATCAAGCCATTCTAGGCTGTCTCTTAATTTTGGGAATCTTGGGTATTTTCCATACAACAGGGAAAATACAGCCCAAAAGCCTGTATTTGGCTTTTTAAGCTTTAAATACAGTTTGTGCACTTTTGCCCATTTAGCTGTATTAATCCATCTAGGCCATATTTCTCATGTATTATGTGAAATATGCCCAAAAGGCCAAATCAGGCCTTTTGGGGCTTAATTTCCAGTTTTGTGCATTTTGCGCACTTCTGCGCAAATACAGTTTTTAAGCTGTATTAGCTGTATTTAGCCAAAAACCCAAAAATGGCCAAATACCCCAAAAGACACTTTATCACCTCTGAAGCCTCCAAAACCCAAGTTTCACTCTTATCCTCCTGGCATCATTCCAAAAGACCTTTGGCCACATTCCACCTTCAGTAACCAAAAGTGCAATATATGGTGTTATACACCATTATGCATCTTTTTTCAGCAGAAATCCAATGGCAGCAATTTCAAATGGTTATTTAAGCTTTTAAACAGGTCATCAAGGCACAACTTCCAGAGAATTTATCAAGGATCAAGGGAAAATGTCATAATCTCAAATACCAATGACGCCATAAAACAATCAATGGTTATTCTCACTCACAGTATTCCTCCAAGGGAGTACTGGCTGTTCATTCTCAAGGGATATTCAAGGGGAAGTTCCAAAACAAGTTGTCAAGTGTAAATGTTCCATCAATCCAACTTGGCAACCACATTCATTTCAATACAGTCTGGATTCATCAAGACCTGTATTTCAATCATACATCATGGGAAAATCATTCAACACAGTTCATTTCCCAATCTGGAAAGGTATATGCTCCATCAGACAATCAATACAGCTTCCAGTATTTAATACAGGACCACTGCTAGCCTTAAGGAGTCAAGCTCTCAACGTTTCACATATACCAGCCTCCTTTGACCCTGGGGGGTTTTCCCCAGTTAATTAATATATTTTGATTTTATTTTATCTTTATTTATCTTACCATTTTTGTTAAGTGAATACTGATATTATCAAGTCAGTCATTTAGCACCTTTTCTCTTTTCTTTCTTTGCCTGTCAATGGATGGTGGTCATATCCTTACTAATTCCATTGTTCATTTTGGCAGGTTGAAACAGTGATTAAGGACTTACTTGGTTGGCTCTTTGGCCATTTGGCTTCCCATTTCTCTCATTGAATCTCATCTTTGTACTTGCATCCTTCTTAGAGAAACTTATTGTTTCATTTTATTTTCTTTATTCTTTTGGAGTCTTCCAAGGGAGTTCCCTGATTTCTGAGTGCCAGGCCACTCTTGTTTTTCTGTCCAAGAGCCCCTGTGACAGAATGTTGACACTGTTGATGATGATACTACAACAAGGACAATATCAAGCAGAAGAACAAGACAGGATTCAACAAGCAAGATATGAGGAAAGAGAAATGCTACAGACAAAGCATGAATAAGAAAGGTGATTATGGGAATTACAAATCTGAGCATAGGATCGACAAAGAAGTGATCAGATGCACCTAAACATGATGGCAATGTTATCAAAAATTACTGTAATTCCCTTTGATGAGCCACCTGCGCATTTGAAGAATGGCTCAGGGGGTGGTAAGTGAAATCACTAAATAAGTGTATTTTCATTAACTAACTCCGCATTAAATTTCTTAAGGATCAAAAACAGGTTAAAGGTGTAACCTTCATGCTTAAGAAATCCTGAATTTTAGCTGCCTTTTAAAAGAATAAACCAAAAAAATATGGATTGTTTAAAATAGGACAAATAGATCAATTGTTTTGGATTATATGCTTTGTAATTTCTTGGAAATTCTTCCTTTCTTTTTTCCCATTGGATCTTGATCAACGCAAAGAAAAATGCAGGAAGATTTGTAATTAACCTTTTATAAAAATGTACTCATGTTATTTTCTCTGTCATTTTTCTTTGTAATCTCAATAGTTTTAACCCATGGACTGTGCATTTAAAGAGGCACCGAGCTGCCTTGTTTGATTCTGATTAAGACAGTGGCACATTTATCCTTTCTGATTAATCTTATACATTTCCAGGCCCCCTTCCTAACAATTGGGAAAGGACATCATACCACAATTGTGAAAAATTACTAATAATGGTGCCCTCTCCAGATGAAGCCACCCATCTTTTGTAAGAATCTCCCTTAGAAACACATGGTCCACTTCTGCAATTACTTCAGGATAAGATGGAATACCTCACTCAAGAGAAAGCCAATATGCTCAAGGAGCTCACAAATGCAAAAGCGCATTCAAGTTTACAAAGAAAGAGATTTTATATTTGACCAAAGTCATCAAATCTAAAGATGCAATTATGGCTCACTTAAAACAAAGGTATTTGAAGGAGCTGGAAGAAATCAAGAAAATATTTCAAGATCAGTAAGTATTCCCCATAGTCTTCACATTTTTTTGAATGAAATGTGATTGATCTTTTTATGTTTCAAAGCTGTTGTATTCCCTTTCCATGAGGCTTAAATTGTTAAGCAACCCAGCGGCATGATCCAACATTTTACACAAATAAACCATTTACAAACATCAAAATAGATGTTGACATTTTTTTTTTCAATATAAAGTTTTTCTAATCCACTGATATACTGGACTCCGCATTACCTTGCACTTTATTGTCATATACTCATGTGCCTTTGTATCTTTTGCATTGCAATTACCTGTTGTTTCCCAAGCATTAGTTCACTTTATGCATAAGTACTTGTGAGAAGCTCACATATTTCATCCTAAAAAAATTCTTGGTTACCATTCTATTCTTCCATGTGCTCAAGAAATTCCTATGATCTTGATTTAGCATATTATGCAAAATCATGCATGCAATCGCCATTTGGCCTGTATGCATGGGCACAATTGCTTGAGGTTACAGCAAGCATCAAAACATATCTTTTAAATGTCCAAATGCTTTTTCTACAACCATTCTGCAAAGGATATTACATTAATCTTTTTTTTATAAGAATAACCATTTCAGACTCACCTTGTAGAGGAATGCATGTGATTAAATCTCACTGAACCCTCATCACCTATGTTCTGCAATGGTATGAGGATTGGTAAGCAACCTGAATAGTCTGAATTGCCAATGAGGAAAAATCTGGTGGAAATTGGGGGATTCCATTGATTAGATTTTTGCCAATTTGTGATTTTCTAAACACTCAACTGTCGTGAACTGAACCAGGGAGGCCACCATATACCTATATAACCCAAAGTAATCAATACAATGGAAATTTATGAATTCATATTACTCACTCACATTGCAAAAGTTTCCATGTGCATCAACGATACACTGAAACATAATAGAATTGCAAACTTTCCAATTGACATAAGCATTCCACTCATCATTCAGTCAGGGAATTATGGGAAAGTGGGTGCCATTTATGGCCCCAATTACATTTGTGAGTCCTTTCCTTTTTCTGAATTTTTCCTCTATTTCTTGCCATTTTTGTGCATCATCAATTCCTGGGAGCCTATTGAAGCACAATTCAACTAGTCATATTCAAATCATGTAGACTATTACAAATTGGAATTGCTTAAACTATAGTTGAATCATGCAATGACAACTGAATGTCCTGGAAAACCACTTTGGTCACTTGATAAGTAGTAGATTTACCCACGTTAAAGATGTTCCCAACTGTCTCATAAGAGCTGCAATGACCCAACCTATACAACGTAATCCCTAACTTCTCCTCTATTTTTAACCCACGTGCATTATGTTGATAGGTATTTGGTATATGATTCAATAACACATTAATCAGGATGAAGAAATCTTCACGTCCCATTCGAAATAGCCCAATGAATAGTGCTTCACTGTACAACCCTTCATCATACCATGGGTTGAATCTTCTCCCTTGATGTAGTGAATGACACTCACAATTCCTTGATTCCTCATAGCATGTTATATGAAAACTAATTGCTAAAGCTAAGCTGGTCATGACGTATTACATCTCTGGATTGTCCATGGCTCTTGAATTGTAAGAAGAAGAAAAAAATTAACAAGTCCAATGGGCCTATTTAAAATAACAAGACATTTGAGACTTGTTGCACAATAATGGCTGACAGAAAGTGAGAAAATTAATTTGCCACTGTCGATCATAAACGTACAATGTGTTTTGAATAAAATTCCAAAAGTTTCGAAATTTCTTTTAAATAAATTCCAAATCAATTTCAAAATAAATTCAAATTTTGTGTCAAAACCCAATCATAAATCGGGCCATAATTTAACTCATTAAAAACACCCATTATAAGATCCGCTAATAAAATCAAAACAAAAAATAAAAAAAAATCTTAGTCATTATTTATTATCATCGTTATTAAAAAATGAAAGAATTAATTAAATAATTTGAATAAAAATTATTAAGAATCATAAATATTAAAATTAATATTCATTATTCTGATCTTCATTATAAAAAATATCTATTTTTAATACAAATAGATATAAAAAGATATTGTTCTTTTTAATTGAGGAAGATCCCCAATTAATCCCCAAAGAATTTGTAATTTATTGGGGATTAAATTATTAAATCGCTGCTAAATTGATCAGAATCCGATTTGCAATTTATTCTCATTTCATTCTGAATCAATTTTCCATTAACTTCTTCTTGATTTTAAAAGTCTTGAAGAGCTAAGCAGCGGGTTTGTAATGAATTAAGAAAAGATGAAATACAATTATGAGCTTAAAAAAAATTATTGATTATAATAATTAAAGTTATCAATATCGATATATCGAATAGCGATATTATATTATTCATTCTTATAATTATGACATGAATTAAAAAGAATTGATGATGATTATGAAATTAATTGAAAAATAAAACCAACAAAACAGCATCAAGTTATCAAGAAAAAAAAACAGAAAAAAAGCCTTAAGTGGAGGAAATTATGTTGTATGAGGTGAGCTAAATTCTAAAAAAAATTAAAAAAAATAATAAAAACTTGGTTTAATTAGGAGTAGTAAAGAATTTTTCAAAAAAGAACTCGCCATATTGAAGAAGATGAAGAAGTTTGAATGGGGAAAGCTTAATTCAAAATTAAAAGATTTAATTGTAAATATAAAAAGAAATTTGATTAGAATTGAGAATTAAAAGATTAAAAATAAAAATCAAAATAAGAAAATAATTTCTCTTTTGGAAAATAATAAATAAAAACCAAATCAATTGAATTGGGTTTTGGCTAGAATCAGAAACATATAGTTCAATTTTCTATATATAGAAAATAAAAAAAACATACATTTATGATAATCTTCCAAAATTGAAATAATGATTTCATTTTTGTTCAGAATACTAAATAATTTAAGCAAAAAAACTTATGTTGAAATCTAATCTGGGTTTTTTTGTTTTTCAAGATAATTGAACTAAAATATTCCAAAATAATTCTGACCGCTTTAAAACTGAACTTTAAAGGAAAAAATTGAATCTCCCATTTTTTTACAAAAAATTAAACATTTTAGACTCTTTGCATGTTAAATAATTTGATCCAATTGTGCACAAATTATTACAAAGCTCCTACAAAATGATATTTCAGAATAGTTACTACTTATTAATTAGATAAAATATTCTGTCCACTTCCAACAAGGGCCTGGTAAAGATCAATATGGGAATTGTAATTTTACCCTTTTTCTGCTTTCCTTAGATCTTTATTAAATTTTGCCATTTTTCTTTCTCAAACCAATTCCTGATTTGTTTCCTCTCCTCCTGGAGATCTATTTTGCCTTGTAATTTCCTTTCTTCCAAAACTTTATCATCATGTTCCTGCTCAATTTAAAAATCTATATGAATCTTATTCAACACACTTTCTTGTTACATTTTCTTTATTTAACTCATTTTTTATCATTCCATTTCTCACTGTCTTCTTTCAGTTGAATCATTGACTTCAAAAAATTCAATTTAAATTTTTGAATGAAGAATTATTAAAAATTCCCCACTGTTTTTCCGGGGTTCTACTAAATCTGTGTAGGAAGGTTAAAATGTAATGATACAATTTTTCTTTCCACCACTATTCTCAGTGAGTTTAATTTTAGAAATTCTTTCATGACACTAAATGGGGTCAGAATTTCAATTTTTGAGCCTTTAAATTTCAAATGATCACATGAATTATCAAATATTAGCTATCTGGATTGAAAAAATAACCCATACTTTTATAAACCAGCTTTGAAATATCCATTTTTTAATGAGAATTGCTTGGTCCATCAATATTATTTTACATTAGGATTTAATTTATAATTTTGATTTGGGTAGATGTATTGAAAATATTGCTTTAATTCAAGATTAAATATATTTTTTAAATTGATTCATATTCTTTTAATAAAAAGTAGCCATTGGGGAATTATTTGGCTTATTACTAAATAGAGAATCCATTTTATTATAAAGAGCTCACAATATTTCTAACTTGTTGGCTGTAGTCTTGATACCCCTTTTCTCATCATCTTTTTTATGACAGCTCAATTGTAACTTAAAAATTTCTTGTCCAATCTTTATTTATTTTTATAAGCTCTCAAGAAGTCTCAAATGCTTGCTTATGTAAGATTCAAAAAACTTGTGACTTCTTATTGACCTCAAAGTCCATAATCTAGAGTTCATTCTGTTTTCTTAAAAAAGGACTTCAAGCAGAAGTGGTTCCACTTGTACCAAATCATGCATCATAATTGGATGCAATCTTCAGACAATCAATTATGCAGAGATAATTGACCTTATTTAGATTCCTTGAAGGATGTTACCAATATGTGGCAGAGCTGTGAGATTTATTAGAAAATTCACATTTTTGAAAAGGAATTTGGGTATGAATAATAAATATGTTATGGTAGAATAATATATAAATTAAAAGATGAATAATAATGGGGATTCACTTTGATAGGTGTCAGCCTGTGACTCAAAACCAGATCACAACGATGATAGCCAAATATATGGTAGAGCAAAATACCACCAAAATATGGAACTGAGCCAAACCAGCTCAAAAGTTATCAACAGAAATAGTAAACTTACCCCTTTCCAAATATAGGAGTCCCATACTCATAGGACAAAGAATAAAAAAGTTATTCCTGCTCAAAGAAGTTGCTGAGCATAAACCTTAATTTTCACCTCTCATCTGAGATCTGGAGAAAGTGGCTCAACCCCAGAAAATGTATATTAAAATTGAAGCTCTAAGTCACGGCTATCAAATGGTACTAGCCAAACTGAGCTAGCACCAAAATAAGGTCAAATAAGGGTTAATAAAATATTCACCTCTAATCTAACTTATACAGTTTTAGTGTGAGATACCTAAGGTGAGGTCATTTTTGAAATAGCACAATAAGGCTATATGATTGTTCCATCTATTTCCTCATATCTCATCTATAACAAAAGTTATGGGTCAAACAATCTCCATACAGATTTTGAGAAGATCATATATCTGGATAACTAAAATTAAACATGGCATAACCTTGCCATATTCAATGATACCCATACCAAATAAGGTTTCATTGTGTAGATCTCATCCAGGGATACTCAATGAGCCATCTTTGAGCTCAATATCACAAAAAACTGACAAATCTATGGCAGTTTTAAGGATAAAATCCCACAGTGGGGCCAATACACCTTTACTGTGGGATACTTTCCCAGAACTTTAATTATGAGGTTTCAAATAGACAAAGAAACTTGTTCATACTTCAAATCCTCATATCGCACTTAATACTGGGGTCCCATACAGGTTCTGTACAGAATTCTATGTGTCATACATGTCAGAAGAGGACTGTGTGGTCCCCAGATGAAAATCTTCACCCTGTATTGGTAAAAACTGCCCAGATGTGGTTTCAAAACCACATCTGAGCCCAATACAGACTATACAGGCCTTGTGCAACCCACAACCCAGAACTCAGAAGTGAAAATCTTCACTTCTTCTATGTGGATGGTCTAGAGGACCTCTCCACCCCATTTCAGGATAAAATGAGGCCTTGTCTCTGTCAGAAAAGGATCCCCATCCTTCTCTCAATTTCCTATGTATTACAACCATCAAAAACAGCTATACTCTTGGAAAATAATCAGGTATACTTTAAATCTTAAGTATTGTAGCTCTTATTATAGTAATCCAACTGGTAGGACTGCACCCAGGGCTTTCAGAAGCCTTCACCACCACTATTTTACAATAGTAAAGCCCTTTATATTACTATTTAAAACCATTTTTGATAATTATCAATGTCATAGTCATAGGTAAAGTTGTAAATAGCAATATTACTGCTTTATCATAGACTCACCCTGACAATGGGAGTGAGTATTTAGAAATTTGTTGAAAATTAAATTAGAAGTAATTTGGGGTAATCATTGTGAAAATGGTAAATTAAGATGACTAGAAGGCTTGGAAACACATGGGGGTTAGATTTGAAATTCAAAATACCATTTTTTGTATAGAACTGAAAGCCATGAGACACACAGCTGAAAAAGAATTCATTTGGCTTTAAAACCCCAGGTTTTTTAATGTGAAATTTTGTCCACAATCTCACATCATTTCAAGATGGTATCTGGTAGACTTTATGCCAATGATATAAATTTTATTTTTGTAAATGATTGAGTAATTGATAATAAAAAATTTGATTAAATCAAAAAAACATACCTATCTATTATTGTTAACCCTCCTTTTAATAATCAGAATCCTTAATTTAAAGAGGAAATCATTGACCCCTCTGAACCAGTTTTAAAGTTAATATTTCTGATTTATTAAATGAACTAATAATTTTTGAGTATTTTATAAATACAAAAAAAAGTTCATTTTCATGATTTTATAATCTCTAATGAAATAAAGAAATCATTCTTCCAAACAATTAATCTGATAACAATGAGGATCATGATATAGAAGGTGATGATAAAAATTGGGGAAATTTTCTATGATTAATTAAGTTGATTGTAATCCAAAATTCTAATTAAAAGTTGGGTTTTTATTTTATTAAATGAGATATATTCTTTATCGGGTTTTCTTCAGAATAGAATTAATCAAAACACAAGTTTCTAGGTAACACGAATAGATATTTTGTAAAACAATGTGAGAAATTGAATTTTTTCATCAGTCTTGATGGGAATTATATTACCATTTCAAATATAAATATCTAAGAGAAATACAAAGCAATCAGAATTATCAAAATCAAAAGATCTCAAATTTTTTTTTAAACTATACTTCAATTAATTATTTCTATAAATTTGATATATTTCCGCAAAGATATTCATAATGATATCTTAACAAGCCAGCTATATAATAATAATTCAACTAATTATTTAATCATATCTTCAGGTAAACACATTTATATCATTGATACGTAAGTGATAATAATCTCATAATACCTTTATATATATCTTTCAAGGATATTTCATATTACTTAAGATTAAAAAAGTCAAACAAATTGTGAAATTTTTATACGAAATCAAAACTTACCTAAATTTTTCTTTTATTTCCTATCTGAAACTCTCCTACTTGCATATCTGTGTAAATTCTCTTTTGGTAAGGATTTGCATACGTTTTTTATCTTACAGCTATTGATAAATGATTATGGAATATTATATACAACTCATTCAAAATTCCTCAAATCTTTGAGCAAATATCTCAATTTGAACTCACAGTCTTATAAGCCAGCTGTGGAGATAGAGCTCCCAATTTTTATTATATTCAGTATTTCTGCGGGAACTATTGAATATTACTTAGTTGATAATTTATAAAATACACTTTCGGATATAGAACTCTCCAATTGGCTTGTTTCTGAAGAAAATTATTCTGTTTATTTACAGAAATTTTAAGATTGGCATTCTGGAATGTCAGTTTAAATGATGAATTTCATTATAAAACATGTCGCAAGAAAAAAAAATAATAATAAAGCTTTAAGTATGGAAATATTAAGTAAAATTGTTAACCAAGATAAAGGGTATATCTATTTACTCTCACATATACTTTGTATAGAAACCAAATCTATTGGACCATTTTTTGAGATAAGTTACAAATAGCCCTACCAATAGTAAGAAAGAAGGGGGATCATGTAGTAAGATTTAGTTGATATTAATGGGGAAATTTTGAATATGTTACATATTTAAGCTTTCAAAATTCCAATTTGAATCCATTCTAAAAAAAATTCAAGAATCTGAGGTCATTATACCTATTCTATGGTAATTGATTTTAACAAATTGTACAATAAATTGAAGAAATTATCTAATTATGAGTGAATCAATATCAAGAACTGAAAATTTGTTTAATTAGAGTATATTTTTTTGGATAAACCATATATTTGCAAGAAGATCTGTTTTTAAGAGAAATTAAAAGTGTTTCATTTTTCATTTTTTTTCAGAAATCCAAAAATATAAAAGGATTTTCAGAAAAATATTTTTTATTTTCTCTTCATAGATTATTAATCAAATTATATAGCTTAATAGATAAAAATACTCTCAGAAATTATTTTCATGATAAATCTCATTATACATTTATCATTAAGCTCCATTTCTCTCAGAACTCATTTTATATCCAAAATATCTAAGATATATTCATAAATTAGGTGATGCCAAATAAACTATGAATTGTTATTATTCAATAATTCGGATGTAGATTAAATATAGAAGCCCTATATATTTATAATCTAAATACCTTTTTTATTTAACTTATCATCCTAGTATTCTACCCAAACTCAATATTTTGATGTTTTTCAACCCGTAATTGAGCCACAGATGAATTGAAGCCTCCTGCAAGGAGAAGTTATTAATAATGTTCTAATTGCTATTATAATAAATGAACCAGTAGTTGATAATACCGATAAGCTTAATGAATATATGAAAAAACAGTACAACCACCAGCAGTAGTTTCACTCAGTACTCTATACTCCTCCACAGCAATGTGTACAAGTACCAAGTTGATTAGTATAGTAATAAATAGACAAGAGAATTCTAATTGGAAAGTAAAGTAAAATTTCTCTAAATTTTCTTAATCTAACAACACAGAGAGTCTATATTTATCTCGTTGACAAACCCAACGAGTAGCTGTATCTTGTACCATGCCCCATTGAGCTTTCATATCATTTAAGAAATGGTTTTCTTCTTCATGATCTGTCATAAGCTCCATGACAACTATGAGATGATAATACTCAATGAAAAAAAACAGAAAAAAAAATCCAAGATGATTTTCCCATTTCATAACCCCCCAATAATATTTCTCACCCTCTTATCAGCCATTCTTTTCAGCTCTTTTTTACTTCTGGTTTAAACTTTTACTGGAGAAATCCTCATTTAACTAATTTTAATCCTAAGCAAAGACAAATTCATTTTTTCAATCCTCTTAAAATATTAACACATTTTCACATTTATGTGTTCCCAAAAATAACATTTGTTTATAATAATTGATAATAGTGAGAGGCTTGAAACCATGAATAAAACACAAAATATTTCAATTTTATATGTCAAAATTTTCAAGAATTTCTCATAAGGAATTCGAAAAGTTCAAGAATTAATTTTCATACTATGAGAATTAAAATAATCCAACCTTATAATAATACTCAAAAATAACCTTTATGATTTCCGAAATTTCATTTATCAAAATTTGGGAATAATATCATTTGAGGCTATAAATAGTGTACAAATATGTGAGTATTTATATATATATAGGTAATTAATATTTTTGAAAACCTAAGCTTTGGGGGTAAACCATATTTCTTATGTTTTTTAACCAAAAGTCTCATTTAAGCTTATCATTCCCCTGTATACACGTATGCATATGAATAAATGAATAAGGATTCATTTTAAGTAATATCAAATCAATAATTTAAAATTCAATATCTCATCAGGAAATGCATTTTTGTAAAAACTTCTCCATTTATTGATACTTCCTTTAAGATTCCTCAGATATAGAACTATATCAGCTATATTGACCTGTGATATTCTCTTTCTTTCAAATTACTTTGAAATCGTTTTTAGTTTTTCATTCAAGGTCAAAATTTGTGAATCCAAAATGGTTTCTTGATTATTTTTATATGAAGTTCTTGTAATTGGTATAGGTTAAATGGGAGTCTCAATATTCTTCATATTTACTAAGATCTTATGATGAATCAATTTTCATTTCCCAGTAGGGATATTTTTCAAGAATTTATTTAGGTTTATTAAAAGATTTATTCACCTTTTTCAATTTCATTTTGATAATTTGAGATATTCAAAACCATTTCTATTGATTCTTATTCATATTCAAAAGGTACTTTTTCTACTCAAAAGAGCTATGAAACTAATTATCAATTAGATTCTTTATATCTCTTTCAATAACAAATTCTCTAGAGATATTCAGTAGATTGTTTTTATTTCATCTGATATTATATCATAAAATATAACTTTATTATTAGATAACAATTCTACTTTTCTACAATAGGCATTTATAATTCAATAATTTTCAATTATACTTTTGGTAAACTTATTTCAAGGAATCTACTAATATTACTAAGTTTTCTACTTAATTCCATAACTTAAAAAGAACATGTAAGTAATATCCTTTGACTTTAGTTTATTTCAAATACTTAATTCACTAAAACAATTCCCAAAAAATTCTGTAAGCCTTCAATTACCTTGAAAACTCAAAAAAATTGAAAAATTAAATGATAGTTTATCTCCCCTCTCATTATTTCTTATTCAATCTACATTATACCATTAAAGCCATTTTCTTCTTTGATAATTTTCATTTTACCTTAGAGGCATTCTTTGTTACTCTATATATCAGCCATTAAATTCACCCCTATTAAATTTCCTACTCTTTAAATCCCTCACTTCTGCATTTTTTAAGCTTGCCTAAAAACACTTTGTCAGAACTCCAAATTTCTTTAAACTAGACTTCGAAATTCCCAAATCGCTTGGACTTATTATTAGCCCTTTATTCCTCAATATATTTAATCTAACTATGCGGCCAAATGAAGCCATATTTTCTGGTAGTTTCACAGCAAAGATATACCCTAGGATAAAAGATAGAGATTGAAACTCATAAGTGTAAGATTAATCTTAATTTCTTGATTGGTATCCTCAAGTGACAAAACTTTATTTGTAACTTTTATAAGAACCAGGGGTAAGAACTTAACTCTCTGGAGTTTCTGCATACTGTGAATCTTAGGTTCTTCAAATTCCTCTCCTATATTATTATTATTTTCTGTACATACAATAAAATAAACAAAGAAATTTCATTCCTTTTTTTCATTTTTTCCTTCAACAACAATATTTCTAATTTTAACTTTTATATCTTTAAAGAAATAAAAAAATAATATGAATGGTATTATCAAAAATGAATTGAGCCCGCTCATTAAAAAGCACACAATTCCTAAGTTCCCTTTAATTTTTATCAATATAAATCTAATATTAAGGATATTATAAATATACTGGTTCTAATTTAAATAGAATTAATATTTCTTATCTTCTAACTTGAAAAAAAAATCAATTTTTAAGAATAAATATTTTACATGAAGTTATTCTTATTTATTTAGTTTCAATTCAATTTAATATCATTTTATTTTTTGGAAACTAATTTGCTTTATTTTATTGTCAGATTATCTATTTATATGCTCAAATTACCTTCATAATGATTTAAGTTAAATGAAAAGAAGTCAATAAATAAATACTGATTCAATTAGATCTTTAAAGAAGACCTATATTCCTTTTAGTTTTTAATTTTTCCCTTCCTATGATGAGTAATATCATTATTTAGATACTACCAAAATTCAAAAAGATGAAAGAGTTCATTCCCAAGGTCAATTTATATCTTCAAAAATTAATCGGAACAATTTCCAAATTAATTAGAGATATGAAAATTGAAGTAAATAATAAATTCAGTTAAATGATGAATGGAATTTCTAAATTAATAATAATAATAGGGACTTTCCTATACCATACTTCTCTATGGAAACCAAGAAATTGTAGTTTAGAAATCGATATTGATCACAACAATTTCCTTCTCTGAACAATATTGTATTTTTAGTCCGAATACCTTTTCTAACTAATATAATTTATGGGTTTATCAAAGTTTTTTTTGAGCCTACAAAAGAAAGTATTATTTTCATTTGGTTGATAAATTCTTATACTATGTTTATTTTATTATTCAAATATCATTAAATCTATAAGTAAAAATGAATTAAATAAAGACTTCATAATTTATTCTCAATAACTTGGTAATAAAAAAATTCTCTTATTGATGATTTCTTTTGGAAGTTCTTTCAATATTTAGTAATTCATTCTAAATTCCAATAACTCAATTTGTTCATTTAGAAATAAATATTTATTTAAAATTTTTGTTAGATATTTAGTTCATCATCAAGAATTGTTATTCTTGAGGTTATTTTTTAAAATTCTTTTCAATTTTCAATTTTCTTCTTTTTTAAATTGTATTTCTAGTTATATTTATTTTAATTAATGGTGGAATTTTTAGCCAGAGTAAAAATTAAAATCTTCCCTTGAAACCACAAACCAAAATGAGATTTCAAACTGTGTTAATTATTTCATCCAATATGATAATATTATTACAATTAATGTGATATAGCTTTAAAGAAATTTTTTTTCAAATTCAATCTCAGATTTAAGAATATCTTCACTCAATCTCTAGAGAAAAGTGGGAAAATTTTGAAAACTGGAAATTATTTTTGCATTCTTGAGGAAATACATGATTGTTGATGTGTTTATTTAGGCCAAGAAAATACTTTCAATTTAAATTACTAAAATCTACTTTATATTATACTTTTTCCCAAAGGTACCTTTTCATTATAGCTTTAAATCGTCTATGATGCCAATAAACAGAAGTGGTTTATTGCAAATTTTGAATTACCTCTTCATAAATTTAATGGAAAGTGTAGGTCAATTTCTATGAAAGGAACTCCACTTAAATTTCTGGTTAGTTCTTCAGAAACAATTTTCCCACTTAAAATTATTTATCAGAAGAATTTTCAATTTTTTCTTACTTAAAATTTCTTATCCCAGTAAAAAAACAGAATTTTCCGAATTTATTTATTAAATTTTATCATGTTATTGTTAATAGGATATTTGTGTAAGGTTTTTCGATGAAGATCTTAATCATGAAATTACTATTAAAATTACTATCACTTTCCACAAATGAAAAGATAATACAACCTAAATATTATAAAAGCAAATATAAACTTAAGTGTAATTGATATTAATAACTTCAATATTAGGGGATGTAAAAGTTACAAAATGCTGCATTCAAAATCCCATGGTTTTTTTCCCCAATCCTGAATTAAGTTTTTTGGGATTTTGGAAATCCCACACCTCAAGAGGTGTGGTTTTTGCCTCCAAGTCCCATTTTGGGATACCAAAATTCTTCTTTTGGCTTCACTGAAAGAATTGCTTTTTTGATAAACACCTCAGTAAGTGAATTTATAATTTCATAAAAATCCCCTTATCTTTCATGAAATCTGAATACCCTGGTAGTTTCTTGAATAATTTCTTTTTTCAAATTGCATCTTCTATAAGAATTTCTATGATTTAAAATTCAAAAGGAATCCCAAAAGTTACCTTTACCTTAGACATTAAAAAACTTCAGTTCATAGATTCTTTGGGCTCTGATAGTGATTAAGATATTCAGAAATATATAACCTTCTTAAATATGACAAAATAACAGAGATTAATCAATTCTTGTAGAATATATCCTTTACATTACATGTATATGTTGAATTATTTACAAAACTTATCATCTTAAAGTTTTTTCCAACTTTTTTGCACAACACATGACTCATTCAGAGTTTTGGTGGAATTGATTGAAGATATTTTCTTTCAAAATTCATCACAAAAAGAAACAACATAATCCTTCCATAAATTTGGCTGTTGCACTATCAAGGTTAGAACTAAATGGAAATGGGGAAGCTTTGGGGAAAATTGGAATGTTTTTTTGAATTAGCCAGGGGGCTATTTTCTTGTACATTAAAGTATCTATTGGCATATTGATGAATTTAAACAGAAGAATTATTTTGTGGCTAACAATAGAACAAGGCAGAAAGATTTCAAAAGTTATTAATGAATAAGGAATCCCTGTGTGCATTGGATTTATTGATGGGAGTCTCATACCATTATCACAACAACCCCCAAATTATGGTAAAGCCTATTTTGATTTTGATAAGAGGTAAGATTTTTGATTTTCATACCTGATTTTATTTTGAATTATTATTCAAAATTAAAGTCTTCTATGTAAATATAACTGGTTTTCAATATAAACAAACAACTCACTTCCCTATATGTTGGGTTTACTGGATCACTTCATGATTCAAATGTATAGCAACATACAAATTCCTTAATAATTTTATAAAAATATTAGTAATCACTAGCCAATTAAACAAATCAAATCTCTCCTTCGGTTGTTCCAGCTTATAAGGGGGTTGTAGCACAGAACAAAGACAACTGTTATTTCAATTACTATTTAGAAGAATCAAGGGTAAGAATTGAGCATGAAATGGTAATTTTGAAGGGTTGGCGGTTTTCTCTAAGGGAAATTTGAAATCAAATGAGGTATGATCAGGAAATACTTAACTTTTTAGTTGGGTTGTTTCTTGTACAATTTTACATAATATTTTAGTGGAAATTGGAGATGAATGGTTTGATTTATATGAGTATGATTATCCTCCACAAGTAGAAGATCTTTAGTAAATTAACAATGGGGAAGATCTTTTAAATATGCATGAGAAAATTAAGCTTATCACTTTTTCATGGAAATATGCTAAATTCTAAATTTTATCATGATTATTCACTTATATACTAAATCTTAAGGCCTAAAATGGATAGTAGATGTGAATGATAAAATGAGTTTCTCCAAAATTGTTACTTTTTTAGCTCTCTTTTGTTCCTGCTTATTTCTTTCCAAGTAACCATGTATTTTTAATTCTATTTCAGTAGGTATCATTTTTATAAATTTCTCACCTAAATTGAATAATTTTTTATTTATTTCAAAAGAACATCCAAAATACATAATTTCTGAAGGGGGTTTTGATTTATGATGTACTATTGATGATTTCTTCCAAAGAATTTCCATGATTATAGGCTTCTTTGAAAAATAAATCTCCATTTTTAATTCAGGGAAGTGCAATCCATACCCAGTTGGGGTGAATAAAGTTGGAAGTGAATTAAAATCTTTTTTGGACACAAAATAAAAGATACCATAAGTCCAGGAGTTGAGATCATTAACATCTTGATGTGACTGATGGAAAAATACATCTTGAGTGGCAATCATATTTGTAAATGACTTGCATTATTCTTTTTCATTGGTCAAAGTCTATTAAGGGTTACTGGAATTGGGTAATTTAGCAGCTTCCATCAATGCTTTATTTTAATTTGCAACTAATTTAGAAAAATGAAGAATTCTAAGATAAATCAAATCTTTATATTGTTCAAGTTTCAATAATTGAAGATTATCTTTTTCAATTTCATTAGGTGTCAAACCAGGTTTTTTTGACTAAAAGCCTATGAGCTTTTAGATTAATTAGTAATTATTGATATAAACAGAAAAAAAATTTACACACCGGAATATTTTCCAGAATCAAAACCTGGAAAAAATCCATTAAATTTCATTATACCACCTAACTAAGAGATTTTTATTGGTTTTTTTTCTTGTCTATTTTTGGATAAGCTGATTAAAGTAAAAATAATATTGTTGATGATGTGATAGTTGTAAGAATAATTTTCAAATGAGGTTATTTTATAAATTACAACTGGTGAGGAAGGATTATGGGCTTTAATCAATAATTACATAAGGATGAGGAAGAGTTTTTAATAACTGAAGCTGTAACCTTGTAGAATCATCAGCTTTATTATTAACTGAGATAGATGAGAGCTTTATATATGATATGTTGTAATTCCCAAGCTGTGAGGTTATTTCTTTTCAATAATGGATATATGGTCTTTTGCTTTGGGTGAGTTTTCTTCTATTATTTGAATATATATTATTAACTTCATGATTTTCTATATTTGGTTTAGTCCTGACTATAAACTCAAGAGTAGTGATAAGAGTTTCATTATATTTCAAATAATTCTAATGATGTACTATATCTGGTTTAGTCCTAAACATGAAATCATCAGATTGGTTTTGAGAGAGAGGGATAGAAGAAGATTCCTTTTTAAACTTCAAATATGAAGTTAGATTAATGGTTTTAAATTAAATTGAAAAAGCAAAACCCTTATGAATGATTCACCCCTATATTACCATTCAAATTAAGCAATAAAAACAATTATTAAGATCATTGAGAATTAAAATATATGAAAAAAAGAATTATTAGTAAAAAAGGGATGATTAATATTAAAAAGAGAAAAAAACAATTAGCCACCATCATCATCCTTGATGATGAAGAAAATTAATAATAAAAATATAAATTAATCTTTTTTTATGATTATGATGAAAAAATATAAAATGAAATGAAATGAATAATTAAAAGGCTTCAGATGGCCTCCAAAATTCTTGAGGAGGCCATCCAAAGCTATTTGGAAGTAATCAGTA
This sequence comes from Austropuccinia psidii, assembly GCA_023105745.1. NCBI lineage: Eukaryota > Fungi > Basidiomycota > Pucciniomycetes > Pucciniales > Sphaerophragmiaceae > Austropuccinia > Austropuccinia psidii. Next base: position 25,902,686 of record JALGQZ010000015.1, read on the forward strand.
TTGAAATAAATTGAATAATTCTCTAATCCATTTGGAATTCATTCCAGTATAGAACCTCTCAGAGTGATGATTTTTTTAATGATGAAAGGGGTGGTTTGAGGGTTCATAAATGGGTGGTAGATAATTGAGCTCATGATAACTGTGTGGTAGGTGGTGATTTTGAATATGGCTGAGGTGATTTGTGATTTGGTGATAAGGAAGTTAAAAATAAATAATAATAAAAAACTCACTGGATGAATTTTTTCTTAAGAATTATTAGAAATAAATATAAAAAAAGCTTCACTATAATTTCTAAAAAAATTTAAATAATCAGATAAGTTTTAGTAAGAATGAGCTTAGTGATGAATTTAAAAGAGAAAAACACCAGTTTATTTTTCTTTTTTTCAAATGAATTTTAATTAATTGGAGTGATTCTTAATTAAAAGAAACAAAATGATAGAAATAAGAGGAATATTTAAATTTTAATTCAAAAAAGAAATAATAAAAATGAATTTTTTCAATTAAAATTTGAGTGTAAAATTATTCAAAATTCCAATTTTTAAATTAAAATAGAATTATAATTTCCAAATTAAAGTTGGAATTTGAAATTTTATCCAAAACTCAAATTAAAATTAATTCTTTATTTGTAAAAACCATCAAATTAAAATACAAATACCTCAAAAACAGAAATCCCCCTAGAATTAAAAGTGTTTAAACCTTTATCATAATCAGTATCAAAGCTCAATTCAACTTGGAAATTGTACTTTTCACAGAGAAGTTTCAGCTACAAGTTCTCATATAAACAATTTGAAATAATGACTATTTTGTATCCAAATGAAAGCTGGGATAAACTATGGGGAAAAATTTACCATCATAAAAAACTGAATAATACACTGACCTCAATGTATGAGTGCATTTATCATTCCTTGGTATCATTAAATAATTGATATGTTTTACTTATGCATTAACAAATGAAAATTGAATCATTTATATTCAATATATCAGGATCAAAAATTATTTTTTATGGAGTCATTTAAGAATAAAATTGAGCTAAGATATTGGCCTTCTTTATTATAATGCTACTATAGTGGGATTCATTTGAAATTGCTTTTTCTTAAGCTCCAATTCCCAATTCCACTTTTCTTTTTCCAATTCATGTTTCAGGTTTTTTTTTCTCATCAAGCTCCATTTTTTTGTAGCTTCACTTCTTCAAAATATTTGCTTTCTTTTCATTCAACCTCTCCTTGTCCCACTCCAAATGAGAGTTATTATTTGCTTCACAGGCTGAGAGCCTTTTTTTGCATAGGCTTAAACATAATAATTTTGAGGTTTGACTATGAAACAATAAATAAAAATTACTAATATTGTGCTTATTTTACTCTGAATATCCTTATTAAATTGAAATAATGATATAAAAGATAATCATAATAATAAAGCATTATTATAATTATGGCATAAAATATTTATATTGTTAAATGAATATAATGATATAAATTATATATTAAAAATATTAATATAATAAAACAAATATATTGGTATATGATAATTAATATATTTATGGCACTTTATTATTGTTACAAACAAATGATAAAGGTGAAATAAATTGGATCTCACTAATAAAAAACAATTATAACAATAATATTACTAATATTAAAGCTATGAATCAATATAAATACTATTTATATTAATCTAAGACTTATTAAGAGAATAATAATAGGGATAAATTATTATAAAAAGAGAAAATAACCTACTTTCAACACTTAATATAAGAATTTTGAATAATTTTATGCCAAAAAATATAAATACAACTTATTTAAATTGTATTTACAATAAAAACTAGAAGAAATTACAAATATTCTTGTTTTTACTTGGAATTAACAAAAATCGATTGAAAATTAATTTAATGACATCAAAATTTATTATTATAATAAAGATAAACTTTATTCTTTGAATATATAATAGTTTTATATAAAAAGAAGAAAGCTTTTACCTTTGGTTTTAATGATTTAATGTTTTTGTTGCATCTGAGGGGGAGATAGAGTAAAAGGAGCTCTATTTATAGTAAAATATTCCCTCCTATAATCCAAAAGGCTTCTATAAGAAGTTTACTGATGGAATCCACTGAAATTTATCAGTATATTAAGGTTTATTGATGATTACATCATAATTAAACCATCATATCACATTAGTACACCATTATTTAGAGTTATTGCTATAATGCTAAGCTTGATGAAATCATAGACTTGTCAGACTCCTAAGCTTTGTGTTTTTTATGTTTATTGATCATAATCTAATAGTATTCACCAGCTTTATCACTTATATAGCTGTCAAAATTAAAATAAGATTACAGTGAGTGATCATAAATGATCACTTTTAAGCTTAAGCTTACATCATTGATAACTTTTAATTTATACATGCTACATCCAATGATAGATTTTATTCTGATAGCTTAAAATGTAATAATTAGGCTTCCAAGAGAATTTAATTACATAATCAAAACTCTATTTTTGATGATTTTTCTTGTAACTCATCTTTTCTGTTGAAATTCACTATTTTAAACTTCAAACCATGATTACAAGGGGTTTTACCTTGAATATAATAATAAAAAATACATTATTCTTCACTTATGTACTAGTAGAGCCTTAATATTCACTTTATTTCAAGTTTGGACCACTTTCACAACAAAGTGGTCGACAGCTATAGCAATTTTGTTTAATAAACCCTTAGAAGTTATAGCCTTATTTATAGCTTTTCAAATAAATCTTATATCTGTATTCCTCAAGTAATTAAGTGGTAACTTTATTTTTTCTTAACTCTCTATCATGTGTATTTTAAGAGATATGAGCTAAACACCATAAATATATGCACTGATCATAAAAGTGCATATATTCAGGTTATTTCCTTAAATATTGACTTTAAAAATATGATATAAAAATGTTATATGTGTAGCTTTTCATGGAGAATCTAATGTTACAATTCATTTTACATGTTGTTCAATTGGTTTCTGAGATAAATAAGAATTTCTGTCTTTTTTACGGTATTCTTACTTATTCTTCATTAATTATTGACTTTAAAGATATGCCATACAAATAATATATGTGTATTTTATCATGAGGAATTTAATTTCATAATTTATTTCACATGTTTACTCATTATATTCTAAGTTAATTAAGAATTTATGCCTATTTATGGCATTCTCACTTATTTTAAGATAATTATCGTAAAGTTTTCTTGTGACCTTTTTGGATATGTGGTCATATCTCAAAAACTCACATTCCCTAACACCAAAAAAGACTATACCACAATCTGATATAGTTAATTAGGGTATCATCCACTGTCCTACCTCTTCATTAGACTTTCTTAGTCTTGAAGCTCAATAATGCTTAACTTTTCTACTCTCTAGGCCTTCTTTTATTTCTGAACCTTCTTAGTAGCTTATCAGCATTAGCTATTAATCTTCTTGAGTTGGGTTTCTATACCTCACAAGGTATTCTCTTTCTTCTTTGTTTCTAGTCCCCCTTTCTTTAAGGACTTTTACAATTTTCCTTTCTCCTTCTGCTAGAGGGGGAGTTTCAAGTTTTGGTTAATTTCTTAGGGGAAATAACTCTTTGTCACTTGAGCTGTAAGGCTTTATCAGGCTTACAGGGAAATTTGGGTGTTTATTCATCAATTCACCTTTTAGTTCTAGTTTCACAGCATTAGTTCCATGTAGTGCTTTTATCATGAATGGTCCTGAAAAGTAATCTTTAAATTTCTTTGGGACTTTGATATTATTAAAATTAAGAGTTGATACTAAGACCAAGCTTCTTACTTTGAAGCTGGGTGGTTTATGACTTTTATCTCATCTTTCTTTTGTGTACTTGAAATAACCTTGCATACATCTGTTTGCATGATGTCTTTCCTTGTCAAGAATCACTTTTAAAATTCTTGCTGTTGGATGTATATTGACTAAGTCTTTTTTAAGAGTTTCATATGGGAGTCTTGGATTCCATCCTTTTTCCAAAATTTCTTGTGTTTTAACAGTTTATTGATGGATTTATTTTTTAGATGCCAGCTCAAGAGCTGGTATCAAGGTACACCAATCATGGGTAAAGCCATCAGATTCTTTGAATTCTAAGCCATAAGCACAAAGTATTTTGATCATATCTTCTAAGTTTTGTATCATTCTTTCTGCCAGACCATCAGTTTGAGGGTGGTAGGCTGTGGAGAATGATAACTTTGCTCCAAACAAGTCATGGAGGTTTTTCCATAATTCTGAGGTGAATTTTGGGTCTCTGTCACTTATGATATTTTGTAATAGTCCTGTATGGTTAATAACTTTATTCCAAATTATTATGGCTGTGTCCATAGCTGTGTAATCTTTGTGGGATGGTAAGAACATTAGATTTTTCCTGTACCTGTCAACTAATACTAAGCATGCATTATAACTTCTGTCTCCTCCTGGAGGTAATGCTGTTGCCCAGTCCATTTGAACTATTTCCCAAGGGTATTTTGGCTCTTTAATTTGGATCATCATTCCAAATTTCTTTTCTGTGGCTCTGTTTACTTTTTGACATATTTCACAGGTTTGGCAGTATTCTTCAACATCTTTTCTCCAATTTGGCCACCAAGAGCAGGTTTTTACCCTCTTTAATGCTCTGGCTTCTGAGAGATGTCCAGATGAAACACTATCATGATATTCATGTAGTATAGTGCTTATCAGAGTTCTATCTGGCAAAGCCATCATACATTTATGTTTAGTCCTATGATAGAGGATTCCATCAAGGAGGTGGAACCTTCCTTCATCATATTCTTTTTTCCATCCTTAATCTAGTTTGGATTAAATTGATGGGTCTTTACAGTCTTTCATTAGAAGTTGGCATAAGATATGACATTTATTGTCCATCTTATAGCTCTCTTTTACTTTTTTGAAGAATTCTGTGCCAAGATCTGTGACACATATTCCTTCTACATTATCTTCTTCCTGTGGTACTCATGCTGGGTTTTCAGGTGTATTTTCTAAAGCCCATCTGCTAAGACTATCTGCATTTGTATGAATATTTCAAGATTTATGAACTATAGTCATATTTCCTCTATATCTTGGACAACAATTTGCCATCTCAGTATGTGTCTATTTGGTGTCTTCATGTTTAAGAAAGATTTTACAGAATTACAGTCTGCTATCACATCAAACACTGTTCCATCCAAATAATAGTGCAATTTTTCTAAAGCCCACACTAGGCAAAGGAATTCCATTTGGCTTTATCCATATCTTTCCCCTTTTGGTATAATTTGTGTTTAAATAAAGCAAATTGGTCCTTCAACAGGTTTATCATTGATGATTTGTGTTTGGTATAGTTCAGAACCTAGTCCTTCTCCACAAGCATCAATGTACAGCTTGAAAGGTAGTTTCCAATCTGGAATTAGAACAAACGGGGAATTTGTGAGGGAATTTTAAATTTCTCATATGCTTTGACCCTTTCTTCAGTCATTTAATAGACTGTCTGTTGGTCACAGAGCTTGTACAAGGATTTGGTGATTCTTGCAAAGTCTTTTATATGCTGTCTGTAATGGCCAGAAAATCCTAGAAATGATTTCATTTCCTTTTTGGTTTGGGGAATTGGATTAAGTAGTACTGCTTCTACTTTTTTTTTATCTATGCTCAAACTTAGTCCAGATACAACATGTCCTAGTGCTTTCAGTTCACTGTATGCAAAATGACATTTTTTTCAAGGAGATTTTCATATTTACTTGTAAACTTTTTTGCAAGACTCTTTCTAGTCTTGTCAAGTGACTGTCCAAAGTTTCTGAACAAAATATGATATCATCAATATAGATAGTTAATCATCCTTCTGATAATTCTTCAGGAAATATGGTATTCATCATTCTTTGATAATGGGAAGGTGCATTTTTTATACCAAATGGCATTCTTAATTATTCATAAATTCCACAGTGTACTATTATCCTCAGTAGTTTTTTGGCATTGTTTGTTTAAAAATTTTGGTGAAAACCCTTTAGAGCATCCATGGCTGTAGTTAACTTATCCTGTGACAATTGTGTTAATGTCTCATGGATTCTGGTTATTGGATATCTGTCAGGGATAGTATAGGTATTTAAAGCTCTAAAGTCCCCTACCACCCTTGAGTTTCCATTATTCCAAGTTATGATGACAGGTGTAGTGACCTCTACTTGTTCATTATGTCCTCCTTTCCTTAACACTCCAAGGTACATTAATTCTTTAATGTGTACCTCTAAGGTTTCTCTAGCCCTTGGGCTAGCTGGGTAAGCTGGTCTTCCTAATAAAGGTGGATAAGTTTTTTTCACATTAAGAATAATATCTACTTCATGCCCAATAATTGTACCTAGTGGTTCTTTTTCAGTTGAAAAGGCATTTTTGTGTTTAAACAAAAGATCAATCAGTTTTTCTTTCATTTTTCCTGTTAGATCTTGATTGAATTCTGCCTCAATAAGTTGTTCATTCATCAAGTATTGTTTCTCTGGGCTTTTCTCTTCATTTTTTATAACTGTAATCTGTTTTTTGTTATTGAAAAAAACAAATTTCTGCCTCTTATTGTCTCCTATGCTAAAATATCTGTATTTTTGATTAGAGGTATCTATGCCATAAATCAACAAGTAATCATTTTCCAGTATAAAATGGTTACTAGTACAGTTTTCCATTACTACAAAATCTACTTTCACTCTTATATGTTGGGAAGGGTGAGTAAAAATTAATGTTAAGTCAATTATTCCAAGGGGCTTCATTCTTTCACTTGCCCTACTAAATTTAACCCCTTGTATTGGTATAAGTTTTCCTTCCCAATCTTGTATAATTGTTTTTAAGTAATCCTTACCAATACAGGTACAGTATTCTCCTGTATCCAAATTTGCTTTTTGCCTCTTGGTTTCCAACTATGACAATATTTATATTTGATTTTCCAGCTGTATATCCCAGTCCTTTTTCTGGTTTGGCTCTATAAAGTTTGGCATCTTGTATGTTTGTGAGGCTTGAATCATATGTTCCAACTTGTGGTAAGTTTGAATTTACATCTAGTACTTCATATGTTAAATAAATATTATTAATTTCTGCATTAATTATATTAATTTAATCACTTTCAGAAGTTTCTGACTCTTCAGTGTCTTTTTCAAATTCAGATTCATCTTCTTTTTCATTGTGTTCTTCTGTTTTCACAATTTCATTGATTTTTTCCTTTTTAATGCAATTATTGGCTAAGTGTCCAATACCTCTACATTTATGGAATTTTCTTTGCTCATTAGTTCTGGGTCGATTGGGGTTGAAAGGTTATTTTGGTTTATCTTTCTTGATAAATGGTTTGTTTGTACTTTTAATTTCCAATTTTTACACTTGTCACTATATCTTCTAATTCATTGATATACTCTTCTGTGGAGCATGGTTCTATAAACCTGCTTCTTAGGGAATGTTCCAGTTCCCCTCCACATTTATTGAGTATTTTCATATGCACCATTTTCTGTGACATTTCTGGATACAGTGCATTTAATCTTTAAACTTGTTTTAACAACCAAGTCAAAATTTTATCCTTATCTGGGTCAAAGGAGGAATTTTCAAATGCATTTTATATCTTTTACCTCCAGGCATCATTTTCCCATTTGGTGATTATTTCATTTTTCCACCAAGACCAGGTATTTTTTCCATTTGTTTGTCTTATTCTATAATACCATTTTTTGCAGATTTTTCAAAAAATGAATGTAATCTGGAAGTGATTAATTCATCTTGTATGGCATAATCTTCTTGTAACATGTCAATTGTTTTAATAAATGACATATGGTCATATTCACCTTTACCTGTGAAAGTTGGACATTCTTATAATTGAGGTGCTACTTCATTAAGATTTGGTCATTTTCTTGATGACTCAAGTCTGTTATGAATGGATTTGTCATTTCCACTTTTGGTTTAATAGGAATTCTTATATGAGAAAATGTTGTTGATAACGTTGGCATATTTAAGTTAGCCTCACTTATTTTATCCATTTTTTCAGTAATAGGTCTTATTTCACTTTTAATGTCATCTTTAAGATTCATCATTGCTTCATAACTCTTTTCTACATGGTCTAGAAGTAATTTTTGATTTTATCAAGTTTTTTCTTCAAATTTTTCCACAGAAATACTTGAATTGTTTAGCTTTTCTGTAAGATTATCAATACTCACTTCATACTTAGTTTTCAAAGTTTTTTGTTTGATATCTTATATTTATTTATACAATTCCTGTTTTCCTTTTATTAATTTTTGAGTATTGTCAATTAAAGGTTTTTTGGTTTATTATTTTCTACCATAAATTTAATGTTCTCAATTTCTTTTTGATTTTGTACAACAATTTTTGTTAGGGATGATAAACTGTTATTTATTTTTTATAAGGATAATAAACTCTTTTTAATTCATTGAAGAGGTAAAATACTATTTTGAACTTCTGTTAAAGTATTTACAACATCAGGAGACAAAAATATTTCTTTGGGAAATGAGGTTGTCTCATTCTTTGTTCTTCTTTGTCCTTGAATTCCATCAAGGTTATGGCCATGTTGAAGACATTTTCCATGGCATCTTTTTGGATTTTTGGAATCCTGTAGCTTGGGGAATATGGTTTCCTCCAGTTCTTTTTCTTGTTCTTTGTCCCTTATTGGGGAAGTTGGTTGGCTTGCGGCTTGCTGGTAGAAGCTACTGGGGCTTCTTCCTTGCTTGCCTCCCTCTTTTTGGCATGTTACTCCTTTATCTTTTTGATTTGAGTCTTGGATGATAGTGGATTCCATCCATTGGATTATCTCACTATTTCCTCCTCTTTGAGGAATATCTTCAGGATGTGCCAGGAGTTCATCACTCCTTGGTGGATTTGTGGAAACATTTCCCAATACTTTTCCTTGCACACTGTGTAGTACTGTTTGTACTGGCTCATATGAATGTCTATTTGAGCCCTCTTAATGTGATTTATATCTGTTGGAGTGACTCATACTTAGCTCTAACTCTGGCTCAGATATTATGGGCATTTCTGGGACTTGCCTTTGGGATATGGCATTTCCTTGTGTGGATTCTGTTCCACTGGGGATTTTTCCCTTTCTCTTCCCTTTTGAGGGATTAACTCTACTTCTGAGTCCAGTTCCATCTGATTGGATGGATCATTGGGATCCTCTTCTAGTGGTCATAATTGAGAAGATAAAAAGATTTCAGGACACTAAAAACCCTTTTTATGGAAATTTAAATGGAGGTACTCACCTTCAGAGTCCTTAATAGTGGGTCCTGGAAATACTAATTTATTAGCTTTCTTTTTATTATTGACAACAGGTGCTGGAGAACTTGGACAAGTTTCTTCCACCAATCTCTCAACAGTGGTTTGATTATCCTCTGCTGGGTTGTCTGAAAACACTAAAAAGACAAATTAATATAAGTCTTTTCTCTAAAAGTGTCATTTCTGATAAGATATGGCAATTTCCATGTAAAAATTGCTTTTCTATCTCTTAATTAATAAAATTAATAAAGGAAACGAGTAAAAGATCATAAAAATAACTTTTTTCTTTATTTTTTATATTTTTATTTTTAAATAATAAAATAAAGTTAAGATTATTCTTTTTGACATTGATTTATAATATAGATTCATTTTTGATTTATAAATATCTTGTTTCATAACTAGAGTCACTCAAAAAAAATTTCTTGCAAGTCTAAGGATGTGAAAGCCCATTTGAAAGACAGTACAATTGATTTACAAATGCTTCAATAGCTCTTAAAATCAATAAATATACAATTATTATATAATTTATTATTGGATAAGCCCAATTTGAATATTTTTAAAGGTCTTTTAAGTAAATATCATGGCCAGGCCCCCAAATTTAAGGTTTGACTATGAAACAATAAGTAAAAATTACTAATATTGTGTCAGGCTGAGTCTATGATGAAGGTGTAATAAGGCTATTTACAGTTTTAACTATGACTGTGACACAGTGAAACTACTTTAAAAGAAGTTTATAATGGATAATGAAAGTCTTAAGATTGAGTAATAAGGGCTTTACTATTGTGGAATAGTGGTGGTGAGCACTGTTTAAAGCCCTGGGTGCAGTCTTACCAGTTGGATTACTATAATAAAAACTACAATAATTAAGAATTAAAAGTATAACCTGATCATTTTCCAAGACTATAAATGTTTTTGACAGTTTTACTATGTAGGAATTCAAGAGCAGGATGAGGAAACCTTTTCTGGTGGAGAACAGGCCTCCTTTTATCCTTAAATGGGGTGGAATAGCCATCTAGACCATCCACATAGAGGAAGTGAAGATTTTTTCACTTCAAATTACTGGCTTGTGGTTTTCATAGCTCCTGTATGCTCTGTATTGGGCTCAGATGTGGTTTTAAAACCACATCTGGGCAGTTTTCACCAATACAGGGTGAAAATTTTCATCTGGGGACCACATAGCCCTCTTCTGACGTGCATGACACATAGAATGCTGTAAAGAACCTGTATGGGACCCCAGTATTGAATGAATTATGAGTTATTGAAGTATAAACATGCTTCTTTGTCTATTTGAGAATTCATAATTATACTTATGGGAGAATATACCACAGTAAGACTATGTTGGTCTAATTGTGGGATTTTGAGCTTAAAACTGCCATACATTTGTGAGTTTTTGAGATATCAAGCTCAGAGTTGGTTTATTGTGTAGCCCTCGATGTTTTAAACACAATGGTACCTCATTTGATATTGCTATCATTAAGTATGGCAAAGTTATGCCATGTACAAGCTGTTTTGTACATATATATGTTTTGCTTAAAAACTGTATAGAGCTTGTTTGCCCCATAGCTTTTGTTCTGGAGGAGATATGGGGAAATGGATGGCACCATCAGATATCCCTGATTGTGCTCTTTCCAAAAGGACTCCACTTTAGGTATCTCACACTAAAACTGTAGAAGTTGGATGGGAGGTGAATATTTTAATTACCCTTATTTGACCTTATTTTGATCATAACTTCTGTAATCCTAATACTAGCTCAGTTTGGATAGTACCATTGGATAGCCCTGACTTAGAGCTCCATTTTAAATACCCATCTGATGGGGTTAAGCCTCTTCCTCTGTATTTCAGATGAGAGGTGAAAATTAAGGTTTATGCTCAGCAACAACTTTGAGCAGGAATAACTTTGTTATTATTTGTCCTATGATGATGGGACTTTTATATTTGGAAAGGGGTGAGTTTCCTCTTTTGTTTGATACCTTTTGAGATGATTTGTCTCAGTTCCTTGTTTTGGTGGTATCTTGGCTATACCATTGATTCATGGTATTTGGCTGTCATGCTTGTGCTCTGGTTTTGAGTCACAGGCTGACATATTGTACCTATTGTACTCTGAATGGCCTTATTAAATTTAAATAATGATATAAAAGATAATTATAATAATAAAGCATTATTATAATCATGGTGTAAAATATTTTATATCATTAAATGAATATAATAATATAAATTATATATTAAAAATAGGGTATTGGTAAAAACACATAATTTTATGGTAAAAACATGTAAGGGGTGGTTTTTAAATGAAATATGGCTATTTATGGAAGCTCTGATGCCATTAATGTCATTTATGGCATCAACAATTCCATTTGTGGCATTAAAAAGGCCATTTATGGCACTAACAGTGCCATTAATGGCATTATCAATGCAATATTTCTGATGCCATTAATGCCATTTGTGGCATTAACAATGCCATATTTCTGATGCCATTGATGCCATTGGTGGAATTAACAATGCCATATTTCTGATGCCATTAATGCCATAAATGGCATTAATAATGCCAAATTAACAATGCCATTAATGGTATTGCATAAATGACATTAATAATTCCACATTAAAAATGCCATTAATGGCATTATTGATGCCATAAATGGCATTATCAATGCAATAAATGGCATAATGCCATTTATGTAATGCCACAAATTGCATTGTTGATTCCATAAATGGCATTTTCAATGCCATTTATGGTATTGTTAAGGCCATTAATTCCATCTTTAAGGCCAATTTTAAGGCCATTCATGCAATTTTTGAGGCCATTTATGGCATTGTTAAGGCCATTAAATTAAATTCATGGAATTTTTGTAATGCCATTTAGGCCAATTTTCTGGCCATAAATGGCATCTGCATTCTTGATGCCATTTATGGCATTTTTGTGTCATTTTTGATGCCATTTATGGCACTTTTGATGTCATAAATTGCACTGTTAATACCAAAAATGGAATTTTCACTTCTATTCATCATAAATTACATTTTGAAGTAAATTTATTTCATAAATGGCATTTTCAATTTAAATACAAACATGAACAAAAAACGTAAAGAAACAAGGACTTTTTGGGCCTACAAATGTCCTGGGAAAAAAATCCCAAAATGTTGGGCTTCCGGTTTTTTATTATCAAGATTTTTCCCTTTATTTTAAGAAAAATTATGGAAATTCATAAGTGGGAACATATTTGATGAATTTTTTTGAAAAAATAGGCCATTTTGCCAAATTGGGAAAAAAGAAAATTTTGAAAAAATTTGTGCATATTGACATGCCAAGTTGGGAAAAATATGGCAAAAAAAAATAAAAAAAAATCCCAAACCTGAGCCTTAGGAATTTTTTGAAAAATAAGGTCACTTACGTGTTTTTATTATGAAATTACGTGTTTTGGCCATAAATTGGTAAAAACACATAATTTTATGGTAAAAACACATCAGGCCTTACATGTGTTTACCAACACCCTAAAGATATTAATATATGATAATTGATATATTTATGGCACTTGATTATTTCTACAAACAAATAATAAATGCATAAAAAATTGTTTTTCAATAATAAAAAACAATTATAACAATAATATTACCAATATTAAAGTTATGAATTAATATAAATAGGGGGTTGGTAAACACATGTAAGCCCTTATGTGTTTTTACCAATTTATGGTAAAAACACGTAAGTGACCTTATTTTTCAAAAAAAATTCCTCAGGCTCAGTTTTGAGGATTTTTTGAATTTTTTTTTGCCATATTTTTCCCAACTTGGCATGTCAATAAGCACAAATTTTTTCAAAAATTTTCTTTTTTGCCAAATTTCACCAATTTGGCCAATATGCCAAAATGACTTATTTTTTTCAAAAATTCATTTAAAATCTTCCCACTTATGAATTTCCTTCATTTTTTCAAAAATGAAGGGTTCAATGTGAAGAATAAAGCACCAGAATCCCATAATTTTGGGAATTTTTTTGGGTTGGACAAGTGAAGGCACAAAAAGGGTTTTTTTTCAAATGTTTTTTCCCGCCATTGTAATATGCCTATTTTAAAAAGTGAATTTAATAACTTCCCACTTATGAATTTCCTTCATTTTTTTTAAAATTAAAGGGTTCAATCTGGACAATAAAGAACCAAGAGCTCATGAATTGGGAAAATCTTTTTGGTGGGACCACAAGTGAAGGCGCAATGAGTGTTTTTTTTCTTGTGTGTAATATGACTATTTTCAAGTACAAAAGTGCCACATGTTTGATAAAAAAGGAGACTGAGGTGGGATTTAAGCAATAAATATGACTGAGGAATTTCCTGAAAGCAGGATGTGCCATGATATTTTCAGTGGCATCATGGCTATGTTCAGGATTTTTGACTTTAAGAGTCCAAGTGGTACTCTTGGCATATTTCCTGGCATAAAGTCTAAAAGGACAGTCAAGCTTTCTTGAGGTGACTGTTTTGGAGGGGCTTTTGTTGGGATTTGGGGTGCCAGACCTGTCACAACATATTGCAATTTGGTTGTGGGTCATATTGGACCTCAAGGTGAACACAGCATACCCCTGAGCCCTGGCAACATTATGCACATGTTGCCAAAGAAGCTCAAGGGTCTGAAATTCACCTTCAATGGGGGGTTGAAGCATTTTTTAATGAAAAATATGTATAAAAGTGAAAAAAGGGGGATTTGGGGGATTTGGAATGGGGTAAGAACGTTTCAAAATGTGAAAAAGAGGTGAAAAAAGGTGTGAAAAATGAACAGAAGTGGTTAAGAGTGACAGAAAGTGGTTTAAATGTGGGATTAATAGATGAGGGAAGGTAAAAAATTGAAAATTGAGAGGCTTGAAAGCAAGTTGTTGTGGTGGGAAATGCAGTCTTTGGGGGAAAAAAAGAAAAAAAAGTGTGAAAAGCTTTGCAAAATGGCTTTGGTAATGCTGTTTTTCCAAAAAAAAAAAACAATGGTTTGGGGTGGAGATAATGTGGATTATTGGGGTGTTTGGGCTTGTTTTTTTTGGGGGGGGGGGCTGGGCAAAAAAATCTGAAACAATTTGGAGTTAGAGAGGTTTTGTGGGGAACAAACCTCTTTTGGGCATGTTTTGGCCCAATACAGGCCCAATTGTGTTTCATTTTGAATTAAAAATGGGCCCAGGGCACCCCTTACATGTTTTTACTAAAAGCTTACGTTTTTTTACCAATTTATGGCCAAAACACATAAGTTTTTAGTAAAAACACGTAAGCTCTTACATGTTTTTACCAACATCCTATAAATACTATTTATATTAATTTAAGGATTATTAAGAAAATAATAATAGAGAGAAATTAATATAAGAAGGGAAAATAACCTACTTTTAACACTTAATCTAATAATTTTGGATAATTTTACGCCAAAAAAATATGAATACAACTTATTTGAATTATATTTACAATAAAAATTGAAAGAAATTACAAATATTCTTGTTTTTACTTGGAATTAGAGATTGTTAGAGAAAGTTGACAAAAAGAATTAAAAATTGATTTTATCAGGTCAAAATTGATTATTATAATAAAGATGAACTTTATTCCTTGAATATATAATAGTTTTCTATCAAAAGAAGAAAGCTTTTATCTTTGGTTTTAATAATTTAATGTTTTTGTTGCATTTGAGGTGGAAATAGAGTAAAAAGAGCTCTATTCATAGTAGAATATTCCCTAATATAGTCCAACATCCTTCTATTAAGAGTGTACTGATGGTATCCGCTGAAATTGATTAGTATTTTAAGGTTTATTAATGATTACATCATAATTAAACCATCTTATCTCATTATTACGCCATTATTTAGAGTTATCACTATAACTCTAAGTTTGATGAAATCATAGGCTTGGAAGAAGCCTAAAATTCATGTATTTTAATATTATTCATCATAATAGAATAGTATTAATCAGTTTATCACTTATATAGCTGTTAAACTTAATGTAAGATTACAGTGAGTGTAAGGTGTGGATATGAAACTTTGATTGAAAATCAAGTGCTTTTCCTGTCCTCAAAGTTTGTATAAGGTGAAAATTTGATTAAAAATAGTATTAAATAGTATTTTTAAGATAGAACATGCCAAATGTATTGTTTTTAACTTTATAAGTATAAAACAATAATATTATGAAGCTTTATTGTGTTACCAACAATAAAAATTTATCCAAAAATACTATACAAAAGAAATTTTTCAAGAGCAACTTCAATTGGAATTAATTGAGCAAAGAACTGCAAGCAATTAATTGAAGAACAAATTCTTTAAAAATATTATCAAAGAGAAAACACACCCAAAAGTGATCAGAGTGCATTTGGAAACAAAGTGAAAAAGTTTACAGTGATGAAGGATGATTTAATTCACTTATGGGGTGGTTCAGGGGTAAAAATTATTATAAGTGTCACAAAAAATGATTATAATGCTTTTTTAATGTGGTTAAAAGGTTTTAAATGATTAAAAAAAGGTTTTTGAAATCTTTTATTGATTGGTTTAACTGTGTTTAAACTAATTATAAAAGGAAAAGATTCTAACATGAAGAGAAAAGTGGGGCAAAGAAGACATTCTTTTATAGCCATCAATTTTCTTACTCCAAAATTAAAGTTTACTATTGTCAGTTGTGGAAAACACTATGAAAAAATCAAAGCTAATTATGGCATCATAAGGGGCTGGTTTTACCCATTTTTACCCATTTTGAGCCATTTTAGACCCTTAAATTGGTGATTACTATAGTAATACCTGGTCTAGAGCCTTCAAAACACATCAGAATGTGTTTAATAGAGGTAAAAATAAGTTGAAACTTTTTTTACTAAGATTTTTTTAGCTTAAGGGTAGCTTTACCCTCTTGGCAACAGTTAAGACTGCCCTGGTTGGTATCAAAACCTCATCATCAATTGAGTCACAGACCCTGTGACTCAATTCCAGGCCAAAATTTATGAGCTTTTGAGTGATTTTTGAAATCTCATTCCTGTCAGCAAGGATTTTGGGGGTATGGCTCCCCCTTAGAGCTAGAGTTCCTCCCCCCCCCCAAATTAATCTTTCCAATTTATTTTTACTTTATTTCCTCATCATGTATTATACTTGTAATTTACATCTGTAATTCAATTTAGTTTTACAATACACTTACGGTAATAATTGAAACCTCATATGTAAATTAAAGCTCACTTATGTAATACATGTGCACATTTTGACATTTCAATTGAAAATACTTCAATACCTCATAACTTCTAAACTACACACAACACCTCAATTTTAACACAAAAATTGATGGTTAACACCACATGTGATGTGAATTTAATCAAGGTTTTGATGAGTTTCAACTTTTTTACAGAAAATGCTAAAAACTTAATTTAAGCTTATTTAGAGTTGAGTTGCAGAAATTTTACCCAGAGGTGACCCCACCTTATTTTTTATAAGGAGTCCCATGGTAAAACACTTTTCATAAGTTTATTTTTAGGATAAAAAGCTATAATAATTTTTATTTAAATTATTTCCAAAAATATTTTAACCTTGGTATTTTTGTTTAAAATTCATTTTTACTTAATTTTTTCAAGTAAAAATGTGTTTTCACAAATTTAAAATTCAATGTAATTTAATTTTTAAATTATGATTAAATTTTTATTTTTATATATAAATTTATATTTGAATTTTATTTTTATTTTGATAATATAAATAAATTAATTTCATTTATATTCATATCTTATTTTATTATTTGTGGTCTTTTGGGTATATGAAAATACCTCTAAGGCTGACAGTGAGTGATCATAAATGATCAATTTTAAGCTTAAACTTGTATTATTAATACCTTTTAAGTTATAAATGCTACAAAAAATCAGAGAGTGGATTCTGATAGCTTGAAATTTCATAATTAGTCTTCCAAGAGGATTTTATTAAATCATCAAAACTCTATTTTTGATTATTTTTCTTGTAACTCATCTTTTCTGTCAATATTTACTATTTTAAACTTCAAACCATGACTTCAAGGGGTTTTACCTTGAATATTATGTTAAAAAAATACATCATTCTTCACTTGTGAGCTATTAGAACCTTAATATCCACTTCATGTTATGTTTTGACTACTTTCACAACAAAGTGGCCAACAGCTATAGCAATTTTATTCAATAAACCTTTACAAGTTATAACCTTGTTTATAACTTTTCAAATGAAGTTTATATCTGTATTCCTAAATTAATTATGTTGTCAATTCATTTTTTGGCTTAACTCTATCTCATGTGTATTTTAAGAGAGATGAGCTAAAACCCATGAATATCTGCACTGATCATAAAAGTGCATATATTCAGGTTATTTCCTTAAATATTTAATTTACAAATATGACATAAAAATATTGTATGTGTAGTATTTCATTTCTAATAAAATGATACAATCTATTGCACATGTTTTTTCATTGGTTTCTGAGATAAATAAGAATTTATGTTCTTTTTATGGTATTCCTACTTATTATTCATTGATTATTGACTTTACAGATATGCCATAAAGATGATATATGTGTATTTTATCATGAGGAATCCAATGTTGTAATTTTTCTTCCATGTTTACTCATTATATTCTGAGGTAATTAATAATTTATGCCTATCTATGGCATTTTCACTTATTTTAAGATGATTATTGCAAAGTTTTCTTGTTACCTTTTTGAATATGTGGTAATATCTCAAAGGCTCACAATAATGATAATTTCAAAACATACCCTTTTTAAATTATTCCAGAAAATTTGCATATGTAGGTGAAAACATATCCATGGAGTGTTTCCTACAGCCACTCTTGTCATTCAAGCTGGGGGTCAATGCTTCATTATGCTTTTGTTTTCAATAAGTTCTAAAGTTACTTAGCTGGTAGAAGAAGAAATAATTAACATTGGAATTCATAAATATAAGGTTTAAGAATATGTAGCAATTAATCATAAAGGTTTTCTTCTTGAACTATCTCATCATCATTATTGAGAGGTGATTCTAAATTATCACCACCCTTTTAGATTTAAATTAGCTTTAATCATCTCAGGTAAACATAAAAAGATATGCTTACTTACTTTATTTATTTAAAGCCCATCTTCATCATTGTTATTTAAGCTATCTGTATATTTCAAATCATAGCTTGCAATGGGAGTGATATTGGGCTTATGTCCAAAGAGTGAATCCATTTTGACATAGAAAGGACACATAACTTCAAGCTTTTCACTATTTTATTTCATATCTTTGCTCTCATCTTCTTTAGCTAGTCCAGCCCCAGTTAAATTTTCAAATTTGTTAGCAGTCATATACTTCTTTTTATATGCTTGAAATTGATCTTTAATTCTGCTTGAGGTAAGGCTTAGAAAATGACATGATTTTTTGTTTACCTAAATGGCCATAAGCTGAAATCCATGCTGCTTTGATAAAGGGGGCCTTCCTATTTAATTTGAGCCACTAGTAACAAAACATGACTGAAAATTTGATTTTATTCAAATCCAATTGATTATTGTTATATAATCTGTATTTATTAAATAATATGATGGATTAGAAAAGTTCAAGGTGATCTTAATATCTGAATTTATGTATTTTTCTTTTGGCACAAGGAATTATCATATGTTTTAAGAAATATAAGATGATAATAAGATTGTATATAATATTTTTAAAAACAGATTGTGGAAGAATATGTTTTACAGTTATTAATAATCAATTTTGAATATGTTTATGGATTAGGTTTCAAACTGAAATCCCATATTAATAGTATTTGGTTAAAATTCCATGTAATTTATACATGAAAAACCTGGGTTTTAATTTTTGAATTTTTAAAACAAATACCATTTTATTTTAAGGTTTTATTTTGTGACTTTGACATCCCCTAATAAGAATATAAAATCTCTATCACATACAGTTATATTTGGTTCAATATTTCTTTAAAAATAAATGTAATATTTATGAGAAAACTCACTTTTAATTTATTAATTAATAAGTATATGCTAAAAAAATTTACCAAATATTTAAAATAATTCAATTACAAAAAACCAAAAATTAATAATTAAGGTATCCTTTATATTATTTGTAAAAAAAATTCAAAAAAAAAAAAAGAAAATTATCTTCAAGAAATATTTTAAAATTTAAAAAAAATGATTATATATTATAATATAATATAATTAAATTTTAAGATTTAAATTATTCATTAATAAAAAAATTTATAAAAAATAAGTCAAAAAAAGGAGAAGTATTTAAAATAATATAATATCTTAATATTATAATAGTATTATTTTTTTAAAAATTTAATTTTATTAATTAATCAATGCAAAATAAAATAAAATAATTAAACATTTTCTTTTATACTTAAAGACACCTATTATTTAATCAAGGATTCTCTAAGAGGTTTTTTTTTGCAAATTAAACCTCTCAAATTTTTAATTAAAATTTAATTTATAGGTTTTTTATTAACTCAAAATAGATTTAAGATTAATTTTATACCTAATTTTTTTAAATTTTTCTTTTAAAAAAAAGGGAATTTTATTTATTATAAATTTAATTTTATTAATATCTTCAAACAAAAAAAAAGAATCTTCCAATTGAGAATTTTTTTACTTAATTTTTAAATGAATCTTTATTTATTTTTTTAACAATGATTTATTAAATTATATATTTTTGAAGGTAAATAGAAAATAAACTGATTTAGTAAATATAGCTATTATTTTAAATAAAAAAAGATAAATTTTAACTTTGATCTTTTTTTTTAATTTTAAATCAAATCAATTGAAAAATTAATTTTCCATTAATTTTTTAAGAATTTTTTTTTTCATTTAATAATAGTAATATAAACCAAAAAATTAATTTTCTAATTAAGTTAATTTTAAATTTTATCTTATTTAATTTTATCAAAGCCTTATTAGTAATTTAAATCTTTTGAATAATTTATCATAATCTTTTATGAAAGGATTTACCTTTTAGTATTTTTTACTACCTTTCCGAATGGATGATGAGCTAATTAAAATATTTAATATTAATACTTAAATAAGGTTTAAAATCCTTCAATAAATAATTGGAAGCTTATCATTTTTCTTTCTCATTAATATTCCAAAATTTGATCACCCTTAAACCTTATGTCACTGATTCTGTTTTTCATTTTTTTTGATTTATTGATTTAAATTCTGAGAAGAAATAAATAAAATGTTAAGGTTTTTACTAGTCCACTCTTCTCAAAAAAAAATAAAGTAACCTCTCAACAGAATATTGAAAGGTTTTCAAGCAGGAGGCCAGCTTTAATAAATAACTATCTAAATCTGTCAGATCTAGTCATATGTTTCACTTAGGGTACAAATATTTTTGTAATTAAATTTTCAGTACCTTCTTGGTTACACAGAACCCCCTTTTAAAAATTCATGTCATGAATTTAAATGAATTTCAATTTATTTAGCAAATGATTGAAATTATTTATAGAAAAAACAAAAACTTATCAAATTGTTTAAGTTTTTTTTTTAAAAAAAACAAAAAAAAGAAAAAAAAATCTTAAATATTACAATATAAAAGTAAAGAAAAAACCTTTTTATTATTATTCTTTATTAAATTATGTAAGGTTAATTTTTTTTGTTTTAAAGATTCAAAACAAAAATGAAATAATTATTATAAACTTACTTTATTCAGAAAATAAATTTATATATTTTATTTTAATTATTTTTTTATTTTCTTTCAAAAAAGAATTAAATAAAATACATTTATTGAATCTATAAAAAAATATAAAAAATTTTCTTTTTGTAGAATTATATAGATCATAACTTTTTTTTATAAAATATATCTTATTAAAAGAATTCATTTATTTGGTTTTTTTAAAAAAAATTAAATATTTGAATAGTTTTTTATTAGTAATTAATCCATTCAAAGTTAAATTAAATTGAAAGCTATTCTTTATTATAATTGATACCTTAAATCACTTTATAATTTAGACCTTTATAAAAATTTATTATTCTTAAAGTAATATTTTTGAAAAATTAAAAGATAAAATATTTTTTCTAAAAAAAATCCATTTTAATCAATTTTCAAAAAAAAAAAATCAAATTTTAATTAAATTTCAATTTTCAATCAAATTACTTGAGATTATTTGTTTAATTTATCTATAATAAACACTTTTTCTAATTTTTTTTATTTTAATTTGATTATTAAAATTTAAATAATTTTTAAATTATTATCATTATAAAAAAAATCTTTTTTTTTGATGGAATCATTTAATTTATATAAAATAAATTTACCATTAGGGGGTGTCAAAGTTACCAAATCCCACACTCAAAATCCCAAGTTTTTCTTTTCCAAATCCTGCATTAACTTTTTGGGATTTGGGAAATCCCACACCTCAAGAGGTGAGGTATTTTTAGGTACAAAAACTCCAGTTTTTTGGTACCAAATACCATGTTTAGATACTAAAATCCTGCCTTTAGCTTCACTTAAAGGCTCAGTTTTACAACACACAACTCATTGAGGGAATGTTTAATTGAATAAAATATTAATGTACCAGTGACTTAGTAAATTATTTGATTTCAAATTGAATTTTCTATAGATATTTTCTTCATTTACCATGCCAAAGGCATCACAAAGGCTACCTTTACTTAAGACCTTAAGCTCACTGCTGTTCATCAATTCTCTAAGCTCTGATAGTAATTCTGCTATCCAGGAAGATACAATCTTGTTAGATATTATAACATCACAAAGATACATCACTCCTTGTAGAAGTTATCCATTACACTACATGTATACAATGAATAATTTACAAACATTATCATCTGAAAAGTTTCTCCAGCTATGAGGACCACACATTAATCATTTGAAGAATTGGTTGCAAAAATTCAAGATGATAAAACCTTTTAAAACTCATCACAAAACAAACAATGCAATCCTGCAATACAATTGTCTGTGGCACTATCAAGGCTAGGATCAAATGGAAATGGAGCTGCTTTGGGAAAGATTTGGATGTTATTCAGAGTTAGCCATGGGGCTATTGTGTTGTATACTCAAAGAGAGATCCATATATTAATGAAGTTGAAGCAAAAAATTATTTTTTGGCCAACAATAGAATAATGCAGAATTATTTTCTGATTCAGCATATGCAAGCTCTCCTTGGGTTGTTCCAGAATATAAGGGAGTTATAGCACAGAATGAAGAAAACTGTTCTTTAAATTACTGTCTATCAAAATCACAGGTCAGAATTGAGCATAAAATTGGACTTTTAAAGGGGTGGTGGTTTTCTCTAAGGGAGATGCGGAATCAATTGAGGGATAATAATAAGATTTAATACTTTGTTAGTTGGGTTGTTTGTTGTACAATTCTACATGATATGTTAGCACAAATTGGAGATGAATGGTTTGTTTTATATGAAGATGATGATCCACCACATGTGGGAAATCTGTCCAATAACAACATTGAGGAAGATGTGGTAAATATGCATGAAAAACTTAAACCAATTACTTTGGCATGGAAGGACAGTCAATTGTGAATTTAATAAGGACAATTGATTTATGTACTTAGTTTAATGGCATACAATGGAGTGGAGATGTCATTGGTAAAACAAAACCATTTAAAATTGATACTTTTTAGTTCTTTTTTGGTCCTGTACATTTCTATCAAAATACCCATTGACTTTTGAATTAATTTGGGTGGGGGTCATTTTCAAGAATTTGTCACCTACATTAAATAATTTATGGTCGATTTGAAAAGAATATCCAAAATGAGTTATTTTGTCATGGTTGAGAATTTCTGGAGGAGGTTTTGTTGTATGATCAACCATTGTTGATGTCTTCCAAAGGATTTCCATGATTCCAGGTTTTTTTTGAAAAATTGATCTCCATTTTCAATTTGGGAAAGTTCAAGCCGTGTCCAGAGGGGGTGAAGACAGCTGGAAGGGGATGGAAATTTTTTTTGATACAAAATAAAATATACCATAATCCCAGGAATTGAGATCATGTAAATATTGATGGGGCTTATGAAAAAAACCATCTTGAGTGACAATGACATTTTTAAAAGATTTTAATTCTTCCTTTTGATTGGAAGAAGTCCATTTGAGGTGACTGAAGTTTGGTAATTTGGCTTCTCCCATTAATGACTAATTTTCATTTGCAGCTAATTTTGTAAAATGTGATCTTCTTGAGTAAATTAATTTGTAATATTGTTGAATCTTGGTCCATTGCATATTATCTGATTCAATTTGGTGATGATTCAAACCTGGTTTTCTGGATTAAACACCTAAAAAATTTGAAATTACTCAGTGATTATTAAAATTATCAGCAAAAAAGATCACACACCTGCAGATTTTCCAGAATCTGAACCAGGACAAAAGTTAATACCTTTCATAATTCCACCTAGGAGTTGCTTATTGGTTTTAATTTCTTGTAGATTTTTGGATAAGGAAATTAATGTCATAATAAGTTCTTTTAGTATTTTAGAGTGGCAAGAAGAAAGGTCAAAAGGGGTGATTTCATAAATTATGACAGGTAAAAATGGCTCTTTTGTTTTATCAATGAGTACATAAGGGTGTGGTAAAGTGTTGATCAATGGAAGTTTTAACCATTAGGCATTGGCTGATTTCTTGTCAATTGAAATGGTTGGAAATTTCTTGTATGCTGTGTTTGAATGGCCAAGGTGAGACATGGTTCTTTTGGAATCATGGATATGTCGTCTTTGGCATCAGGTGAGTTTTCTTTTATGATTTTTTTTGGTATTATTATCTTCAAGATGTTCTATATTTGGTTTAGTCCTAATCATTATATCAAGAGGAGGAATAATATTTTCAACATCATTCAAATCATTCTGATGATGTGCTGAGTCTGGTTTAGTCCTAACCATTACATCATCAGAATTATTTGAAGAATGGAAAAAAAAGAAAAAAAAAGGTTAGTAATTAGTTTCATCATCAAGAAAAAAAAAACAATGATAATCAGTGATCATCAACACAAAAGAAAAAATTTAGTAATTAATTTCATCATTATCATGAAACAAGAACCAAAAAAAAGTAATGATCATTAGTGATGATCAACATAAAAGAAAAAAAAGGTTAATAATTAGTTTTATCATCAAGAACAAAAAAAAGAAAAAATAAAATGCAAGAAAAAATGATTTAACATCAGTTAAGATCAATAGAAAATGATAAAAAAAACAGAGTCATTAATTATGTTCATCATAATTGTGCATAAATAAATGAAAAAAATGATCATTAGTCATGATCAACAGATAATAAGATAAAAAACAAAAACTGTTGTTCATGATGACTCATATATAGATGATTTCATTTTCAAAAAAAAAGCAAAAAAAATAATGGCCTGCAAGAGGCCATTAATATGCTAAAAAATAAAAAAGAACCTCCTCAATAAATTCTGAATTGATTTGGGGGGCCTTCCAAATCAATTCTGAATTGATTCAGAGCAAAATAGATAAAAAAAGGCCTGGAACCTCCAAGGAGCCTTTTTGGGAGGTTCCAGGGTGATTGGGTGGTGGAAGGTGATGGGTAGGATGAGGTTTGAGGTGGATGAATGGAACTGGCAGGTGGGTAGATGGGAGGTTGAAGCTGTTAAAAAAATAAAATTACCTATAATAAAAAAAAGAATTTTTCTTGAATAAACCAAAAAAAAAATCAGTTTGAAATGAAGAGTTGGGAGTGAAGGAGTGAGGAGTTGAGCCTGTTTAACAAAAATCACCTGAATTAAAAAAAAGTTTTTGTTTTTTGAATAATCTAAAAAAAAAAAAAAAATCAGTTTGAATTAAAAAGTTGTGTGTGAATGTGTAAAATTCAAAAAAAAAAATCAGTTTGAATTAAAAAGTTGTGTGTGAATGTGTAAAATTCAAAAAAAAAAAACCAAAAAAAGTGAAACAAAATAAAAAAGATGCAATTAAACTAAAGAAGAAAAAAAAGACCAATGAAAATATATAAGAATGAATTCAAAAAAAATTAAAACCAAATTTAAAAAAAAGAAAAAAAAATGCAAAAATTGAAGACAAATAAAATAAAATAAAATAAAACCAAAATAAGAAGAAAATTAAAATAAATCAAAAAAACATGTAGAAAAATAAAAAAAAATAAAAAATAAAAAATAAAAAATAAAAAATAAAAAATAAAAAATAAAAAAAAAATAAAAAAAAAATAAAAAAAAAATAAAAAAAAAATAAAAAAAAAATAAAAAAAAAATAAAAAAAAAATAAAAAAAAAATTAAAAAAAAATTAAAAAAAAATTAAAAAAAAATTAAAAAAAAATTAAAAAAAAATTAAAAAAAAATTAAAAAAAAATTAAAAAAAAATTAAAAAAAAATTAAGAAAAAATAAAAAAAAAAATAAAAAAAAAATAAAAAAAAAATAAAAAAAAAATATAAAAAAAATATAAAAAAAATATAAAAAAAATATAAAAAAAATATAAAAAAAATATAAAAAAAATATAAAAAAAATATAAAAAAAATATAAAAAAAATATAAAAAAAATATAAAAAAAATATAAAAAAAATATAAAAAAAATATAAAAAAAATATAAAAAAAATATAAAAAAAATATAAAAAAAATATAAAAAAAATATAAAAAAAATATAAAAAAAATATAAAAAAAATATAAAAAAAATATAAAAAAAATATAAAAAAAATATAAAAAAAATATAAAAAAAATATAAAAAAAATATAAAAAAAATATAAAAAAAATATAAAAAAAATATAAAAAAAATATAAAAAAAATATAAAAAAAATATAAAAAAAATATAAAAAAAATATAAAAAAAATATAAAAAAAATATAAAAAAAATATAAAAAAAATATAAAAAAAATATAAAAAAAATATAAAAAAAATATAAAAAAAATATAAAAAAAATAAAGAAAGAAAATTCAAAAACAATAAAATAAAATAAAAATAAAAAATAAAAAACTAAAAAATAAAAATAAATAAAAATAAAATATAAAAAAATAAAAAAAAAGAGGGGGAAAATAACCTCCTTTTTTTATTTTAAAAAAAAAAAAATCAAAAAAAAGAATTAAAATTTGAAAAAGTTAACTTTAAATTCAATTAGTAAAAAAAAAAACTCTTTGAAATTTGTTTTTTTTTTTTTTTTTGTAAATAAAATTATGATTCAAAAAAAACTTATAAACTAAATTATTTTTTTTCAATTTTTTTTTTTTAATAAATTTTAAATAAGATTAATTTTTAAATTTTTTGACCCATTTTTTTTTTTCATAAACATTAATAATTTTGATTTAATAAATCAAACAAAAAAAATATATAATTATTAAATGATGTATACCTTATATGTTATTTTCTTTATTAATTAATGTTAAAATATATTCCAGATTCACAATTGAATTTTCTTTATGAAAATTTTTGTATAGTAAGATTCATCTGGAATTGATTTTATTTAATTTCAAATTCTTAATTCCAATTTTTTTCTTTTTTAAATTTATTTTTCTTTGTTTTTTTACTTCTCATCAAACTTCATTTGATTTTTTTAACTTGAATTCTTCAAACAATTTCTGTTCTATATTCCTCACTTTCTCTTCATTCAACCTCTCCCTGTCCCACTCCAAACAAGAATTTTCACTTGTTTCATGGGCTATAAATCATGACTTT
This sequence comes from Austropuccinia psidii, assembly GCA_023105745.1. Taxonomy (NCBI): domain Eukaryota; kingdom Fungi; phylum Basidiomycota; class Pucciniomycetes; order Pucciniales; family Sphaerophragmiaceae; genus Austropuccinia; species Austropuccinia psidii. The sequence goes on from JALGQZ010000015.1 coordinate 25,929,443, forward strand.
TGTCAGTAGGATTGATCATAGTAACCATCAATCCAAAATATACCCTTTTTCCATGATTGAAGTAAATTTGCATATGTTGGTGCAAACATATCCATTTACTTTTTCCTAGAACCACTCTTATCATTCAAGTTGGGTGACAATTCTTGATTATTCTTTTGTGTTGAATGAGTTATGGATTTACTTTTCTGATCAAATAAGAAATAATCAACAATGGATTTCATAAGTATCAGGCTTAAGCATACTTACCTATTAATCTTAAAGGTTTTCAGCTTGAACCAAGTAATATTCATTATGAAGCAAAGGCAAAAGATTTAGAGTTGATTCCAAAATATTATTCTCCTTTAAAAAGTAAATGAGCTTTAATTATTGCATGTAAAAAAAGGAGTAGATGATAGCTTACCTTATAAAGCAAAACATCATAATCATCATCACCATTTAATCTGTCTTTTTCTTGAAAATAAAATCTTGCAATTGGAGTGAGATTGGGCTTGTGGCCAAAGAGCACATCCATTTCAGCATAGCAAGTACACATACTTTCAAGCTTTTTACTCATTTATTTGATTTCTTTACTCTAATCTTCTTTGGTGATTCCAGCCCCAGTTAAATTTTCAATTTTTTTTTCTACCATATACTTCTTTTTATATGTTTTCCACCAATCTTGGATGCTGCTTGAGCTAAGATTTAGGCAATTTTGTGATTTTTTGTTGACCTCAATGGCCATAAGCTGAAATCCATTCTGCTTTTATTAAGGAGGTTTTTCAACAGATGTTGAATCACTAGTACCAAAACATGACTTGAAATTGGATTTGACTGAAAGCCAATTAATTATGGTTAAATAATCTGTACGTATTAAGTGACCTGATGGATGTGGCAGGCCAGAGGTGATTTTCATGTCTGACTTGATGTGTTTTTCTTTGGAACAAGGCATTATTATATGGATGAAGAATTATAAATTGACTTTAAGCTTTTTTTAATCAGATTTTCCAAAATGAAATTTATAAGAATTTGTTGTACAGTTATTAATTTTGAATACTCATTTGGGTTAGTTTTCAAGCTTAAATCCCAGTTTCATGGGATTTGGTAGAAATACTAGGGGAATAAGTTAAAATTCCATTTGATTTATACATAAAAAACCTGGGATTTGGGTTTCAAATACTGCATTATTTTAAGGTGGGATTTGGTTACTTTGACAGCCCCTATTTTTTTTTAACTTAAAATTTATTTATTTTTTTTAAATTCATCATTTATGTTGTTTTTTTTTAAATTGATTGTTAAATTTAATTATTATGATTATGATTATTATTATTTTTTGTTTTAGAATTTAATTTTTAAATTTTTTCCTTTATAAAAAAAAAAAATTAAAATAAATTATAATATTAATTTTCAAAAAAAAAAAAAAAAAAAAAAAAAAAAAAAAAAAAAAATTTTTTTTTTACAAATGTTTCAATAATAAAAAAAAGGAAGAAAGAGACTTAAATTAAGATTTTTTAAATAATAAATATTAATTAAAATTGATGGGAATAATTAGAATTAAATCTTTTTCATATAAAAAAAAAATCATTTAATTAGAATTAACCTTTAAAATAGTGGGTTTTTTTTTTCTGATAGGGTAGGGTAGGGGAGGAAGGAAAATTTGAAAAAAAAAATATAACTTTATTTGTTTTTCTTAAATTTATTAGTACAACCTCATGACTTGTGGTTAAGAATGAATATTCAAATTCACAGTAATGGGGGGGACTGGATAAACTTTATAAATGATGATGTCCAAAGGAAAAAAATGAGCACAACTATTCAAGAAGCAGATGAAAATGGGGGGATTATCATTTGGAGGACAAAAATAAAGGGAAAAAAAAGAAAAATATTGGACTGTTGAATGAAAGAAAACTGGTCTCCTATACTTATTTGCAATTGGATCCCCCATTTCAGGCATGGACATTCACTTGCTTTTTGGAGCCTGGCCAACATCTTCATACCATTCAATTCTTTCCAAATAAGAGGATACTGAGGGAATTAAGGTGTTCATGAATTCATAAAGGTCTTGATTTTGTCGAATTTCTTCATCCAAGTCACCTCTGACATCAGCTCATTGATCTTTAGTCTTGTAAATTTAATGGGATATTGTTCTTTAGTCACAATTTCCATCACCTTGGACATTGATGTTCTTGAAAGTGTATTTCAATATAAACTTGAGCAAGTCTTCTGAGCCAGTTATCTGATAAAATAAGTTCAAAAAAAATTAATAAATATCAAAATAAACAACATAAAATTACATTAAAAAGAATCAGAAACTCACAAACAGCTTGTAGCATTCATCACTTGTGTGATAGTTTCTTTGACAATGATCACAGGTCAAGTCAATTTCATCATATATCTTCAAACTGGTGGTAGGCTTGTGTGATTTTCTTTGTGAGGTTTTGATTCCAATTCCCAATCTTCTGGACCTTTTAAGGGTTACTTCTAATTTATTTGATTCAGTTTCTGAGAGTATTGAATCTAATGAACTAATTGATTTATATAATAAGTCCTCAAAATCTTCATAATCTTTAGATGAGTTCACTTTCATAATTGAAGAGGGGGAAATTTGACTTTGATCTTGATATTTTTTGTATTGATCACTTTTTATGGGTTTCTTCCTCTTCTATTAGATTAAATTTCAATAATTTAAAATATTTAAATTTCTCTTTTATTTTGATTTTTGTTTTTATTCTTGGTTTCTTAAGTTCTTCCATAAATATTCTTAAGTTCTAGAGGTTCTTCATAATATTGATAATCCCCTTGAATCTTAAGAATTTTATCAAATGGGAATTTTTCAATCAAAACATCTTAAAAATTTTGAAGAATTAAAGTGATTTCTTCAATTAGTCTTTTGAAAAATTTCTTCCTAAATATCTTCAAATATTTTCTTGAATTAATTAATTAATTCTTTCTTTTTTTTTCAAAACTTTAATCATCAAATTGAAAACCAACCTGAGAAGAATATGAAAAATAAAATCAATTTAATAAGAAAAAAAATAAGAATAAGAAATTAAAAAAAAAACCCCTTCACAGGAAAATTTAAATTCCATTTAAGATAAAATTTTAATATTTAAATTCTTTAATACTTTAAAAAAATGCTTTTTTTTTTTTTTTTTTTGGGTTTTATACTTTTAAGGAATTACTTTATAATTTTTTTTATTTTGTTAGTTGAATTTTTTTTTTCATTTGGAAGGAAATTTTTGGTTTTTTTAAATTTTCAAAAATCCATTTAAATAGAATAATTAGACACCTTTTTTATTTAGGGAAAAGATTTTGGGAGGAAAAATTCTTGACATGGAAAATCATTTCTTTAAAGATTATTTTAATAATTTCAATAAATTGTTTTCTTAATTCCATTTGGAGAGTCCTAATTACCTCCAGGAGAGTACTAATTTAATTTTGGAGTCAAAGTTTAACCATGGAATGGGAAACTTTAACTCTTGAGGTGGATTCAACATTCAGTTGGTAATGGTGATTGGTCCAAGCTGGAACATAATAATCCTTTAAAGGAAGCCAGGTCTTTTACAAATACTGAAAGACTTTAGGATTTTTTACATGCTTTTTAAAGCTTCTTCAAGTTTTCTTTTAAAGACTTTTCAGTGGGTGAATACATAAACTGAGAAATGAATCCCAAAGTCATTAATAAAAACAATAATAAGAAAAAAAGTGAAATAAAATGAAATGAAGTGAAGAAGTATATTACTTGATTCCAAAGGCAAATAACATTTTCAAAATAAGTTCCATGACCAATTTTCTTCATGAAATTAGAAGATAAATCTTTATTGATGTACTAAATTCATAACATTACTTTTTGAGTCTGGGAAGATCTTCTTAATAGAGTTTTTCAAGGCTAGATCCCTTTCAATAACAATAACTGGAGGAGGGACAAGATTGATGTTGTTAAGTACCTTTTCTATGTATTTATTTAATTCTCAAGTATATTAAGGTTCATTTTAATTCTTCATCAAACAGAAAAATCCCCAAAAAAAAGGTCTTATTGTTTTATCTGAATCCAACAATATGAAAAAGGGGAATTTTTTACTTATTGGTTTTATAGGTACAATCCATAAGAATGAAATGAGGAAAGCCATGAAAGAGTTTTTTGGAAAGGGGGTGAGTTAAAAACAATGAGGTAATGTGTCCCTCAGAATACCTTGCAGAGGACAAAACAAAATTTTCTTTTTTGAGAGTTTCAATAAAAGAATCAATGGGACTTCTGCCTTGAAGTTTATCTTTCTTAATTTTCTTGACTTGGTTTTAAATGTCTTGAAGGATTAAAGACCTGTAAGACTCCCTCTGGCTTCATAATTTGGCATGAATTTGTTTTTGGCATGAGAAGTGATTAAGACATTTGAGAAATTTGAGATGTTTCTTTTCTCATTAAATTTCCTGAAAGAAAGATTTTCCAAGATATTTTCAATGGCATCAAGGTTATTTTCAAGATTTTTTTTGACTTTAAAAGAGTCCAATTAGTACTCTTGGAATATTTTCTAGCATAAAGTCTAAAAAGAAATTCAAGATTTCTTGAGTTGACTGTTTTGAATGGGCTTTTGTTGGAATTTGGGGTCCCAGAACTCTCACAACCTATTTCAATTTGGTTGTGGGTCATATTGGACCTCAAGGTGGACACAGCATACCCCTGAGCCCTGGCAACATTATGCACATGTTTCCAAAGAAGCTCAAGGGTCTGAAATTCACCTTCAGTGGGGGGTTGAAGCATTCTTCAATGAAAAATATGTATAAAGTGAAAAAAAGGGGGATTTGGGGATTTGGAATGGGGTAAGAACGTTTCAAAATGTGAAAAAGAGGTGAAAAAAGGTGTGAAAAATGAACAGAAGTGGTTAAGAGTGAAAAAAAATTCATTTAAATGTGGGATTAATGGATGAGGGAAAGTAAAAAAATTTAAAATTAAGAGGCTTGAAAGCAGGTTGTTGTGGTGGAAAATGCAGTCTTTGGGGGAAAAAAAGAAAAAAAAGGGTGAAAAGCTTTGCAAAATGGCTTTGGTAATGCTGTTTTTCCAAAAAAAAAAATGGTTTGGGGTGGGGATAATGTGGATTGTTGGGGTGTTTGGGCTTTTTTTTTTGGGGGGGGGGGGGCTGGGCAAAAAAATCTGAAACAATTTGGAGTTAGAGAGGTTTTGTGGGGAAAAAAACTCTTTTCAGCATGTTTTGGCCCAATTCAGGTGTGGTTGTGTTTCATTTTGAATTAAAAATGGGCCCAGGGCACCCCTTACATGTTTTTACCAATTTGCTTATGTGTTTTTACCAACACCCTAAAATAATTAATTATTAAATTAAAGTTTTTTTTTTTGTTTTCCAAAAAAAAATAAAAATAATTAATGACAATTTAAAATAAAATGATATTTATTTCATTTTATTTTTATTAATTATTTTTTTTTTTTTTTTTTTTTTAAAAAAATTTATATATATATGTATATATATGTTTCTTTTATCAAAAAAAAAAAAAATTAAATAAAATAAAATGCAATTTATTAAATAAAACTTTTAACAAAAGAAAAAAATTAAAATTTAAAAAATAAAAAACAAAAAAAAAACCAATTAGGTTTGTTTTTATTTTTATTTATTTTTTTTTAAATTTTTAAACAAATAAAAAAAAAAAGAAAATAATTTTTATTTTATTTTTTATTTTTTTTATTTAATGAATCAATTAAAAAAAAAATTAATTAATTTAAAATTTTTAATTTAAACTTTTTTCAAAATCTGAAAAACAAAAAAAAAAAAAAAAAATTAATTAATTTTTTTTAATTAAAAGTTTTTTTTTTTTTTTTTTTTTTTTTCTAATTTATATAAATTTAAAAAAAAAAATAAATAAAAAAAATAATTTAAAACTTAATTAAATTTTTATTTTTATTTTTATTTTTTTTTTTTAAATTAATAATTTGATCATGAATTTAATTTAAGATAATTAATTTATTTAAAAAACATTTGAGATTTTTTTTTTTTTTAAAAAAATTAAAATTTTAATATAATATTTTAAATTAAGTTATAATTTGTAATTATAAATTAATAACTTTTTCAAAAAAATCTAAAAATTGAAATTAAGTTTAATTTTTTTTTCTTGTTATTAGATTTAAGATGAATATGAGAAGATCAAAGTTTTAAAAGTATATATTAATTTATTTTATTGAATTATTTGATGTTAAAGTGATAATAGAATAACCCTTTTAGTTTGAAAAAATCATGAAAATGATACTAGAGGTCTTAAAGAATTTTTTATTGATTAGAAGTTAGATGATTAAAAATTTAAAATAAATTTAATTATAATAATAGGAAGATATTTTGATAAAATTTAATTTTGTTTTGATAGAAAAGAATTAATAGAAGAAAAAAATAAAATAAAAAAGATTTTGGAGAATGAAAATCAATTTTTTATTTTTTTTTAAAAAAGTCAAGTGAGATTGAAAGATTTGAGGAAGATGAAGTATTTATGGAGGAAATGAACCAAAAAGGGATATTTCATACTAAAATCAAAAAAATAAGAACTAAAAGGCAAATTGATGAAAGCTTGAGGGTGGGTTAAAACCAATCTGATTTTTAATTTTGGTGAGTTGTCGGGGTACATTTATGAGGTTAATTTATTTTTATGTATTTTCCAAGTAAAAGGGGCTCATAAGTGTTTTTATTTGAAAAGTTTCCATGCTTTTAAGAATGTCAAGTTTGACGTATGTGAAATTTAGTGTGATAGATTTAAGAATTTCCAATACAGTTCTGTGTAAAGGAGAGTTACAGTGTTCAAGATCTGTCATCAATTTAAAATTAAAAGATTCTTGAAGATTCTCTAATGATTTTGTACTGAAGGAATAAATAAAGTTTTGATTGTTAAAGATTAATTGATAGATTAGATAAGCTTTATTAGAGTGTACTCAGTGTAGTGTGTACTGTACTACTAACTTGGCAACTTTGCTTTGAAGTCGATCAAATTTAGTAGAGTAGATTCACAGAATTTCTCACTCAGTGTTGAGTTTACTTTGAAGTTTGAACTGTTTACTGTACTGTAGTGTGTAGTGTGTAGTGTAGTGTAGTGTAGTGTAGTGGAGAATTTAAAATAATTTACTGTATTTAAAATTACAAAGTTAATTTACAGTTGAAAAAAGTTTAAGTGTAAATCTTTTTAGTTTTTTTTTAATCGATTTGTTTGAAATTTAAATTAATTTTAAATTAATTTCTTTTTTTTTTTTAAATTTTAAATTAATTTCTTTTTTTTTTGAATTTTAAATTAATTTTTAATTTTTTTTTAAATTTTTTTTTTAAAATATTTTTAATTTTAATTTTTTTTTTTTTTTTTTCAAAAATCCAATTTTTAACGAAAAAAAAAAAAAAAAAAAAAAAAATCTATTTAATTCTTCTTTTTTTTTTTTTTGATGGCAGAATTTGTAGCTTGTTCTGATTATTGTTTTTCAACTAATTCGAATTCTAACTCAAATTCTAACTCAAACTCAAATTTAATTAGTAAATTAAATTCAAATTCAAATTTAAATTCTTCTACTTCACAAAATAAAAAAGTTGAAATTTTAAATTCATCCAATTCATCCAATTCGTCCAATTCATCCAATTCTATCACACCCAAAATCTTTAAAAAGAATTTAATTGATTCAAAATTAATTAATCATCATCAAAATAATTTAAATTCAATCAAAAATTCAAATTTAATAATAAATCATCAAAATAATAATAATTTATTAATCTTAAATAAATCAACTAATTCATCACCAACAAACTCAAATTCAAACTCAAACTCAAATTCAAATTCAAATTCAGATAGATTAATCAGTTCAGCTTGCTCAAATTCTTCTAGTTCAAATCATCAAATTAATTCAATCTATCAACAACATTATCATCCTCAATTAATTAATTCAAATTCATCAAATTCATCAAATTCACAAAATCATCAATCAAATTCATCAAATCAAATCAAAAATCTTAATAATACTACTTCATCTAATCATTACGAATTTTATTGGAATAATCATCATCATCTTTATTCAAATCAATTCATTCATCATCATCATTCTCATTCTCATTCTCATTCTTTAATCTTAAATTCTAACTCAAATCATTCAAATCAATTTACAAATCATCAGCATTTTAACTCAAATCGTTCTCATCAATCAAATTTAAATCATCATTCTACAATCAATCATCATTCAACTCCTCGTCATATAAATCATTCTTCTAATTCAATTCTTAATCATCATCCTACTCCTACTCCTACTCCTACTCCTACTCCTACTCCTACTCCTACTCCTTATCATCATAAATCAATCTCCCCCATTTCAAACTCAAAAACTTCTTCCTCCTCTTCAAATAACATTTTCAATCATTCAAATTCAATCTCACTCTTCAAACGTACTCTATCAATCTCTCCACCTCCTCAAATCTCCTCTTCTTTACTCCTTTCAAATTTAACTACTTCCTCATCTGAATCTTCCCCTTCTTTACCTTTAATCTCTACTACTACTACTAACTTGAAATCTTCTGATCTATTAAAAATTAATTCAAATCAAAATTCTGGCTCAAATCATAAAAAATCTAAAAAAATTAAAGATCCTTCTCAACCTACCATAACAAAAAAAGGTACTATTGTCGGTCAACTCTCAAATCAAATTGCTGATTCATCAGATTCAAATGTAAAACCTTATGGTTGCGCTTATCCTCAATGCTTAAAAAATTCAAATGGTATGATCAGATTTAATAATTGCGGTCAATTATTATCCCATTGGAGAGAAGTACATGAAAACTTTCGTGGTAATATTGAAAGACCTTTTATTTGTTTAATGGAAGGTTGTATGAGAGATTGGAAAGTTAGTCCTACTTTTTTTTCTCATTCTTTTTTTTTTTAAAAAAAAAAATTATATTAAATTAAATCAAAAGTCAATCTTTTGACTCTTTCTTTAGAACATTGCAGGTATTCGTTATCATATTCGTCAGTATATCTCTTTTCATCACTTCATCTCTTTGTCTTTTTTTATTAATTCTTTTAGATTCGTTTTTAGAATTAGCTCCAGATCATTTTATTACAGATCCTATCACAAATCAAAGAATTAAAAATTTAGATCCTGATCGATTTCATCCTCAATCAAATCATCATCGTAGGCATATCAATCAATCAAATCTTAATAATTCAATCCCTGTCAATTCAGATTCCATTCCTTCAAATCAAAAAATTAACTTGGAAAAAAATCATACAAATCATCGTATTAGAAAAAAATCACTTCAACATCTTAATAATAATCATCATACTACAATTAAATCCATCAAAACTCAAGAAAGAGCTGCAGCTAGAAAATATTTATGTCCAATTCAAGGTTGCCATAAAAGATATCAACAAACTTGTAAGCTTCCTTCTTTTTTTTTTTTTTTCATCATCTTATTCATCTCTTGATTTTAATCACTCTTTCATCTTTTAAAGCCGGTTTAAAATATCATCTTTCAAATGGTACAGAACACTCTCAAGTAATTGATAGAGGTAAAGTTCATATCGATGAATTAATCGCTAAATCAACCTTAAACATGTTAAAAGCAAGAGAATTGGCTGAAAAAAATACTTTATCAAATTCAGATCATCATCATCTTCATCTAAATCATCAAAATCAAATTCAAATTCAAAATCAAAATCAAACTCAAACTCATCATCATAAAATTAATACATTCGATCAACCATCTAATAATTCATCTTTAAATGAAACTCAAAGACCTACTACTACTAGTACTAATGACTTGTCCAATCAAAATTCAACTACAATTCCTTCTCCTCAATCTAATTTTAATCATACTTCTTATAATCTTCATCCTTCTTCAACTCCTCTACCTCCTCTTCTAGATCATCATTATTCTTCAAATCATTCTCCTACATTCTCTTCTTCAAATCATCCTCAATTTCAATTCAGCCCTCATTTCAATCATCTTCCTAGCCTTGTAAATCAAACCAATCTATCTTTACATTCAAATCATTCATCCAACAATCATCATTATCCTTCAAATCATCTTCATCATCAACTTTCATCTCATCATCATCTCTCTGATCTAAACCAAAACACTTGATTCATTTACCCCTCTTCAACTTCTCATCATCACATTCATTGTTTAAAAGCAGTGTTCATTTGCTCATTCTTTCAAACTCATTCTTAAACTTATAAAATGTAATTTACTTTTACATATATATATATATATACAACCAAATCAAAAATCAAAATCAAAAATCACCTTCTTCAACAATTCTCTTGTTTTGTAATTAATGGATCACATTAAACTAATATATATATATATAATCTTCTAGGATTTGATTCGTTGATAAAGTCTAAAATTAAATCGCTCAACAAAATATAGAAACTTGTTTTTCTGGATTATTTCTTTCGCAACTTGAAAAAAAAAAAAAAAAAAAAAAAAAAAAAAAAAAAGTTTTAGGATAATTTAAATACAAGTTTACATGGTTTCAGTCTTAATGATGATAATGTCTTTTTTTGCTTAAAAATAGATTATATTGTTTAGAAGATATATATCTTAACATCAATTGATGTTATACCCAAATATTTAAGTCTCATGGAATTCATAATATCTCATGCCTTTGAGATCGATTTAACCATCTTTGAGTTCATGCTATAATGACTACTTCTTACATCTTCAACATAATCTAACTAGATCTTGTTCAAATAGTTTGGCTTCTGCAATGATCATCATAAATCAGAATTTTTCAAGAAAAATTTCTCTTGTATATTTTTCTTTAAATCAATCATAACTACTTTTAGAAATCAAACAACATTTTCTTTTGTAAATAACATCGGAACTCAAATTAAAAATCCAATTTTCAATCATGTAAAACTTGAAAATTCCTTTTGAATTATTATTCAATTATTACTATTTCATCAACAAGAAATATAAAAATGAAATTAGATATAATTAATTCAAAAAATGATTAATAAATTAGTTTTTTTTTAAACAGAAATATTATGAATAATACATCTTGGTCTTTTTTGGTTGTGAGACAAACAAAAAAATAAATAAGAAAATAAAAGAAATAATTGAAAAAAAATTGAAATTGATTCATTAATTATTTTTTCTATAAAGTAAAAAAAAAAAAAAAAATTCAAATTGATTAATATATATAAATAAAAAGTGACTCCATTAAAATAAGTATCATGAAAATTAAAACCAAAAAAAAAAAATTTAAGAATTTTTTATTTTTTTATTTTTTATTTTTTTTTTATTATTATTATTATTATTATAATTATTATGATTATTTTTAATATATTTAATTAAAATAATAAAATTAAATTATTTTTTTTAAATATATATATATATATATATAATTTTTTTTTTTTTTTTTAAATTAATTTTTTTTTTAAAAAAAAAAACAAAAATGTTAGTTAAAATTAAAATAACTTAAAATAACTTAAAATAACTTAGTTTAACTTAATTTTATTAAATTAATTAATAATTTTTTTTTTTTTTTTTTTTTTTTTTTTTTTTTTTTTCAATTAAGAAAGAAAGAGAAAGAGACAAAAAGAGATGAATAATTAAAAAAAAAAAAAAAAAAAAAATTAATTTTTTATTTTTTTTATATATATAAATAAAAAAAAAAAAAAAAGTTATTTTATAATAATAATAATAATAATAAATTAATTAATTAATTAATTAATTCATTTCTTGATTGATATTAATATTAATATTAATATTAATATTGATTAATTGATTGATATTGATTAATATTAATTAATTGATTAATAAAGATCTTTCATTATGAATTAATTTCAAAAATAAAAAAAAAATAAAAAAATCAAAAAATAAAAAAAATTAAAAAATAAAAAAAATTAAAAAATAAACTAAAATCATAAACAGAATTTAATTTTTTTTAAAAAAAAAAAAAGAAATTTGAAAAAAAAAGAAAACAATTGAGATTTTTTTTTTTTTTTTTTTTTTTTTATTAATAAAAGAAAAAAAAAAAAAAAATTTGAAAAAAAAAATTTTTTTTTTTTTTTTTTTTTTAAAAAAAAAAAAAAAAAAAAATTTAATAAATTAATTTTTTATTAATCTTTAAATTAATATTTAAACTTTTTTTTTTAAAAAAAAAATCAAAAAAAAAAAATTAAATTAAATTAAATAATAATAATAAAATTATTATTATTATTATTAAAAATATTAATTTTTTTTTAAAAAATTAAAAAATTAAAAAAAAAAAAAAGAAATAGAAAAAAAAAAAAAAAAAAAAAAAAAAAAAAGAGGTTTTAAATTATTGATTTGATAATATTATTATTTAATTAAAAAAAAAAAATTAAAAATAAAAATATATTTTAATTAACTTTGAGGAAAAATCACTCAGGATCAAAGGAGGTTGGTTTATTTGAAAAGTTGAGAGTTTGATGAAGAATTCTTTAAGCTAACATTTGGTTTTTTTTTTTTTTATTGAATCCTTGAAGTTGTATTTAAATCTTAATAAATTGTATAACTTTTCAAAATTAAGAAATGAATTGGATTTAATAAACTTTCCATGATATATGAATGACAATAAATATCTTAATGAATTCAGACTATATTAAATGAATATGGTTTTTAAGGTAAATTGATAAAGAACTAAAACTTGGAAAATTGTTTTTAAAACTTCTTCTTGAATATCCCTTTAGAATTAAATTCCAATATTCCCTTTTAGGAATAATTTTGATTGAGAAATAAACAATGATGACTTGATATTTTCATTGGTATTTTAAAATTGATAATTTCCTTTTTTTTTTTTTTTTTTTTTTTTTGAGCCTTGATGAATCCTATGAATGATTTACCTTAATGAACTGATGAAAATTTAAAATAATCATTTGATATTGATTCCATTAGATTTCTGATGAAAAAAAAAAAAAAGATTAATAATGGTTTATAACAACACCATTTATGACACTTTTAATTATTGAAGGTTAAAAGTGACCAAAGGTTTTCTTAGGTTATTCTAGGTGGATATAAATCAAAACTTGGGTTTTTTTGGGGTGGATTCAGAGGTGAAAAATTGTTTTTTGAGTGTTTTTGGACAAATAAATCTTATAAAGATTTAAAACTTTATTTTCATAAAGTGCATGCACAAAATTAACAAAAATGGAAATTAAGCCCCAAAAGGCCCAATATGGCCTTTTTGGGAATATTTCCCATAATACATGGGAAAATGGCATATACAGATGAATATAGAAATTTTTTTCAAAATGTACAAGAATTTTCAAAAATGTATTTAAAGCTTAAAAATCTAAATACAGTATTTTTGGGCTGTATTTTCCCTGTTGACTGGAAAATACCCAATATTTCCCAAAAGTAGAAACTGGCCAGGAAAGTCCTGATGATGGTAAAGGGTCCAGGGTGGCCTCAGATGATGAAATGACCATAAAGGACATAAAGAATGACAATGAACAATTTGGCTATTGATTATGAATATGGCCAAATTTCCATATATTGGGTATGGCATATCCATGCTATATTAAGGTTCAAGAAAGTGGATTTCCATGGTTATGAAACACCCTATTCACCAGGGGAAGAAATTTGAAGAATTACAAAAAAAAAAAAAAACACTTAAAATCTTTAAAAATGAAATCAAAATTTTAATTTCTTTTATCATACTCATCATGGAAATTTCTTAAACCAATCAAAATTAAGTTTTAATTACATAATTTTTTTTTATTTTTTACTCTCAAGATCAAAAAAATTAATTTTAAAATTTATTTAAAATTAATGAAAATTAAAAAAAAAAAGTAATTAATTTAAAAAAAAACTTTTTTTCTTAAATTACAAAAAGATTTTTTATCAAAGTTTTCATTATGAAATTTTTTAAAAATTTTAATGTTAAAAAATCATAATTAAAATTATGAATTTAATTAAGTAATTTTTTTTTTTTTTTTTTTTTTTTTTTAAAATTAATTATAAAATAAAAATAAAATAAAAAAAGATTAAAATTGAATTAATTAATAAATATATAATAATAATTATAATTATAATAATAGGGGGTGTCAAAGTTACCAAATCCCACACTCAAAATCCTGAGTTTTTTTTTGCCAAAATCCCACATTAATTTTTTGGGATTTCAGAAATCCCACACCTCAAGAGGTGAGGTATTTTGAGGTACAAAAACCCAGGTTTTTTGGTACCAAATCCCATGTTTAAATACTAAAATCCCGCCTTTAGCTTCCCATAGAGGCACATTTTTCAAACACAAAACTCAGTAAGGGCATGTTAAATTGCATAGAAATTTCCTTCTCTTGCATAAAATATCAATACACTCATCATTTATTAAGTTATTTGATTTCAAATTGCATTTACTACAAGCCTTTTCTTCATTTAACATGCCCTTTTTCTGTAGAATTATCTATAATTTACAGACAACTTTTACTCAAAAACTCAAGGTATTGTATATAAACCATTTCAATTTCTTAATTATTCATTTACTTATCATTAAATCATAATCATTCCAGATTAGTCAATTTTCCAAATCTATAGGACAGTCAATTTGTAAAAGATTTACTCAAAAATCTACACCAAAGAGGTTTGCAAAATCAAGAACCTAAAGAACCTCAGCTTAATTTCAATCAACCCCCAAATGGAATACACTAATCTTTGAGGAAGAAACACCCTCAGGGTTTAAAAGAAATTTGATTCCAGCCGATTCAAAACGACTTGCTTTAACATATGAGATGAGGAATATTCATCCAAAAGAAAATCGGTTATTTTTGCTTACAACATTTTTATAACCATGACTTGAACATAGAAACCTCATGATCAACAGTTAATTCAAAGTAATTTTGTATTATCGTAATCTATATCCACACTTTTTGAAATAAGAATAAAAATTTCTTCTTGTTTTCTCATAAAGAAATTGTAAAAAAAAAAAAACTAAAAAATCGTCATTTTTTTCTTCAGATTAATAAAATCTTTCTTATTGGAAATTTAATACTTTTGTGTTTCAGGAAATCTTTATAAAAGATAATGATGTAAATTAATGTTTTTTTTACCTTAATTCTTAGATTATTGGACCAAAACCTTATAGATATAGATATATTTATATCAAAAATTTTCATAAAAAAAACCTATATTTAAAATCACTATCTTGTTTTGAAAGGATAGGAATACAATTATATGTTATGATGTAATTTAAGAAATTTAATATAAATTTGATCTATTAATTTTAATTTTAATATTTTTATTTTTTTGAAATAAAATAATATATTAATCTAATATGTTTAAAAAATTAATTCTTAAGATTCATTTTTTTTTAATTTTAATAGTATTTATTCAAAATATATTTTTGATTTTCTGTAGTAAAATAAATTTCGACCAAAAAGTAATTAATTTAATTTTGTTCCAATTAAAAATATAATTCATCATATTTCAAATAATTCTGATGATGTGCTGAGTCTGGTTTAGTCCTAACCATGACATCATCAAAATGATTGGAAGAACATCAGCAATTTATTTTTCAAATTAAATAAATGATTAAAATAAAAAAATTAAAAAAATCATGCTAATGGCCTCTGGGGGCCATTAGCATTGAAAATAATTAAAAAGGCTCCGAATCGATTTGGAATTGATTTCGGAGGCCTTCCGAATCGATTCCAAACCGATTCGGAGCGATTAGAAGACGCTAGGCCCTGGAACCTCCCAGGAGCCTATTTGGGAGGTTCCAGGGGGAGTGAGGTGGAGTTATGAGATGGGTGGGGGGTTTTGGGAGGTGGATGATGATTGATCATGGTGATGGGTGGGTGAGTTTGGGAGGTTCAGAAAAATGAAAAATTATAAAAGAAGAAAGAAAAATACCTATAAAAAAACAAAAATCAGGTTAGAAAAAAATGGTAGTGGTGAAACAAAAAGAAGAAAAATTCACTTACCTGAATTTTAAAAAAGGTGGATTTTTTTAGAGGGAGGGGTGAAAACTAAAAATAGAAAAAAATAAATTGAGATTTAAAAATTAAAATTAAAAAAAAATTGGTGAATTTCTTTTAAGAGGGAGGGGTGCAAAGTAAAAATAAAAAAAAATAAAGTGAGAATTAAGATTTGAAATTAAAAAATAAAATAAAAAAAAAAGTGTTTTTTTTTTTTGAATTGGAGGGGTGAAAAATAAAAATAAAAATAAATAAATTGAAAGAAACTCATTTGGGTTAGGTTTCAAGCTGAAATCCCAGATGCATGGGATTTGGTCAAAATACCAGGAGACTCAGTTAAAATGCCATGGGATTTACACATAAAAAACCCGGGATTTAGTTTTGGGATTTGGGTTCCAAATCCCGCGTTATTTTAAGGCGGGATTTGGTGACTTTGACACCCCCTAATATATATATATATAAATTATTATTATTTTTTCTTTTTTTTTCCTTTTATACTAATAATTTGAATATTACCCAGTCTTTTTTTAAAGAAATTTTTTTTTTTTTTTTTTTTTTTTTGATATTTTTTTAATATTTTTTTAAATAAATAAAAAAAATTGTTTATTTTTTTTTATAGAATTAATTTTATTTAAAATAAAATGAAATAAAATAAAATAAAATAAATGAAATAAATAAAATAAATATAAATAAATAAAATAAATAAAATAAATATTTTTTTTTAATTAAAAAAAAAATCATAAAAAAATTGAAATTAAATAAATATTTTTTTTTTAAAAAAAAAAAGATTTTTTATTTTATTTTATTTTAATTTTGATTTTTATTTTAATTTTAATTTTTGAATTAAATAAATAAAAAAAATGTTAATAGACTATATATATATGCAAATTATTTATATATATATATATATAAATTAAAAAACTAAAAACATTCTTTTTTTTCTTTAATTTTTCTTAAAAAAAAGAAAAAAGTTTAATTTGATTTAATTTACTTCAATTTAATTTCATTTAATTTCAAAAAATGTTAATTTTTTTTTTCTTAAAAAAATAAACAAAAAATCAAACATCATTAAAATTTTCATTATTATTGGGTGTTGGTAAAAACACGTAAGAGCTTACGTGTTTTTACTAAAAACTTACGTGTTTTGGCCATAATTTGGTAAAAACACATAAGGGGTGCCCTGGGCCCATTTTTAATTAAAAATGAAACACAATTGGGCCTGTATTGGGCCAAAATATGCCCAAAAGAGGTTTTTTCCCCACAAAACCTCTCCAACTCCAATTTGTTTCAGATTTTTTTTCCCAGCCCCCCCCCAAAAAAAACAAGCCCAAACACCCCAATGATACACATTATCCCCACCCCAAACCATTGTTTTTTTTTGGAAGAACAGCATTACCAAAGCCATTTTGCAAAGCTTTTCACACTTTTTTTTCTTTTTTTCCCCCAAAGACTGCATTTTCCACCACAACAACCTGCTTTCAAGCCTCTCAATTTTCAATTTTTTACCTTCCCTCATCTATTAATCCCACATTTAAACCACTTTCTTTCACTCTTAACCACTTCGGTTCATTTTTCACACCTTTTTTCACCTCTTTTTCACATTTCGAAAGGTTCTTACCCCATTCCAAATCCCCCAATTCCCCCTTTCTTTCACTTTTATACATAATTTTCATTAAAAAAATGCTTCAACCCCCCACTGAAGGTGAATTTCAGACCCTTGAGCTTCTTTGGCAACATGTGCATAATGTTGCCAGGGCTAAGGGGTATGCTGCGTCCACCTTGAGGTCCAATATGACCCACAACCAAATTGAAATATGTTGTGACAGGTCTGGCACCCCAAATCCCAACAAAAGCCCCTCCAAAACAGTCACCTCAAGAAAGCTTGACTGTGCTTTTAGACTTTATGCCAGGAAATATGCCAAGAGTACCACTTGGACTCTTAAAGTAAAAAATTCTGAACATAGCCATGATGCCACTGAAAATATCATGGCACATCCTGCTTTCAGGAAATTCAATGAGCAAGAAACATCCCAAATTGCTCAAATGTCTGAATCACTGCTCATTCCAAGGCAAATTCAGGCCCAATTATGCAGCCAGAGGGAGTCTGACAGGCCTGTAATCCTTCAAGACTTTTAAAACCAAGTCAAGAAAATCAAGAAAGACAAACTGCAAGGCAGAAGGCCCATTGATTCTCTTATTGACACTCTCAAAGAAGAAAATTTTTTTTGGTCCTCTGCAAGGGATTCTGAGGGACACATTAACTCCTTGTTTTTACTCACCCCCTGGCCATAAAACTTCTTCATGGCTTTCTTCATTTCATTCTTATGGATTGTACTTATAAAACCAATAAGTACAAAATTCCCCTTTTTCATATTGTTGGATTCAGCTCAACAAACAAGACCTTTTCTGGGGCTTTTTGTTTGATGAAGAATGACAATGAAACTTCATATACTTGGGCATTAAATCAATACATTGAAAAGGTCCTCAACAACACCAATCTTGTTCCCCCTCCAGTTATTGTTATTGACAGGGATCTGGCCTTGAAAAACTTTATTAAGAAGCTCTTCCCAGACTCCTAAGTCATGCTATGCATTTGGCACATCAACAAGGATGTATCTGCTCATTGCATGAATAAAATTGGTCATGGAACTTATTTTGACAATTTTATGGGCCTTTGGAATCAAGTAATATACTTCTTCACTTCATTTCATTTTATTTCACTTTTTTTCTTATTATTGTCTTTATTAATGACTTTGGGACTCTTTTCTCAGCTTATGTATTCACCCACTGAAAAGTCTTTCAAAGACAACTGGAAGAAGCTTCAAAAGCAAGTTAAAAATCCTGAGGTCTTGCAGTATTTGGAAAATACCTGGCTTCCTCTAAAGGAGTATTATGTGCCAGCCTGGACCAACCACCATTACCACCTGGGTGTGGGCTCCACCTTCAGAGTTGAAGGTGCCCATGCCATGGTTAAAATTTGGCTCCAAAAGTCCACTGGTACTCTCCTGGAGGTAGTCAGGGCTCTCCACATGGCATTCAGAAAACAATTTATTGAAATTATCAACAGAATCTCCAAAGAAATGATTGTCCATGTCAAGAATTTTCCTCCACACATCTGTGCCCTCAATGGCAAGGTGTCTCATTATTCTCTTCAGATTGCCTTTGAAAATTTCAAAACAAAATTTCCTCCAAGTGAAAAATGCACCAACAAATACAACAATTATAAAGGCATTCCTTGCAAGCATAAGACCCAAAAGGCATTTGCCAAGCACCAAAGGCTTGAATTATCAGACTTCCATCCTCAATGGCATTTGAATTTGCCTGTGAGGGTTTTTTAATTTCTTATTATTATTATTTTTCTTATTAACTGATTTTATTTGTCCTATTCTTCTCAGGCTGGTTTTCAAGGTGATGATCAAAGTGTTGAAAAAGAAAGAAAGAATTAAGACAAGAAAATATTTGAAGACATTGGGGAAGACCTGTTTCAAAGACCAATGGCAGAAATAAATCCAATACTTCAACATTTTCAAGATGTTTTGACTGGAAAAGTCCCATTTGATCGAATTCCCAAGAGTCAAGAGGATGATAAATATTATGAAGAACCTCTAGAATGCAAGAATATCCGTGGAAGACCCAAAGGAGCCAAGAATAAAAACAAAAATCAAAACAAAAGAGAACCTTCAAGATTTGAAATTATTGAAAGTCAATCCAAGAGAAGAGGAAGACCCCCATCAAAATTGACCAGCACAGCAACATCAAGATCCCAGTCAAATGTACCCTCTCCAATTATGGAAGTGGACTCATCTGAAGATTCTGAGGACTCATCATCTAAGTCCATCAGTTCATCAGATTTACTACCCTCAGCAACTGAACTAAATAAATCAGAAGTAACCCTTAGAAGGTCCAGAAGATTGGTAATTGGAAGAAAAACCTCACAAAGAAAATCACACAAGCCTTCTACCAGTTTGAATATCTATGATGCAATTGACTTGACCTGTGAGCATTGTCAAAGCAATTATCACACAAGTGATGAATGCTCCAAGCTGTTTGTGAGTTTCTGATTCTTTTTAATGTAATTTTCTGATGTTTATTTTGATATCTATTAATTTTTTGAACTTATTTTATCAGATAACTGGCTCAGAAGACTTGCCCAAGTTTATATTGAAATACACTATCAAGGACATCAATGTCCAGGGTGATGGAAACTGTGGCTACAGCACAGTACCCCACTTCATTTACAAGAATCAAGCTCAATGGGCTGATGTCAGAGGTGACTTGGCTGAAGAAATTCACTAAAATCAAGACCTTCATGAAGCCATGAACACCTTAATTCCCTCAGTATGCTCTTATTTGGAAAGAATTGAATGGTATGAAGATGTTTGCCAGGCTCCAAAAAGCAAGTGGATGTCCATGCCTGACATGAGGGATCCAATTGCAAATAAGTATCCAAGACCAGTTTTATTTTATTCCACAGCCCAATCTTTTTCTTTTTTCCCTTATTTCTGTCCTCCAAATGATAATCCCCCCATTTTCATCTGCTTCTTGAATAGTTGTGCTCATTTTGTTCCTTTGGACATCATCATTTCTAAAGTCTATCCAGTCCCCCCCATTACTGTGAACTGGGAGATTCATGCCCAAAAACAAGCCCTGGGGTGGTCTGATAAATTTAAGAAACACAGAATTTTGTATTTGTCAAATCTTCTTCCCCCCTCTCAGAAAAAACCCACTATTTTTGAGGTTGATTCTGATTGAATGATTTTTGTATATACAGTTTATGCCAATTATCCCCCTCCTCAGTCATATTTATTGCTTAAATCCCACCTCAGTCTCCTTTTTGATCAAACATGTGGAGCTTTTGTACTTGAAAATAGTCATATTAAACACAAGAAAAAAAAACACTCATTGCGCCTTCACTTGTCCCACCAAATTTTTTTTCCCAATTCATGAGCTTCTGGTTCTTTATTGTCCAGATTGAACCCTTTAATTTTTTGAAAAAAAGAAGGAAATTCATAAGTGGGAAGTTATTAAATTCACTTTTTAAAAATAGGCATATTACAATTATGGGAAAAAACATTTGAAAAAAAACCCTTTTTGCGCCTTCACTTGTCCCACCCAAGAAAATTCCCAAAATTATCGGATTCTGGTTCTTTATTATTCAAATTGAACCCTTCATTTTAAAAAAAAAATTAAGGAAATTCATAAGTGGGAAGATTTTAAATGAATTTTTGAAAAAAATATGCCATTTTGGCATATTGGCCAAATTGGTGAAATTTGGCAAAAAAAAAAAAATTTGAAAAAATTTGTGCTTATTGACATGCCAAGTTGGGAAAAATATTGCAAAAAAAAATTAAAAAAATCCTCAAAACTGAGCCTGAGGAATTTTTTTTGAAAATTAAGGTCACTTACGTGTTTTTACCATAAATTGGTAAACACACGTAAGGGCTTACGTGTTTTTACTAAAAGCTTACGTGTGTTTACCAACACCCTAAAAAAAAAATTGAAAAAAAAATTGTTAAAATAAAAAAAATAAATTAAAGTTTGAAAATTTAAATTTTAACTTATATAAAAAATTTAAATTTTTATTCAGTTTAATTTAAATTGATAAAAAAGAAATGAAATTAATTCTTTTAAATTTATTAAAAAAGTTTTTTTTTTTTTTTTTTTCTTCATTAATTAAAATTTGAAAAATTCCAATTAAAAAATTTAAAATTTATTTTTATTAAATTTTCTATAAAAAAAAAATAAAAATAAAAATTCATTAATTAAAATCATTTTGTTTGAATATTTTTATATGAGTTTGTATTTAAGATTTTCTATTATTTTTTATTTATTTAATTCAATTTTAATTTATATTTATATATATACATATATATATATATGAAATCGTATTATATAAATTAGATAATTATTACTTTAAATATATATATATATAAAACATAAAATCATTTTAAGAAAAAATTTATAAATTAAAAATATTTTTAATAATGTATAAAATATTCTTTATATTAAAAATTATTTAATATAAAATAGAAATTATTAATAATTTCTAATAAATATTTTTTTTTTCAATTAATCTTTTTTTATTAATCAATGTTTTTTTCTTATAATTATTCTCAATTTATTCTATATTATCTTTTTTAAATAAATAAATTTTTCTTTTAATTTCAATTAAATATATATATATATACAAAAAAAAATTAAAATGAATATAATAATTAAATTTTATTTTAATTATTATTTCAAATTATTAATTAGAATTATCATTATAATTAAATTTTCCTTTATTTAAAGAAATCTAAATTTAATATTTTTAAAAAACAAAATCTAAATAATTTTTTTTAATTTTTAGCCTTTTAGTGAATTAATAGATAGTAAATTTAAATCATGATTTTTTTTTTTAATAATTAATTCTTGAAAAAATTTTATATTAAATTATTAAATTTTAATTTAAGAATTAAAAAATAAAAATTACAATTATGATGAAATATCTATCTCTTTTTCAAATATTTTAAAGTAAAAAAAAAAAAAAGGAATTTTAGATATTGTTGAGTTAGATTAAAAAATTAAGTTCATTCTTTTATTTTATACCTTTAAAAATACCCATATAATCATTTAAATCTATTATTAATAAATTTCATTAATTACCCTCTTTTTTTTTTCCTTATCAAAATACAATTAAAATTTGAAAACTAAAGGAATGACTATCCTTTTTTTTATTTTTTTTATTTTTTTTATTTTTTTTATTTTTTTTATTTTTTTTATTTTTTTTATTTTTTTTATTTTTTTTATTTTTTTTATTTTTTTTATTTTTTTTATTTTTTTTATTTTTTTTATTTTTTTTATTTTTTTTATTTTTTTTATTTTTTTTATTTTTTTTATTTTTTTTATTTTTTTTATTTTTTTTATTTTTTTTATTTTTTTTATTTTTTTTATTTTTTTTATTTTTTTTATTTTTTTTATTTTTTTTATTTTTTTTATTTTTTTTATTTTTTTTATTTTTTTTATTTTTTTTATTTTTTTTATTTTTTTTATTTTTTTTATTTTTTTTATTTTTTTTATTTTTTTTATTTTTTTTATTTTTTTTATTTTTTTTATTTTTTTTATTTTTTTTATTTTTTTTATTTTTTTTATTTTTTTTATTTTTTTTATTTTTTTTATTTTTTTTATTTTTTTTATTTTTTTTATTTTTTTTATTTTTTTTATTTTTTTTATTTTTTTTATTTTTTTTATTTTTTTTATTTTTTTTATTTTTTTTATTTTTTTTATTTTTTTTATTTTTTTTATTTTTTTTATTTTTTTTATTTTTTTTATTTTTTTTATTTTTTTTATTTTTTTTATTTTTTTTATTTTTTTTATTTTTTTTATTTTTTTTATTTTTTTTATTTTTTTTATTTTTTTTATTTTTTTTATTTTTTTTATTTTTTTTATTTTTTTTATTTTTTTTATTTTTTTTATTTTTTTTATTTTTTTTATTTTTTTTATTTTTTTTATTTTTTTTATTTTTTTTATTTTTTTTATTTTTTTTATTTTTTTTATTTTTTTTATTTTTTTTATTTTTTTTATTTTTTTTATTTTTTTTATTTTTTTTATTTTTTTTATTTTTTTTATTTTTTTTATTTTTTTTTAATTTTTTAATTTTTTATTATTTTTATCCTTTCAAAAAAGAAAAAAAAAAGTATGAAAAATCCTTTAATAAATTTTTTTATTTTATAAATGAGTTTTTTTGCCTATTTGATAACTTAGATAGAAATTCTTTTTTTTTTGTTTATTTTTTTTTCCTCTAATTTTTTTTAATCTTTTTTTTTTAAAATATTTTTTTTTTTAATCTTTTCAGAAAATAATTTTTTTTTATAATTTCAAAATTGAAAAAAATTCATTTTTAATTTTAATTCAAAAAGAAAAATCCTCTTGAAAAAACAATATTTATTAATTTTTTTCTTAAAAATGGATTTTTCTTTGATTTCTTAATTAAAATTGATATTATTATTATTAATATTAGGGGGTTTCAAAGTCACCAAATACCACCTTAAAATAACATGGGATTTAAATTCCAAATCCCAGGTTTTTCATGTGTAAATCACATGGCATTTTTACCGAGTCCCCTGGTATTTCAGTTTGACACCTATCCCAAATTAGTATTCACAATTCACAACTGTAAAACATATCCTTCCACACTCCATTTTTGACAATCTGACCAAAATCCTTACAGTCCATTTATATTTCTTCATAAATTTAATAATGCCTTGTTCCAAAGCAAAACAAATCAAGTAAGATATGAGGATTACTTTGAGCATTCCTCATTCATCAGGTCACTTAATCCATACAAATTATTTAACCATAATTAATTGGATTTCAATAATATCAAATTTCAAGGCATTTTTTGGTACTAGTGGCTCAAAATCAGTTGGAAGGCCATCTTTATCAAAGGAGCATGGGTTGCAGCTTATGGCCATTTAGGTCAAAAAAGAATCACAACATTGCCTAAACCTTAACTCAAGCAGCATCCAAGATCAATAGCAAACATATAAAATGAAGTATATGGAAGCAAAGAAATTTGAAAATTCAACTTGGGCTGGACTAACCATAAAAGATTAGAGTAAAGCAATCAAATAAATGAGTGAAAAGCTTGAAAGTATGTGTCCTTGCTGTGATGAAATGGATGAACTATTTGGCCACAAGCCCAATATCACTCCAATTGCAAGCTATGTTTCTCAAGAAAAAGACATCTTAAAGGGTGATGATGATGATGATGTTTTGCTTAATAAGGTAAGTTATTGTCTATTTTTCTTTTTACCTAAGATAACTAAAGCTCATTTCAATCTTAAAGGAACAATAATTTGGAATTGCCTCTCAATCTGGATCCTTTGCTTAATAATGACGATTACTTGGTTTAAGTGGAAAACTCTCAAAATGAATCAGTAAGTATGTTTAAGCCCAATATTTATGAAATCCAATGTTGATTATTTCTTCTTTTACCAGAAAAGTAAATTCATAAAAAAGTCAACACAAAAGCGTAATCAAGCATTGAAACCCAAATTGAATGACAAGAGTGTATCTAGGAAAAGGTCAATGGATATGTTTGCACCTACATATGCAAATTTTCTTGAATCACAGCAAAAGGGTATGTCTTGAACTTATAGTTACTCTGATGAATCCTACTGAAAAAAGTCATGATTATTAGCCCATTAAACCAGTTATAATGCTTTTTTGGAGTGGGAAAGGGAGAGGTGGCATGAAGAAAAAGTGAGGGATATGGAACAGAAATTGTTTGAAGAAGTCAAGTTACAAAAAAAAAACGTTTGATGAGAAAAAACACACCAAGAAATATGAATTTTAAAGGAAAAAGTATAATTTGGAATTGGAACTTAAGGAAAAGAAATGCCACATTGATCTCACTATAGCAGCATTTTCATAAAGCAGGCCAATTTTGGAGCTGGAAAACATTCTGTAATTAATCAATAAAAAATAACATATCAGGTATATTTTGTGTTATCATTTTATAATTTGGTGATTTTTCAAATCAACTTGATTGTTATTTGAAATTGGGGAAAAAACTTGCAATTGATCTTATCTTTTGAAATTGAATTGAAATTTATTGAAAAATTGAAGCTTTGGGAAGGTTTTTAATTTAGATTTTATGTTTCAAAGAACAATGACAAACCAATTTTGTTAAAATTGAATTTGAAGGCTCCCTCCAGATTCATTTTTTTTTCATTTTTTTGATTTTTTGATTTTTTTTTCTCAAATAAAAGTTGAGTTCCCCTTACATTTTGACTTTTGTTTTTTAAATAAAAAAGAAATAATCTCCACTTAATTTCTTTTTCTTGAAATTTTTTCAAATAACAGTTACATTTTGTTTTTTAAATAAAAAAGAAAGCATCTCTACTGAATTTTCTTTTCTTTTTTTTGAATTCTGTTTTTTGAATAAAAAAACCATCTTTAACAAATCACATCCCTTGCAAAACTAACCTTGGTAAAAATTTGACTCTTTCACTGAAAATGATTTTTTTATTTTTTAGATTTTGAATTTTTTTTTTTAAACTAGGTCAGTTTTTTTATTCTATTTTTTTTCTTTTTAACAGCTTCATCTTAACCATAACCACCTCAGTCTCAGCCCCCATGCACCCTTCAGTCACCCTAGAACCTCCCAAAAGGGCATCTGGGAGGTTCTAGGGCTTTTCCAAGTCAAATTTATCCAAATTGATTTGAATCTGTTTTTCATTTTTTCAAATGTTAATGGCCTCCAAGAGGCCATTAAAAATTATATATATATTTTTATTATTATTATTTTAAATAGATTTAATATATAACTAACCAATTTTATTTCATTTTCTTTTTTTTTCTGATGATAATCACTGATGATCTTTCTTCTAATTGATCATCTTCAATTTAATTTTTTTTCTGATTATCATAATAACTAACAAATGATTTTTTTCCCAGTTTTTTTTTTGGATTCTTTCTTATAATAATGATATTGAATCATGGTTATGATCCTGTTTGATTTTTTTTGAATTTTTTATCTTTTTTAATTGTTTGTCAATATAGGGGTGGATTATTTATAAGGGTTATTTCTGCAATTTCATTCAATTTCACCCCCTTCATTCATCATTTAAATTGAAAAAAACCCTCCTCCTCTCTCTAACTCTGAAAATCATTCTTATGATGTCATTGTTAGGACTAAACAAGATTCAGCACATCATCAGAAGGATTTGAAATATGATGAAACTATTATTTCTTCTCTTGATTTCATGCTTAGGACTAAACCAAAAATAAAACATCATGAGGATGATAATAATGAAACCACTCATAAAAGGAAACTGATCCAAGGCCAAAGACAACATATCCATGATTAAAAACAGATAATTTCTCACCTTTGCCATTAAAAAACTTCTCAACAATTTAAATTAACAAGAAAGCAGCCAATGGCTCATGGTGAAAAATTCCATCCGTAAACACTTTACCCCATCCTTATGTAATCATTGATAACAAAAAGCCATTTTTACCTGTCATAATTTATGAAATAACCTCTTTTGAAAATTCTTCTTCCCACTCTGAAATCATGAAAGACCTTATTATTAACTTAATGAACTTATCCTAAAATTTCCAAGAGATTATAACCAATGAACAAGTCCTAGGTGGAATTATGAAAGGTATTGGCTTTTCTCCTGGTTCTGATTCTGGAAAATCTGCAGGTGTGTTATATTTTTTCCTTTTCATTCTAGTAATTAATAATTAATTTCAAAAAATTTATGTGTTTACTACCAGAAACCTGGTTTGACTCCTCATCAAGCTGAAACAGATAATAAGAAATGGTCCAAACTTAAAAAATATGACAAATTCATTTACTAAAGAATATCTCATTTTTATAATTTAGCTAAAAATGGAAATTAATCATTAATGGAAGCAGCCAAATTATCAAACTGGAGTAAATTTGAATGTACTTCTGCAAATACAAAGGAAGGATTCAAATATTTTATCAATTTAATTGTCACTCAAGATGGAGCTTTCAATCAGCCACACCAAGATTTAAATGATCTCAATTCCTGGACTGATGGTATATTCTATTTTGTCTCCAAAGAAAGTTTCCATCCCCTTCCAACTGTATTAACCCCATCTATACATGGCTTGCACTTCCCTGAATTCAAAATGGAGATTAATTTTTTAAAAAACCCTGGCATCATGGAAATCCTTTGGAAGACATAATCAATGGTTCATCATAAAACAAACCCTCCTACAGTTATTTCCAATCATGATGAAATAACTCATTTTGGATGTTCTTTTCCAATCAACCATAAATTCTTTAATGTAGGTGTCAAATTCTTGAAAATGACACCTACCAAAATTAATTCAAAAGTTAATGGGTAATTTGAAAGAAATATGCAGGACCAAAAAAGAGCTAAAAAGTATTAATTTTAGGTAGTTTGTTTTTCTCAATAACATCTCCACTACATTGTATGCCATTAAACTAAGTACATAATTCAATGGTATTAATGAAATTCAAAGTTGATTATCTTTTCATGCCAAAGTAATTGGTTTAATTTTTTCATGCATATTTACAACATCTTCCCCATTGTAATTATTGGGAATATGTTCTGCTTGTGGTGGATCATCATCTTCACATAAAGCAAACCATTAATCTCCAGTTTGTGCTAACATATTATGTAAAATTGTGCAAGAAATGAACCAGCTAACAAAGTATGCCATTTAATGATTATCCCTCATTTTAATTTGAATTTCTCTTAGAGAAAACCACCACCCCTTCAGAATTTCAATTTCATTCTCAATTTGGACCCTTGATTTTTCTAGAAAGTAATTGAAAGTATGGTTGTATTCATTCTGTGTCACAACTCCCTTATATTCCGGAACAACCCAAGGAGAGCTTGCATATGCTTAATTGGAAAGTAAGTACTGATCTGTTTAATAAAATTCTTGAGGATTTTGTGTGATTCTCATATGTTGATATACATTTGAATCATAAAGTGACCCAGTAAGACCCACATGTAGATCAGTGAACTGTTTGTTTATATGGAAAACCAGTTTTTTGAAATAGGATCCCTTAATTTTGAAAAATAAGTAAAAATAAATTAAAGAAGGAAAATTCAAAAGATCACCTCTTTTTACAATAAAAATAGGCTTCAAAATAATTGGGGGAACATTGTGATAATGGTATGAGACTCCCATCAATAAATCCAATGCACCCAGGGAAGCCTTCCACCTGCATAACTTGAGAAATCTCTATGTGTTTTTCTATTTTTGGCCACACAAGAATTTTTTGCTTCAAATTAATTAATATCTGGATCACTCTTTGAGTTTACAACACAATGAACCCATGGCTAATTCAAAATATATTACAATTTTCCCAAAACAGCCCCATAGCCATTTGATCCTAACCTTTATAGTGCCATAGCCAATTGTATGGCAGGATTGTGTTGTTTTTTTGTGATGAGTTTGGAAAGTTTTTATCATCTTGAATTTTTGCAACCAATTTTTCAAATGGTTCATTTGTGGTCCAACAAAGCTGGTGAAACCTTTAAGATGATAATGTTTGTAAATAATTTATTGTATACATGTAATGTGATGGATATCTTCTACAATGAATGATTTATATTTGTGATGTTATCATATCTAATAATATTATATCTTTCTGGATATCAGAATCACTATCAGAGTTGAAAGAATCAATGAACTGCAGTGAGTTTAAGGTCTGAAGTAAAGGTATCCTTTGTGATGCCTTTGGAATGTTATATGAAGAAAATATCTATATAAAATGCAATTTGAAATCAAATACTTTAATAAATGACCAGTGTATTCGCATTTTACAAAATAGAAGGGAGTTTTCATGAAATTTAAAATGCCCTTACCAAGTTGTGTGTTGTAAAAATTTGCCTTTGAGTGAAGCTAAAAGCAGGATTTGGTACCAAAAAACCTGAGTTTTTGTACCTCAGAATACCACACCTCTTGAGGTGTGGGATTTCCCAAATCCCAAAAAGTTAATGTGGGATTTGTAAGAAAAACTTAGGATTTTGAATGTGGGATCTGGTAACTTTGACACCCCCTAACATATACAAATAGTCAAAAGAATTTTTCATCTTTAAGCTAAGAATATGTTTATAATTTCAAAGGTACAATGGGGGAAGGAAGAATTGAATTTCCAAGTGAAAAAGAAGAAAGATGAGAAATTTAAACACTGGGAATGAAAGAAAGGGAGGCCAAGGAAAATTTGCAGCTAAAAATTAAGATATTAAATTTAAAGAAAAACAAATAGAAATGATAGTGAATTTAAATTTGAATAAAAGCTAAAATATTGTAAGATGTGTCTATGAAACTCTTGATAATATTAATATTAATAAAAAGTACTATTAATGTTCTTATGAAATAAAACAAATAAATTTATTATAAAAAAAATTAGATAATTAATTAATTAATTATTTATTTTACTTTTTATACATTACTAGTGATTATAACAGTAGGCAGTAATTGTCTACTAGAATAAATTACAAAAAATATTAATAATAAAACCTCTTATTAAAATAATATAAAATTATTTCAATGTATAGCTATCTTTTGCAATAATAATTATAAAGATAATTATTGAAGAAAACTATTAATAGAGAAAAACTTAAATAATTAAGTGAAAAAACTCACTAATACTCCAATAATACCTTGATAAGAATTGGTAGAGTGATTTGACAGATTAATTGTGGATTTAAAGGATCAAAATTGGATTATAACAATAATACAACAGTATAATAGTTAAATGCTACTTGAAATAGTATATTTCCATTATTTAACATATTCAAAATTTATTCTTCAAGAATTAAAAACTTAACAAAAGGATTTAATAATACTTACTTGTTTGTACTAATTGCATGATTGAATAATAAGATGATTTTGAAAAAACACCAAGAGGAAGCCTCTTTTAAGTCAAAAACAGCTCCAAGAGACAAGCCATTGAGAAAAAAGAAAGCCAAGTTAGTGAGAAACCAGTAATTAAATTTTTAATTATTGGCTACATCATCTGTTGTCACACAATATTATCATAATTACACAATTAAGTCATTTTATGTGACTACCAACCCATTTATGGTTAAGAAATAAAGGAGTAAAAACTTTAAATCTTATTTTATTTCAATCTAATAATTAATTTCTCAAAGTTATAGATTTTATTGTAAATTTAATCACAGATTGTATTTTCTGTGAATTTTGAAGATTCAGTGTTTCATGTGGAATTGTTAAAAATGGACTGTGGGTAAAACTTTGAATTTGAATTATGAAGTAATAAATATTTTTGGTTTTTATATGGATTATACCTTTTTCCATTTTTCACAAAAGCTTAATAAATATTTATTGAGAATGATATTTTTGATTAATTTTTGAAGTTTTTACCTTATTTCTACATAGAATTGCAAATAGCACAATAATATCTGGTTCTCATGAGGTAAATGCATGGATACTAGTCTAAGAAGGGTTTTAACTACTTATCCATGGAAAATAATCAGTTATTGACATGGTTACAGGAGTAAGAGCTGCTCATTACCTCCTTGTCACATCAAAATATCAGCTTATTGGTATTTTCATATGATTTAATGGGACTTTAACTTGGTAACCAAGCTCCCAAAAAGGTTTTAGTATACTAATTGGGCCATTATCAGCCATGGATGCAAGCTTTAGAGATATACACACCTCAGAGGCCTCAGAAGTTTTGTACCCTGGCTCTCTTTGATGTATTTTGTCCCCCTTAGATATTTTCACTTACAAATAGTAATTCAGGCATCAAGACTGATATCCACTATGGGTGTACCAAAACTGTATGTAAGAATACTGTAATATTAAGTTCCAAAAAAATGCATAACACTATTCTTAGTGTATATGTAATAAGGGATCTCTCCCATCCCATTATTTTGGCATTAAATGGAGAAAAACAAAAAATTGAAAACTCTTTTATGTGGTATTGAAGTATCTTCCATATTACCACCTCATAGGATTAATTTAAGATTATAAACTCTATGGAGCTACCCTAGGTGAATTTTTATTAAGAATCTAAATTTGGCTTCAAATTCATGGATTTACTTACTCACAAAAAAGTTATTCATCTTTTCTTAAATAAAAAATGATAAGTTTTGGATATATGCATGAATTATTGGTTATGCATAGTTCAGAATTCATTTTGATATTGATTGTGGCCTATTTGGGTATTTCAAATATACCTCAAGGCTCACAAATATAGAGCTCTTTTCTTGAAAAGATAATGCCATGATCTTATTGTGGCATTGTCATAATCAAATTGACCTATCTCAGGGTTAGAAGCCAATAAAAATTTATATTTTTTTAACTGAATAATTTGGCTTCTCTAAAGGTTACATACACATTATAAGAATATTTTTATTAAATCAATATATATTCCCGCCTTTCTCATATATTTCTCACTTGAATAAAACTGGTAATTTTATCTTTCTTTGAAGTAATTCAAGAAGAATGATATTTAAATATAAGTCTTTAGTTTCCAAAATGCAATAAAAGGATATGGTTTGTGTTTTTTGAGCTAAATGGTCAGTTTATATCATTTTTGATAATCTAAATTTAATTCCCTTTTCTTATTTTTTCTAAAAAAAATACTATAACATATTTGGATGTTTCTTAAATTTGACTAATAAAAATGATTTTGAGTTTAAGTTTAGGAGTTTCTACATCTAATTGCTACAGAAGTCAATATTTTCACTTTAATAGTCTTATTTTTTAAATTCATGTTATTAAAATTTTGGTAAATTCAAAACTCCCCAAAAAAATAATCTTGTACCTTCAAACTTAAATTAAGAATAAACTTTAAGCCCAATATTCAGCCAAATTCTGAGCAAAATACTACCCAAAAAATACCTTCCTCTTGTGTTGTTTTTTGTTTATAAACTTCTTTTCTACAGCATCCCATTAATTGAAAGCTCTTCAAAACAGAATTTTCAACCTTTTAACTCAAATTGCACTAGTCCACCATTTTATATCTTAACCTTTTCTGATTGCTTGATATTTTTCTCAATTATGAGTTTGATATCAATCAGTCTAAGATCAGAAAATAACTATAATATTCAATTATACCAATTGACATCGTCCCTTTAATCACAAATATGAAGATAAATATGATATACAATTATTGAGTAATGGCCCTCAAAATCTTTTTATTATAACCATCAAAATTTTGAGATCAATTTTGAGCTCAATCTTCATCCAAATTCTGAAAAAATATATACTTAAAAAAGGGACTTTCAAATATTTCGAAATTGTAATATTAAATTCTCGATATCTGTTTAAAGAAAAGTACTAATTAAATTCCATTTTTTTAGGTCTTTAATTTATAATCAACGGTTGTTTCTAATATAGATAAGAAATATAGAGGCTTTAGGGAAAAAAAGAAGAAATATGAAACCATCACAAAGAAGTAAAAAATATTTATCAAAATAATTTCAAAGCTTTAATTTAGAGAACTCAAAATAACTTGGAAAATTTACCATCAATTTTTTCCAATCCATCTATTGTAAATTATTTGAAAGCTGACCATGATAAAATGAAATATATTTTCAAACAAAAGGATTAGTTTTGAGTTAAAAAGAAAAAATCATAGTTTCATTAGCTTAATCAACTCCATTTTATTGAATATCTTTGTGTCTAAAACAAGAGTCTCAATTTATTTCATAAAATATATTTTCCAATGTAGAAAATATATGTCCCACATTAGAGCCAATTAAGCTCAACTTTCTGGACCCATGTATTCTTTGGGATGAATAAAAATTTCAGGAAAAATAAGCTAATTGGTAATTTTGGAATCAGATCTAAGATCCAGAAGGACTCATTAAAATGGATAAAGTTACAAGAGAAACTTCTGATACCTCAAGATTTCTTGGGTCAACTATTTCAAAGATTATAAGAGAACTTCTCCATTTATATAAAGAGTCAAATAAATAATTGAAATGCTCCATCAATAATCCACAATATATTAAATTAAGAAACCAGCCTTTACAGCTTACATTAAAACTAATATTCACTTTCAGAAATTTTTTCAATACTCCATATAAAGGAAATAACCCAAGCTTATTTACCTTGCAACTGTGGTTTCCAAAATTAGAGCCACAGGTGACATTTCTGAAAATTAATTTTCGAGGTCAAAAATGTAAATTTGTATTCATTAATGAGGATTTTGTATTTTATTATTCCAAATGTGATTTTGAACTGAAAATAATTTGGAAATCTTCAAAATAAAATTACCAAGCTTTAACATCAATCAATTATGATATCCAGACCTGGTTCGACCTTTCAGCTCAATGGCCTATCAAGCCAGTAACATTTTTCAAAGAAGTTTCTGAACTTTTTTTCTGAAAATATTTATATGAAAATTTCTTTGTTGGAGATATTTCATATATGTATTCAGCTGCTTCAGCTTCATGCATTTCATTAATTAGCTAAATTTTGAGGGGAATCTTAAAGATCTTAGGTGTAGCATTATTTGATAAACTAATTTAAGAAATAGAAGGTATAAAAAAATTCATCTTTTAATGTATGATTTGAATATTTGAATCTTTGACTGATAAAAGATCCATTTCAGTTAAATATATTTATAATAAGTTGAAATTTATTCTTGTTTGGTTTCTGTATATAATATATTTATATGTAATTTTGATTTGGCCAATAATAATTTGAAAGCATAATTAAAATAGCAGGATCTCAACTAAATTAAAAACTACTTTGAAATTGAATAACTTTAAATTTGATTAAGCTTAAGAATTTTCCTCTTTTATTTGAAATCTGGAAAAACTTTCTTGAATTGTCTATTATTTTATTTTGAAATTTCTGATTCAACTAGTTTCAAATTCCAGAAATTATGTTTAGGCATTTAGGATGCATTAATGAAGATTCAATTGAGATAAACTGAAAAAAAATGTTTTTTTTTTCATCTAATTATGCATAGAAACCTAATTAATCCTTGAAACAAGAAGCCAATCAAACTAGCTCATTTAAAATATCAAAATATATATAAGCTTTAGGTTGTAATTTAAATTTCACCTTTAGCTTCAATATTGAGATTTAGAATCTCTATTTACAGCCACAAATTTAAAATTTCCTTGTTCTTCACTGTAAATTTTGGAACAGATATCTTCTATATCTGAAATTTAATTGTATAAAATTACACATAAACCACACATTTATTGAGTTGAATAATATTGTTTTTTATTTTTAGTTTAGTGCAAATTTCATAAATAATTGGCCACATTTCTTTTAAAATATTTATGGAATTTCTATTTGTACCCTGTATTGAGCCAGAAATAATTTGAAATTGGCATGACTCAGATCATGAAGTGTTATGGTATTCAGGTGCAAAAATTTATGTACCAGCATATTCTGAGTCAGCCAGAATCTGTTTGTGGGCTCAAAAATAGTCCAATGGCTTTGGAACAATATATGTCTTGTGAAAAATATGTGAGTGATGACATGAGCCTGGAAATCCTGAATTAAATTAATTAAATTTCCTATTGATATAAAAAAAGCTCTCAAGAAACAGAATCCCTGAAAAATAAATAAGAAGAATATATTATAGCAAGGGTAAAATAAAAATATACCTTTTTTCAAGTAAAATGGTAATTTCCATAAATTTACGGCTTGTGAATCAATTCTATTTTGGTCACATTAATAACTCCAATAAATAAAATGAGTACCTCAATATGCATGAACTTAGAGATTTCCTGTCACTCTTGATCAGTTGAAAGGACTAGAAACTTGTTCTTAAGTCCAAAATTTACTTAAATCAATAAGCCTGTATATGAAATCTTTTTTCTGTGAGAAAATACATAATGATTTTCTATTTCACCAACTGAAGCACCATTACCACTGGAGCCCAGGTAGGACAGTAAAACTGTCATTTTCAAGGAAGGTGGTATTGGTGAGAAAGCTTAACCGTTTTGTAGCATGGAAAGTTCCTGAGTTATACAATTTCAAGTGGGAAGATTCTGGAGTTGTTTGGAAAAATATTTTGAAGTAAACTTGTGAATGATGTATTAATTTATGTGAAACCAGATATTGGTTTTCATATTAATTCTTGAAGTGCATAAAAATATCTGAAGAGCTGTTGGAAACTTTATTAAATCATTTGGAATCTATCTGTATTTTATAAACACTCTTTTTTCTGAATCATAAGATTTGGAGGATTATTCTCAATTATCTAAAAAATGACTTATTTTGAAACCAATTCTCTTGAGCTTAAAATAAGCCTTGGAATAGCTCTGACAATGAGCTTTCATTTTTCAAAAAGAAACACTTTTTAATGGGAGACTTCCAAGAATTTTGAAATGAAATATTACAGTCTTCAAAAGGCTCATTTGGGTAGTTTTCATACCCCTTCATATTTAATAGATAAAAAATGTAAAAAAAATCCCAAAAAAATGAAAATTTTAAAGAAAAAAGAAATTCAACTATTAAAGTACGCAATATTAAGTAAAATTTTCATTTTTTTTTCTTTTCTAAATACTTTCCTTTGAGTTTGGAAATTACCCCTCATTTCTCCCAAAAAAAAGTTCATTTTTTTCCACTGATATTTTTTTCATAATGGAAAAACATTAATTTAGCTCTCCCCCCCAAAAAAATGTTTTTCTTGGTAAATTCAAGGTAAAATTGAAGAGTTAAGTTTTGTAATTAATTTCATCAGAAGAGTGGTAGCTAGATGAAATATTTTTTCTAAGAAAGAAATGAGAAATGAATTTTTTTTGTACTATAGGATGCTTGATTATCACATAGTCTTTGTAATGATATATTATTTTTAGGTCCAGTTGGAAAAACAAAATTGAAATCAAACTTTGATGTATAGATGAAATCAAAATTGTATCATTAATAAAGAAATTAATTATCAATAATAAGCTTTCAATATTTATTGAATCTTAAGACAGTGTATTATCCATAACAAGTCCCAATTTTAGATTAATTTATAGAAGTCAATCTATATGATTGACTATGTGATCCTATTCATCTTGTAAATTGACCTCCAGGAGATAAATGTTTTTTTGAAGGTAAATATTATTACTTATGAACATGGTATCAATAAATTGAGTTTCACTTTTTATATAATTGATATAACACATTTTATTGATGAAATTGAATAAGTGGAATAAGTAGGTCACCATTTTAGCCAAACTTTATTGTAATATCACAGAAAAACCTAAATTATTTTCAAAATTTTGGGGAGGTCAGATACAAATATGTAATAGTCAAATAATAGAAAATGTTACTTAATATTAATTTCCATTTTTTAGGATTCATAATATATAGAAACTGCTTGATAATTATCTTTTCATGATTGATCTCAGTGCTTGAAAACCTTCCATTAATGATTTTGAAGTGTTTGTTCAATGAATCCATCTCAGGGTTCAAGGCTGATTGTTATTTTTTTTGCTAGATAGAAGAACCAAAAATGAATTTTCTTTTGGGTAAAACTATTAATATAAAAAAGTAAATAATTCAATCAAAAGGATCTTGAATTATGCAAAAGAATTCTGTTTATTTGAATTGCCTGGAAAATATCACAAACAATCTTCTAAGATCTTGTCAAAAATTGAACAAGCTCTCACATTCAGATTTAATGCCCCAATAATCATCCAATTAAATATCCTTAAGAAAATATCTGTGTTCTGTGCTTCAATTTCATTAGAAACATATTTTAAGGTGTGAATATGAAAATTTGATTAAAAATCAAGTACTTTTCCTTTCCTCAAAATTTGATGAAGGTAAAATCATGCAACATATTAATTTTAAAAGTTTTAAAAGAAGGAAAGGCCAGAATTATTTCTTCAACTTTGCAAGTATAAAAAAATATAATAAATATTTATTTTTTTTAGCAAAAATACAAGTTTATCCAAAAATACTCTACAAGAGATATTTCTTCAAGAGCGATTTCAATTGGAATGAATTGAGAAAAGAGCTTCAGTAAATTAAGATAAAAACAGAGTCTCCAGAATGAATATTGAATAGAAAACACACCCAAAAGTGACCTGAGTGAATTTGGAAACAAATTTACAAAGCTAACAGTGATCAAAGATGCTTTAACTCACTTTTGGGGTGGTTAAAGTGTAAAAGCTATTGGAAAGAGTTAAAAAAAGTGGTTCTAATTTTTTTATGTGATTAAAAGATTTAAAATGATTAAAAAGTGGTGGTTGGAATTTTTCATTGATTCTTTTTACAAGTTTAAACTAATTATAAAAGTGAAAGATTCTGACATGAAGAGAAAAGAGGGGAAAAGAAGACATTCTTTTACAGCCACCAGTTCTATTTCTCAAAAAGTAAAGATTACTATAATAAGTCCATAGAAACACACTGAAAGCAGAAGAGCCAATTATGGATTCATTGAAATATGGTTTAGACTAAAAAAGAGTTGTTTTTAGCCATTTTTAGTCCCTCAAACCAGCCATTTCTATAGTAATAATTGGTTTTGAGCCTCAAAAACACATCAGAATGTGTGTAAGAGACATTATAGAAATTTAAAGCTGTTTTATTAATTTATTTCAAATTAAGGGCAGTTTTACCCTCTTGGTAACAGTTAAAATTGCCATGGTTGGTATCAAAACCTCATAATAAATTAAGTCACAGAACCTGTGACTCAATTTCAGGCCAAAAGTGATGAGATTTTGAATTAACTTTGACACCTCACACCTATCAGCAAGGAGTTTGGGGGATTCTGGAACCCTTGGAGCCAAGATTTCTTTTCCCACAAAAATTAATATTTACAATTTATTTATTTTTAATTCCTCATCATGTACTATACTCAAAATTCACACATTTATTTTAATTGAAAACTACATTATAAAACTGTAATTCTTAATTAAACATATGTAAATTCAAGTTCACTTATGTAATACATGGGCAAATTTTGAAATTTCAATTTAAAATACTCCAATTCCTCATAAATTTTAAGATACACACCGCACCTCAATTTTGAAACAAAAATTGATGGTTAAGACCACATGTGCTAATTAAATTAAGGCTTTGAGTATCTTCAGATTTCCATACAGAAAATACCAAAAACTTAATTTAAGCTTATTTAGAGTTGAGTCACAATAATTTCCAGCAGAGGTGACTCCACCTTATTTTTTATGAGGAATCTAATGGTGAAAAATTTTCATATTTTCATTTGTTTGCCAAAAGGTTATAGTAATTTTTATCAACTTTATTCCAAAAAATATCTTGTTTTTGATATTTTTACATTTTTAAAATTTGATGTAAATTTATTATTTGAATTTTATTATGAACTTTATTTTTATCTTTAAATTTTGTATTTATATTCAAAAATAAAAGCATTATCATCAATTATAAATAACTCTAATTTTTGTGGTATTTTGGGTATATCAAAATACCTCTAAGGCTCACACATATTCAAAACAATATCATTCTACATCCTTCAATGTCACAAAGAAATGTACAATTGAGAATTCCATAATAAAACACCTAAAAGGGATATATTACAGTCCACAAAAATGAATTCCTCTATAATTTTTTTATTGCAATTTGGAATTACCTACTTAATAATGCGGAACTAAATAGCACCAGTATAAAATGATATTATTAATTTGTGCTAAATTAGCTTCTTCATATGCAAGTAAGATTATTGATTATTCACCTTTACATGAATTTGAACTTAAAAGGATATCATTCATACTGTATAATTGTGCTCCTGAATCAGACAAAAAGCTAAAGAAATAATACAAAATTTGGAAGTTTCACTCAAGAATTGATTAAAAACCACTCATTTCAATTTTCTCAAAACCCTAACTTTTCTTATTTATTACATTAATATATATGGGAAGAAGCTAGAGCTATAAGAGAATAATCAAGTACTCAAAACTTATCTTCTCTAAGATGATGTATTATGATTATTATGGGTGGATCATGAGTTATATATGATTGATCATGAGTTACATGAAAAAAAGGTTAGGAGGAATAAATAGGAATAATAATATTTAAATGTTTTTTCAACAAAAGAAGTATAATTTTTTCAATAATAATAAATTATAAGTCTTTTTATAGAAAAACTTATTTTTAAAAGAAATAACCAACAGATGAAGTTTATTTAATTATAATTCAAATTTATATATTTTTTTAACTTAAACAAAGACTAATATTGCATAGATAAAAAAATAGGAGAAAGAACAGAATAGAAGATAATATATATATATAAATACAAATAGACAATAGAAATAGAAATCAACATCAAATAAATGATTCAATCTCAGTTGTATAGTATCTCCCTTGTTTTGAAAGGAAAAAAGTTTTTGAAAAGGGAAAAACAGGGTAAAAATTATGAAAAATAATGAGATAATATTTAAATTGGGAAAAATTCAATTAAATAATCTAGAAGGAAAATT
This sequence comes from Austropuccinia psidii, assembly GCA_023105745.1. Lineage (NCBI taxonomy): Eukaryota > Fungi > Basidiomycota > Pucciniomycetes > Pucciniales > Sphaerophragmiaceae > Austropuccinia > Austropuccinia psidii. The sequence goes on from JALGQZ010000015.1 coordinate 25,969,205, forward strand.
AATCAAATTACTTAAAATGAAGACCTTCATAAAAGTAATCGGAGTTTAATTTTGAATCAAATTAGTCAATATTTGATTAAAAATAATGCCATATTTTCAAGTTAAATCAATAACAAAATGAATATATCAAATTCTCACTATATAGTGTTCTCTGTTTTTTTCAGTTTTTTTTCTCAAATTTTTGGGAATCTTCCTCCTTTTTTTGAAAAAGAAAAATAATTTATGCAAGATTCTCTAATAAAAACACATACTCAAATATAAAAAAAACATCACTTATACTTTTTCTTATTAATGGAAAAGGTAATAAGGAAATGAAGATATGAAAAAATGCAAAAAAAAAATTCTTTTTTCTGATTTATACAGATTATATCAGTCCTGTGTGGAAAAAACATAATAGAGTTCTTGGAAAATAAATTAATTAATCTTTTGAGCCACATGGCTCACTAAACAACCATAGTTCCAAAAAATAATTCTTAGCTGTTGAAAATTTCTTAAATTCTGTGGTATTCCATACCATTTTTTTCACCAGGCTCAAGCTCATAGTACCCCACAACAGAAATAAATTCTACCTACAGGAATACTTACAGTAAATGCTTACACAAAAAGGTCAACTTTACATCAACAAGCTGAAATTAACTCATAAAACCATGGAAAAGGTACCAAAGGGAAGTGTATGTGTTAAAATAAATTATTAAATTTAATTATGCATATTTAAAAATTAAGTTACATATAGAAAACTGGTTACAAAAAATAAGGTACCACCCTTTAAATTGAACAACCCACCCAGCTTTACACCCCTCTTATAACCACTGGACTCATGCAGCAAGAAAAGTACACCTGCATGAATTACACAGTGACCTTGCATTCAACATAGAAAAGTCACATGATGCAAAGCTCAACCCTATGGAGTTCCTAAAAATTATTCCCAACACAGCAGCACCAGTACCTTATCTTTCATCCACAGTAAATCCACTTAAAAGAGTCCCACATTTGGAAGGAAACAGAAATCAAAGCTTATGAAAGGCAATTCATAGCCTTGTTTGGCACATAATCAATTAAATTAAAATTTTTCACACTACTAAAGCACTCATTCAAGTCAAAACTAGCTACAACAGGATGCATGAAGTATACACCCTTATTTAACTCTCAACCACATGAATATGCACAGAATGTTTCAAAATAAAGAGATCACATCATCCCATGCACAACAGTAAATACATAAGTGCAAGAAATCATTTCCTGACCTCACTTCAAATTTCAAAAAGATAAAACACAGCCATTTCTACTAAGCCTAAAGAAAATGACATATGCAAGGAAAATTCAAAGTCATCATGTGATACTTCCCCCACAAAAAGCATATCATTTTAAAGAAAAAAGGCTTTTCAAAAGAAAAATTTTCAGTAAAGAAATTGAATCCTCTAATAAATGAAAGGAAACTCCAAGAAGATCATGTAATAACCAGCTCACCAAAAAAATAGTCATGTGATAAATGGAGGCTGTGCAGAAGGAAAAATATCACCAAACATTAAATCAGATGACCCATGAAAGAAAGGTCCTCACCAAAAACAAAGTCACATGATGGAATAAAGAGTAATAAAAGTGGAAAAAGACAGCTCCCATGGAGGGTCCCCTGTGCTCCCCAAAGGTATAAATAGAGGGCCCCTCTCTGCCCAAATTTTGGAATCCCCCCATAAAAATTATAATCACAGGAATAAGTCATCCATCACCTGGGAAGTAGTTCATAATATCATAGGGAATTCAATTTCCAAGTAGCTAAGCTCAGTGGAATATTAGTATTATAAAAAATTATCCAGTATCCAAAATTAGAGTTACTACTCTATTAAGATATTTTATACAGTAAAGATTAACCCCATTCATCAAGATTTCAAGCTAACTTACCCCTTTAAATATCCAATATCAAGTAATATTACCTTTTGAAATTTAAAAAGTAGAATTTTATCCTATTATTAACCACTCCTAAAAATAACAAACCTTTGAAAAAATTAGTTTAGTCTATTATGAATTTACCTTTAAAAAATTAAATTTTGAAAACTAATCAAATCTTCCAGAACACCTTAAATAACCCATATTACCAAATTTTTATCACCAAGAAGAAATTACTCACTCAATTTCACTAAAAAATAATAATTATACAGACAACCATTTCATTAAAACCTCAAAATTAACTATTTTACTAACATTAAATTTCTTATTAGATATTGGATAGGTCTTATCTGAGACTTCTGAAGTTCTAAAGCCATTTACTAATTCTTTTTTGGTTTGTGAGCTCCAAGGAAGATTTTGTTCAGTATTTTAGTAGGGGTAGGAAATACACCCTGGCCACCCTTGGTTACAGGAGTTATTAGCAATTAAAAACTAGTTACCTGTGATTTCCCCTTCCAGGTACTACCTCATTTCGACCTCACAAAATAGGAGCTCTTAAAATTCCAACTTATAAAAAAAGCTTACAAGAAGCCAATGGCTTCATAAATATCTTATTTCTTTATTTAGTAACATTTTTTATTCTTACTCCCTAAAGATTATTTTTAGCTTTAAAAGAGGCTTGTGAAAAGGTAGAGGTTCCTAAATCCAGGGAATATTTTTGGTAACTGGCGGGTCAGTAACATCTTATGACCTGAAAAAAATTCTTTTTATTCTTATTTTGTGTCAAATGACTCCAGTATACCCAAAATATGACATGAATATGACTATAATGCACCTAGGAGAGATTTGCTGAAGGGATCATGTGCTGCTATGAAAGTATAAATTAGATTTTATTACTTTTTCACTAAACAAACTGAAGCAATATGTGTCCAAGGATGAACTTGTGAAAACCATATATATATATGTTGAAATTGAAGAAATGTTTATTGAAAGTTCTTGAAAAAATTGATCCTCCTGGTAATACCTCCTATTCTGTTTTTCCCTTTAATAATAATTAGCCTTAAAGATATTAGGAATGACTTAGTATATAAGAGCAAGCTCCAGATAAACATTTTTGACCACAATAATCTATTCATTCAACCATATTACTCTTGATTTAAGCATTACTTGCCCTAGAGTAGTATACAAAAAATCAAAACAACAATCCCAATCCCAATTTCTCTTCACAAGTTGAGAAAAAACATTATGAAGTGAATCAAATTATTGAGTTCATTCTTTAAGAAATAAATATCACTAAGCTAATCACATATTTATTTCCCTCCTCAAAATAATATTTCAAACTTTCTATCACAAAATAAATAGAAATTGCATTGTGAATATAGCACCTAATAGGTTTTTTTCTATGTAATTAATTAATTTTAGGACAGATTTTTCTGCTTTTATGATATTTTTGTGTATGATTTATCATAATTAATCCATTAATATTATTTTATTTTTCATTTTATTGTATATTAATACATATTATTTTAAAAAAACCTCAAGGCTTATTGTGTTAAATTTTAATTTTGTTGTGCTTTACAATAGGGAAGAGTATAAACAGTAATTTACCACAGATATGCCTCTATCTTCCTTGATATTTCTTACCAATTTTTTAAAGAAGTGTTTTTTGGCAAAAACACTCCTCTCTATTGATTTTTTCTCTCAAAAATCATGTCTTTTTTCACTAGTTCTCACTTCAGAAGATTTTTTATCAAATTATTCTTGGAATAAAGATTTATATATATATCTCTAATCATTGAGGATTTATCTTACCTTATTCATTAGTCTTATTAAGTAAAAATTAATATACAAGTGAAAGTAGATAATGATTTCCCATGAGTAATATCAGTTTTTGACCTAGTTTATAAGCTCAATGAATGTAAAGAGTATTTCAAATTTTAGTTGATATATTTTTGAGTAACTAAATTTCTCTTTATAAGCATCAAGTATTAGAAAAAAACATCCAATATTATCATCAGATAAATGATATCCTCAACAGAATCATCTTAATTCCTCATTTGGATTATTACTCAAGGATATTTCAAAGAAAACATATTCATTAATAAATTAAATATATATAATAATTGAAAACAGTGATATATCTTGGTTTATTATACTCTCCTTTGGGGAATAAAAAATCCTGGAGTTTTGGAAATAATAACTGAATTTAAGGATTGTAATGTTGAATGAATTTGGATAGGAATTTAAATTATTTCGTACCATCTGCTTCAAATATCATAATTTCCTTTATGAGTGTCCACATGGAATTTATTCAAACTATAATTCTGATAACTACCATGAGTATCCAGTTTTGACAGTTTCAGTGGATTCTAAAAATATGTGAGATTAAATATGTAAAATATATCCTGAGAAGCTAGCACAACGCGTATTGTGATAGTTTCAAACCTAAAAAATGAGAGTATCCAGTATTATAGTGCAGAAAAATAAATTGATGAATTCATTAAAACTATTAGATCTTACTAAATCCCAATTTTAATCTCATAATTTAAATCATAAACCTACATGAATTGGAGAACTGATCAGTATGGAAACTCTTGAAATATTTATCCATCTAATTAAAGGAAAAAGCTACAGTAATCAATATCAATGGGCTTAATTAACATGAGATATAATAAGTTCATACCTGGGTCTTTACAAAAATAATCCTTAGCTTGATAAAGTTTTTCACAGAAGAATATAAAGAATAGATCATTGAAAGGACTGAACTAAATAATTAATAGAATAATAGGTAATTGAAATAACATAAATTTAGTCAACTCTATTGTATTCATATATGATAGATGCTCATATATTAAATTATCCTCCATTAGTGAGATTTATACCAGTCCTTGATACAATAACAGCTTACTCCATGCGTAAAGAGAGGCAATCTTATTTAAAGTTTTATGCCTAAGCATCTTACTAGAATTCTCGCTACTATTCATCATGTAATGAAATACAGTGATTACTCCAAATGGACTGGAAAGTATTTCATGAAGATTGATCTAGATAGAACTATGTGAAAGTGTTACGGTTTAAATCTCAAAATTATATTTGTTACTGTTTAAAGAGTAAGAGCTGCTTATAATAAATATAAGTCTATTGAAAAATAATGTTCTGATTGAGAAAAGGGATATTGTTGGAAAACTTCCTGGGATACTTCCTGATATTAATGACTAAATTACTTCTCATAGAGTTTTTTCATAAATGAGGTGTTCTTACCTCAATATAAGTCACAATATACACTAATTCACTTTCAATATTTTTCCCATTCTATTCTTTATCATATCAGATGTTAATTTAAATTGAATAATTTTGATTATTTTAAATTCTTCAATTGTTTCTTTATTATTAAATATGAAACTATTGTCTTCCCTCTTGTGTAAATACAAGATAGAAAAGAATTTTATTTTCTGTTTATACTTTAAAAAGTACATAGAAATAATCAATTGAAGAATTTCAGTGCCTATTTGGCCAGTTCATAACCAAATCTCACAAGGATTGTAATTGAAACAGTCATAATATGTAATAAATCTGAATTTGCGCTCAATATAACTCTCATTCCCCAAAGGAGGCAAAATTTGAAATATCTCAGGGGTTGTTTGAACTCGCTGATTCGAACAACCCCCGAAAGCTCCGCCTTTCATTCTGGGGTATTTGGTGATGTTTTTCTGGGGCGACCCTCAATAGTCTCACATATAATTGAGAAAAATTTCTGTTTTTGATCTTTCAAGCTAATTATAAATGACCACCAATTTTCTAGATTGATACTAAAAAAAGGTTGTGTAGTTGATATTCTGTATTTTCTTGCTCAGTAATGGTCAAATCCTCTTCAGCTCTACGCTACTAACAATGTATTGATTTACCAGAATATGTGGCACTGTACAGCTAAAATGAGAGCCCTAATATTGATTATGTTTTTAAAATAAATCTGTCAGAATTTCTGGAATAAGTGTGGCTATAATCTCATATTCCTTTCCATGCAAAGGAAATTATGTATTAATATTTAATTACACCAAATAGCTGATATATTTCACCAATATTTTTCGTTTCCATCCCTTAAAATTGAATTGATTGAAACAGATTTTCAGATATAATATTCTTGATAATTTATAATTTCTAAATTTAGGGAAACAAATTCATATATCAAACTTTTCCTGTGAATATTCCCCCCCCCTCTTTTCATATCTTCTATCAGATTCTTCTTGTAGAAATTACAGTTTTTTCACAAGGAAAAATTGGAATTAATATTAAGTGTGTATTTTTCTCTGTTAGGGCATTCAAAAATTTCTGTATGAAAGATTATAATGATACATTTACTTGAATTGTGAATAGAAAATTGTGTTTAAGATCCTCAATTGTAAGATAGTTTCTATAAGGATAATAATAAACTATGGAAGATTTTTTTGCAATATGATAAGCATTAAAGATTTGATAAGTAAATTATCTTTGATTTAAGATTAATAGGTTATCTAATATATGAATTCAGAACTGAGCTAACTAATATCCGTATTTTATTCAGATTTTTGATTATGAAATTTTTTGCCACAATTAGTAATACTTAGAGTAATTCATAAACATCCTTTATTCTGCCTTCATTAAGCCTATAGAAAACTCCTCACTAGCTAAATGTAAATTATTTCTACCCAATGAATGAGAAACAGGATACCAAATAATAGCGATCATATAAGGGGTAGGAAATAAAGTTGGATAAGACCTATTCTTAGCTTTGTTGTTTTGGTTAATAAGCATTATTTAAGTTACTGTTAAAGGGAATGAAGAAGAATCTATCAGGAAATGTTTCTTTTATCTTTCATTAAAACCAGCTACCTCATGTCCATTTTTAATGATTTTCCTCAAGAATATCATATAAACGTTTTTATTGATTTTTAGTCACTTGCACATTATAAGAGTGTAATTATTGCTCTGAAAGACTCAATGAAAGGAGAAACTGGAGGTTATAATATTGAATAGAAGCTATCTTATACAATATTTGCAGCTTACTTAATTCCTTAAATTTCTTTATTTATAAATAAACAATCACTGGAAATTAGGAAATCTGGAAAAAAAGTCATCTGATCAGTCTTATACAGCTCAAATGATGAACTTTGCTCACAGAGAATGGTTAATTATTAGTTATTTCGATACTAATTGAAGACTTGTAAGTAAATTAACTATGAACTTAATAGCTTTTACTTTAACCTTTCAAATAAAAAAGTCTTCTATATGTAGCTCAAAAATTTTTGAACCTCTCAAAAGACTGATTGATGAAAGTTTCATTTTCTCCAAGCTAATTGAAAAACTTCCTACTATGAAGAAGGTATTATAAAAACCCATTATAGACCCTTTATATCATATTAATTATAATTAATGTATTCATTCTTTGGCCCTTGTTAACAAATAAGTGGGCTTATACACTAATGGATGGCTTGATATCAAGACAGGCATCTCATTCAAAAAAGGGGATTTTTAGGAGATATAGGAGCTTTATAATACAATTCTGTCATTATGAAATGGCCAAAAGAGTAGATTACACCCTCAAGAAATCTTTTTAATATTTTGAATGAATATATGACATACAATGCAAAGTCTCTATACAAAAGAAATAATTATATTCTTTTCAATTCTGACATAAAGCTCTTCTTAATTCTCATTGTAGATTATGCCTTCACAAAAATTCAATGTATATGAAGGCGTATATTTATTTCAATTCTCTTAATGTCTAAGAAGGACAAAAAAGACAAAGTAAAAACCATACTTTGGAAAAATGAAAAATTTGAGCTGATGATTCTTCTCTTTGTAAGTTTCTGAAAAAGATTGAGATTAATACTTAAAAAAAGCATCAAAATATTAGAGGAGCTTTAAATTGATAGTTTTAATAAATATAGAGTACATGTGAGGAATAAGGTAGACAGTGAGAAGTTTTAAGAGATAAAAAAATAGAAACACCGTTGAAAGATCGGGTTTGAATTTATTGCAGATATTGAAGCATAAAATAGTAAGAGAAAAAATATTTCACCTGAGAAGTAATTTTAAGAGGTAAACAAAACAGAAACACTGTTAAAAGATGGGGAAACATTACAACGGTAAAATGTCATTTCTTATATACCATAAGAAACTCAAATTAGTACAAGATTATGATGGTGTTCTGGCGAGTTACTCCTTGGTGATTACAATGATAATAATGAAAAGAAATAAAGAGATAGGAAAAAAAAAGAACTAAAGAAATGAAAATGGAAAAGATTAAGAAAGTACTGAGAAATTCAAAACGAAAAGAAAATATTTTCTTAATTAATCTTCAAATGCCCTCTTTCTAGATACTGCATGCAATAGATTTAAGGATCCAATTTAATTATTGATGCTTAATTCTTCCAAGTCCTTTGGTGAGAATATAAGCCCACATGTTAGAATTAGGAACATAGTTGCGAGAAACAAATCTAGACAGAACTAGATCTTTTAGCCAGCTAAGACAAATGTTAAAATTCCTAGTTCTATGATGATACAGAGGATTATTACAAAGAGCAATGGCTCCTTAGTTATAACTACTCAAATTGAAAATAGGATAAAGTTTCAGGTTGTCCAATAATTTCTTAAACCATAAAATATCCTGAGTAAGCTCCACCACACTTCCGAGTTGGGCTTCGGTTGTTGATAGGGAAACAGGAGATTTCTTCTCAGTTTTCCAGGAATTAAAGCCTCCATAAATAGTTCCATTTCCAGAGAAGAACTTCCTGTCAAAATTACTACCCCATTCAGAATTGGAGTACCCCTGGATTTTAGTTGGTAAATTGCCACCCAATGTTAGTTTGTAGGATTTTGTTCCTTGTAGATAGCGCAAGACTTGCTTAAATGCAGCCACATGGTCTCTTGAAGGTTTTTTCAGGAACTGAGTTCTCTTCTTGGAAGGAACAAGATGAGTTCCTTGAATCATTGGAGTGGCAACTGACTTACAGTCCATCATTCCGAATTTGGTGAGTATATTTCTGACATATAACTCTTGAGATAAGTTGATGGTTTTCAGTTTTCTGTCCCAAGAAGCTTTAATTCCTAATGCATACCATATTTCACCCAAATCCTCCACTTTAAAGTGCTACTGAATGTTTTCCTTGAATCTTTTGATGGACATGATGTCTCCCCCTATAATCATATTATCCACATTCAGAAAAACCATCACTGGTATCACTCCTTCCCAATTAACAAAAAGACATGGATCAGCACTTCTTGCTTTAAATTTTAGTTCTTCAAAAACCTCAGTAAGTTTTCTGTACCAGCATGTAGGGCTCTTCTTAAGACCGTAAAGAAATTTAACTAATTTTAAACATGTCCCAGATTCCTTTTTATGAGGATATTTTTCAGGATACTTCATAAACACTTCCTCTTCAGGCACCCCATGTAAAAAGGCTGTCTTGACATCCATCTGATGTATTTAGAGATCCAAGCTTTCATAGTGGCTCAGTAAGAATTGGAGAGAGGTCATTCTTCCCATAGGCGCGTAAGTTTTGTTAAAATCCACCCCTTCTCTTTCAGAGAATCCCTGCACACATAAAAAGGACTTATACTCTACTATCCTTCCATTTTGATCTTCTTTTCCCCTGGAGACCCAGGTAGCTCCCAGAACATTAGCATTTGAGGGTTTCTTGACTGGTACCCAGATGTCATTTTCCTCAATTCTTGAGCTCTTGTTTGGAATATCCTCCTTCCAATCCACTGATTTTTCATGAGAGATGGCCTTAGAATAGTTCTTAGGAATAGAATCAGTCATATAAACATTTCTACCTCTATTCCTTTTTGAGTGTAATATGTTTGACATGTCAATTGAAGAAGATATGTCATTTGGCGCTGTCATGGGTACTTTTTCCACAACCCACCCTTTTGGTAGTGATTGAGTAGGCTCAAGCGACTGACTTTCAGCAGCATTGAAAGCCAATTTATCATCAATATGACCTGAATGAGCACAACTTTGAGGTGGTGGGGAGCCGGGAGAAGAAACATCATCACAATCCTCAACCTCTGCAGCAGTCAAGACGGGAACAGGAATATATGATTCAACAGAAGGAATAGTAAAGACTACTGAAGGAATTTCAGAGGGATCAACTAGGACAATGGACGTGTCATGGAAGACGAAGTAATGAGCTATTTGCAGCTTACCAGTCACCATATTAAAGAATCTGTAGTTTCTGTGTCCCTTAACATAACCCAAAAAGAATCCTCTGTTGGATCGAGGAGAAAGTTTAGAAGTGAGGTTGGCTTTATCGATATTGATGTATAAAAGACATCCAAAAGGCTGCAAAACCGTCTGTTCTTGGTTCTTTTCCAAAAAATAGTGAAAGCAGCTTCTTGAAAACAATTGATGAAACAGGGGTTCTGTTCAGTAAGTAAGCTGCTGTGGAGACGGCTTTTCCCCACCAAGAGTGATCTAATTTAGAGTCCAGAAGTAGACACCTCATTATTTCAAGCAATATTCTATTAGCCTTTTCAGAGAAAGGGTTTTACTTCGGTGTATAAGGAGCAGTTAGCAAGCATTCAATCCCTACATTTTCAAATAATGTTTTGGAATTGTTTCCAATGAATTCCCCTCTATTATCTGTAACCACTTTCCTGACCCTAAAGTTAGTTTGGGTCTCAGCATAAGCTTTGAAGGCTTTAAACACCTCAAATGCTAAAGATTTTTGAGTTAACAAGTATGTGAGCCTGTAACACAAATAAATATCAACAATTTGAAGAATATATTCATTCTTTCCCCTAGAAAGCCAAGATATATTTCCACACAAGTCCATGTGGACACATTCTAAAGGCATTCTTGCTGATGGAAAGGAACCTTAAAATGGAAGTCTACGAGATTTTGAAATAATACAACTCTTGCAATCGAGCGATTAGAAGTCCACATCTGGTCTTATCTTGGTGGCATACTGCAGACTAGGATGACCCAATGATTTATGGATTTCAAGAGCGTCACTCCTATAGGAGAGATGATTGGTCTTCTGTTACACGGGTTTGACAGATACTACCCTATTGGTAAGGGACCCTGTCAACAGTGTTTCTCCATTACTTCTGACTAATTGAATCACATCCCCTTTTCTGATCAAGGAGAAGTCTTTCTTAAGGAAGGAACCTAAGGCAATTAGGGGAATGGAGATCAAAGGGATGACTAGAGAGTTTTGAAGATAGATAGGCTGGCCATCATCAGAAAGAATGATTGTGGTTCCAATTCCGGAAGCAGCTATACAGCTTCCATCTGCTAATTAGAGGGAGATTTGGGTTCTGTTTGTTAGAGCATTTCACTTTTGAAACAATTCTTTCTACTTTTGCTATTTGTACTTTTTATTTAAAATACTTTTTATTGAAAAAAATTATAATAACTTTTGTGTATTTATTTATGTATGCATTTTACTAAAAAGTAATGTACTATTTGGTTTTTTAAGAGACAGTACTTCATTGTAACTTGGAATATGATAAGATAAAAATTAACAGAGAAATCAATTAAGATCATTATTGTCATTGTCCCTTTGCTATCATATACTTAACACATTATCAGTAACAATTTCTCAGAAATTGGAAACCTTTTTTTTTGAAGTATTATATTCATCGTCAGCATCTCTTATTGTTTTACTCGTATCAGCTGTGTGAACCCAGAGGAAAACAACCTACTGGTTGTATCATAGCATCTCTTATCATTGTACTCGTCTTGGCTGTGTGAACCCAGAGGAAAAAAAACTACTGGCTGTATCCCAGCATCTTCTTTCATTGTACTTGTTTCGGCTGATAGAACCCAGAGTATAGACCTCCTGGCTGTATCACAGCACTTTTTCATACTTCTTGGTTGTGTGAGCACAGAGAGAAAGATCTACTGGCTGTATCCCAACACTTTGTCTTACTATTGTAATAATGTCGTCAAACAAGTCAAATTGAATGAATAGAGCTTTGAAGCCACAACTGCACTCTATGGTCAAAGAAACAAAAACAAATTCTGAAGCTCATGCAAAATGAAGAGTCACATTGAAGAATACTTCTGGAAGAAATATCCTGAAAAAATACCAACATAGTTCATAGCTCATCATGATAAAGATGAGCCATCAATTCCATTATAACTTGCACTGTCTCAACAGTAAGGGGGTGTGTTAGAGCATTTAACCATTGAAACGGTGCTTTCTCTTTTTGCTATTTGTAGTTTTTATTTCAGATAATTTTTATTCAACAAAAAGTATAATACTTTTTGTGTATTTATCATTGTATGTATTTGACTAAAAAGTACTGTACTCTTTGGTATTTAGAGAGACAGTAATTTATTGTAAATTGGAATATGATAATATGAAAATTAATAGAAAAGTGAATTAATATAATCATTGTTGTTGTTGCTTTGCTATCATATACTTAACACCTTTGACCAATACAAAATGGCTACTGTCTTTGAAAATGGAGTAGGATTCCCAACTATCCAGAATGGCACTGGCAGAGTAAGATGCAAAGACCTTTGGAGAAGAATTTTTTTCTTTTTCTCTCCCTATTCTTTTAGGACTGAATGCCTTAAGCTTTTCAGGATTAAGCTTGAAGCAGTCTTCTTCACTGTGGGGTGCAGTTTAGTTGTGCTTTCCATTTCATAATCTCAATTTCTGACTTTTGTTTTCTTGAGCCCTTAGAGAATTAAGGATGACTTTTTACTGCTCATTTCTTTGAGATAGAGAGAGATTTCAATTTCAGATAAAGCTTTGTTGAGGGTAGGAATACCTCCAGATATATCAGTTCATTGGTAAATATTGTTGGCAGTCATTTGAAGGGTTGGGGGAAGAGAATGAAGGACATAGAATTCCAGAACCTTAGTAAGAGTACTGTCATAAATTTTTTTGTTTCCAACCATTTTCAACAAGTTTACCTGATGCCTTATTTCTATAGTGAAATCTTCAACATTAGATTCATCTATTGACAGGCTGAATATTTTCCTGAAGATAGAAGAAAATTTTTGGGAGAGGAGGAATAATAATATTTTTATGTTAACCCACATTAGAGCAGGATTGTAGAATTCAGGATCATGTTCATAGAATTTATCAAAGTTTTCTTGATCTAAGCAATCCCCCATCCAGCAGTATATTTGCTTGCAACTGTTTCTGAGGAAGCAAGTGTCCTCATCTTCATCTTCTCTAAGAGAAGAAGGCCATTAAGGATTCAGGGAGGCATCAAGATTACACATGCTTAAAGCCAATTTCACCTTGTTGCTCCAGACTGCATAGTTTGTTGAAGTAAGATGGTCAATGATGCTCATTGTAAGGTTTGACTATGAAACAATAAGTAAAAATTACTAATATTTTACTTATTGTACTATGAATGTCCTTATAATTGAAATAAATAAGATAAAAATAATTATAATAATAAAGAATTATTATAATTATGGCGTAAAAATGATTATAGTATTAATAAAATATAATAATATAATTTATATTATAAAATAAATATATTAATATAAAATAATTAATATATTTAAAGGCACTTTATTATTGTTACAAACAAATAATAAAGGCGTAAAAAATTGTTTTTTATTAATAAAAAACAATTAATAACAATAATATTACCAATATTAAAGTTATAAATTAATATAAATACTATTTATATTAATTAAAGAATTATTAAAATAATAATAAAGAGAAAATAACTTACTGTTAACACTTAATATAATAATTTTGAAATATTTTACGCCAAAAAATATAAATACAACCTTTTCAAATTGTATTTACAATAAAAAATAAAGAAAATTCCTAATATTCTGGATTTTTACGTGGAAATGAGTTTTTTAGAGAGATTTTTAACAAAAACAATTAAATAAATGATTTAATCACGTCAAAATAGATGATTATAGCAAGGTGGTCTTTGGTCTTTAATAATATAATAGTTTTATATATAAAGAATAAAGAAATTACCTTTGATTTAATTGATTTAATGTTTTTGATGCGTCTGAGGGGAAAATAGAGTAAAAAGAGCTCTATTTATAGTAAATACCTCCCTCCTAGAGTCCAACAGGCTTCTAGTAGACGTGTACTGATCATATCCACTGGAATTGATCAATATTTTAAGGTTTGGAGATGATTACATCATGATCAAACCATATTGCATCATTATTACACCATTATTTAGAGTTATCACTATAACTCTAAAGTTGATGACATCAGAGGCTTGGCAGAACCCAAAATTTCGTGGATTTTATTAGTTTTAATCATAAACTAATAGTATTCACCAATTTTATCACTCATATGACTGTTAAACTTAATTTAAGGTTACAGTAGGTGATCATAACTGCTCAATTTAAGCTCAAACTTTAATCTTTAATAACTTTTGAGTTTTACACGCTAAATATATTCAGAGAGTGAATTCTGATAGCTTGGCATAACCTTATTATTCTGCCAAGAGAATTTCATTACATCATCAAAACTCCATTTTTGATGATTTTTCTTGTAACTCATCTTTTCTGTCGAAATTCAATATTTTAAACTTCAAATCATGATTTCAGGGGGTTATACCCTGAATTTAATAATATAAACTACATCATTCTTCACGAATGAACTAGTAGAATCCAACTGTGTGCTTTATTTTAAGTTTGGACCACTTTCACAACAAAGTGGTCAACAGCTCTGTTGATTTTTATCAATATTTCATCATAGGTTTTAACCTTGTTTATAAATTGTAAAATAAAGCTCATATCTGTGTTCTTACAGTAATTACGTGGTAACTTTATTTTTGGTTCATCACTCTATCTTGTATAGTTTAAGAGATATTAGCTATGATCCTTGAATATATGCGTTGACCAAAAAAGTGCATATATTCAGGTTAATTCCTTAAGTATTAACTTTGGAAATTAGCTCATTAATTGTTTTATGTGTGAATTTTCATGGGGAATCCAATGGTACAATTTATTTGACATGTTGTTTCATTGGATTTTAAAATAAATAAGGATTTATGGTTTTTATAAGGTATTATTCCTTATAACTCATTAAATATTGACTTTACAGATATGCCATAAAAATGGTATGTGTGTATTTTACCATGGGGAATCCAATGGTATAATTTATTTCACATGTTGACTCATTGGTTTTTAAGTTAAACCAATTTTTGTACCAATTTATGGTATTTTTGTATTTTTTTGAAGTAATTAATTTTAATGTATAATTATTCTAAGTACTTTTAGTATAATTATCTTAAAGGTATAATTATTCTGAGTCTTTCTTGTGACATTATTGGGTATGTGGTCATATCTCAAAGGCTCACACTCATCCTTTCCAAGGATTGAGACAGGCCTTGTTGGGTTAGGTCACAAAGTAGATTGGTGTTGGTAAACTTCTTTGAGTCAGAAGCTTGCTGAACATTGAGAGGGATTCCAATTGGATCCATAGTCAAATTTATTTGTATTCTGAAGAGCTGTCTGAGTTGGGGATGCTCATAAAAAGCTTAATACTACTACGTTGGTAGTAGGATCTTTCTGAATGGTAAAAGAAATTTCTTTCTTTAATTAGATAAAGCTTCTGGGCTCATGACCTGAGAAGTTTTAAGAGATGAACAAAATGGAAACACAATTGAAAGATGGGGAAACATTACAATGGTCAAATGGTATTGCTTATATACCATAAGACACTCAAATTAGTACAAGATTATGATGGTGTTCTGAAGAGTAACTCCTTGGTGATTAAAATGATAATAATGAAAAGAAATAAAGAGATAAGAAAAGAAGAACTAAAGAAATGAAAATGGAAAAGATTAAGAAAATACTGAGAAATTAAAAACAAAAAGAAAAGCCTTTCTTAATTAATCTTCAAAGACAGAAATTATCAAAAATCTCAGAGATTAAAGGGAAATATCCTATTCAAAAATTTTCCAATATTACTTAAAATACCTCATCAAGTATGGTAAAACCTAATTTAATATTCAAAACTTTTGGTATGATATTTTGATAAATCTATGAAGGGAAGGAATGGTCTAGCTTAGGACCAAAAAAATGTACAGTTAAATAATGGAATTTGATTGTTTGAAAAGCAGCCTATTAACACAGATGTTCCACAAGATCAGGAAATTCTATGAGTTTTCACAGAGTCAACTTCCCTCATTATGAAAATAGTTCTTATTTTCTTCCTTATTGAGTGTCACAATGCTGTCTGCCAGACCTCAGCAAAGGGAACTCTTGCCAAAAAGGCTATTAAACCGGTTGAAAGACCGGTTAATACTGGCAAGTTGTAGATCACATTCCACCATGTGACATTGAGTCAATTTTGAAGCTTTTTTAGGTCAAATCTTATTTATTCTTTTTTTAAAAAGGAAAAAAGTATTGAGTTTTAAAATATAGAACAACTCAGTTCATACCCTTAAAAAAACCCGGCACTCCTTGGTTAAGCCTAACAGAGATATTGACTGATTGAGAGAACTCATTTTGTTATTGTGATTATACCTAGGATAAATTAAAGAAACAAAAATGGTTCAAATGAGGAATAAAAATGGAATGATGAAGTAATATCATAGTCATATAATGTTACTGGGAAGTCAGATACACAAAATATGCCCTGGTGTAAACCCTCAGTAATTTTAAAGATCCCACACTGAAATCTGAAGCTTAGGTGCTTGCACAAAAACTGAAATAGAACTGAAGCAATCTAATAAGAATATTTTTTTAAAAAAGGTAATAAGTTAAAAATGTGCTCACAAACCACACAGAAAAGGAGCCACCATGGATAAATTTGTGTATAGCTTGATGAAAGAAAGGCTTTGTGACAAAGTAATCAATAAGAAGGAAGCTTCTGAGGAATTTAATATCTCATATAACCAATTTTACAAAATTCTACATGAAGATTAAACTCAAATGAAATCAAAATAATACAAGGGAAAAATAATAGAAATAATGAAGATAAAACTAATATATTCTTACTTTCAATAGAAATGAAAGAGTTTATCAAGGAGCTTTTCATTGTCAAAATTTCAGTCTAATCCATTAGTAAGATGCTTCATGATATGTATATCACTTGGAAGAAGGTTATTGATATACTAGTTCCTTGGAAACAGCAAGATATTTTTATTAAATGTAAAAATTGACCTTAAAATAACCTTCATTGATGAATACAGCTATCAAATACACCATGGAAGGATATTTGGATATTAAAATTGATGTTTATTTTTCAAATTACCCTTAAAAAGATCTTTTTTAGCATTTTTTGTATTTATTCAGGAAAGCAAACTGTATCAATATTGGTTCCAAGAGTTGAAGCAGTGACCCTAATGGGAGAAGTCTCTTATCAGAGCTATATTTATCATGAATTATTGAGCCCAAAGGGCAATATGATGAAAGGTGTAGGTTCCAATGAAATCAAATATGTTATTCTCAGCCTCAAGTCAAGATTTCCTAACAACTCAGCTATACTTATTGAGAATTCCAAAATTAATCATGGGACTGAATTTCATCAGGCTAAAACAGGAATTTAATATCCTAATGGAAACAATCTGGTATCTTTCCCACCCTACTTACATTTTCTGAATATAATTGAATTATATTTTGATTTGATAAGAACTTATGTGCCTCGAAAGCTCCTAAATCCTACTTTGAATTTGTTGAATAAATCGAAAATATCCTCAAGGAAAATGTAACACCAGAAAAGTTTCAAAACTGTCATCTTCACTGTTACAAAATTTAACTTTTCATGCCTTGGAATGCAAACCATAATTAGGACTTTTCTAGAAAAAACCTTGATTTTTACAAATAAAAATTATATATCAGTAGATTAGAAAATTAATTAAATCTACAAGAATATCTATAGATTAGTGGTAGATATTAGACAAGATTATGGGGGATTAAAACACTGTATAATTTGTTTTCATTCAAGAATAGACAGTTTCTTTGATGAAGTGAGGAATTTTCATTTTAGAAAATGGAGAAATATGAATTGAATTTCTTTTTTATATGCTTAAGTAAAACCTCCATGATTTTATAAAATTGGAAATTCAAATGTTGAAGGTCAGCCAAAACTTTGGTAGAGAAGGCCAAAAAAGAATTTTTTCGGCTTATCCCAGTTGGCGCTTTTTAAGGCCATATTTAGTAAATAAGTATCAAAAAGGAGCCTTAAAAACTATAATAATTCAAAAAGACAAAAAAGGATATTTTTAATAATTCATAATGTTAAAATTAATTCAAATTTATGAATAACCCCAAGAAAATGAACCAATTAAGAATCCAAAAAAAATATAAAATGAAATTCCAATTACAAAAGAATAAATTGAATTGTTTGAAAAATAATAATACATGAAATTGAAATATTAAAAGAATTCAAAAAAACTGAAGATAATTGGAAACAATTGAATTAATTTTATTTCTTTCAACTACAAGATAAGATAATAAGTAAAATTAATTCTTCTTCAAAAAGAACCACGAGAGGAGAGAGAATCAATATCTTTAAATGTAAAATAAAATTAAATATAAATATAAATATAGATATCAAATAAAAACCTTTTTCTAAAAAAAGAATTTGAGATAGAGAGAAAAAGACCAAAAAAATAATAAATAAGGATAAAATGCTAGAATTTAAATTCAATCAAAAAATTTAGATTTAATTAATTATTTTAAAATATGATACCAAATTTTTTATATCTGTATTTGAATTTTTGGAGAATTTTCTCCTTTATCATGTTATGTATCTATGTTACCATGTTCTCTTGTTTTGAGTAGTTTTATTTTTAAGCTTTGAGAGCTAATTAGAACTTTAAATGGAGATATATTCATCGAACTAAAAGTAAATTCCTCAGAGATCTAATTTATATATGTGAATTATAAACTTCTTTTTCACTTTTATGATTTTATTTATATTAAAAATAATTAGAAGTTTATTTGAAAAATTCAATTAATTTATTCTCTTTATATAATGGAGTCTTTTGAGGAATCAATATCTAGCTAGAAAGCAGAGAGAGTTTTGAGGATTTCAAAAATTGTTTACTTAAGGCTTTCAAAACAATATTTTTGCTTCAATTTTCTGGTATCCTAAAAACATACATATCAGAAAGTACCAGTTCATAACCCATTCCAAATTTTGATGCTCCAAAAATAATTATTTGAAAACTCTTCTTGCTTTATAAGCAATGTGTTGAAAATCAAAAAATTTAAGGTAGTTTAATAATTCTGATGGATATAGATTTTAATTTTAATATTAAAATTAATTTAAACTAAATTAAGTTAAATTCTTTTCAGGAGAATAGAGTGCATTGTATTTTTAATTATTTGATTGGAATATGTTATTTCTTTATTTTTGAACTTATTTTTATTTAAAATAATAACTCTTGTCAATACTAATTGATTAATCCGAAAAATTTATTATTAATAGATGTTTGTAATTATTGATATTTTGAGATCTTGAATATGAAAATTTGAAAAAAAAATCTCCAATGATTTTCTAACTTAAATTCCAGATATAAATCTTATTGAAGATTAATAATATGTCATAATTGCTTAAAAGACTTTATAATAATTTCTCATATTTATCCCTGAAATAATTGTGTATAAAATTACCTCCCAAAGATAGAGTATTGGAGCCAAAATGGCTTATTGAAGGTCATAAGATCCTGCATAATATCATCAACTACTTTTATAATTGAAAGGAAATCAATATTCATTTCAGAATTATAATTGATTACTTTTTTTAAAAGGAGATATTTTATGAATTGAAACGAGTAATCAAAAGGGACTATGGTGGATTTAGAAAGACTGTAATTCAAGCAGTTAAAGAAATAATCACCTCAATTATATAGTGTACTAAGCCCTTACAGAGAAATTTGGTAACAATAAATATTCCATTTTCCGTTTTCTTTTCCATAAAATAATAGTTTGAACATCTTCATTAAGACATAAGATATTAGGTAGAAATGAAGAAATTTTAAGATAGCTTCAAAATTCTGGTAGATATAGATTTTCATTTTAATCCTTAATTAACCAAAGCTAAGTGATGTAGATCCAACTCTTCCCTCCCGCTCAGGAAAGCCCTTTGAGGAAATACTTCCTATGTTTTTCTTGTAGCCCGACAGAAGGAAGGGAATTCTTTTTATAATTTAGTATGAATATTTAGAATGTGACCATGGATTACGTCACAAAAATAATACATGTAACATACTATTATTCCAGTAATAACATGTATAGCCTGTCCTATGATATTGAATCAATTTTAATGAAGCTCAATGTTGAACCTTTTCATTTTCTAAACAGTTATTATCAAAGCGTATTTCTCACAGGAATTTCACATCATTCCAGAGTTCCAAAAAATGAATTGGCTAAAAGCTTCCACAGCCCCCTCAACTGATACTATTTTTCTAATAACAAATGTACCCTTAAAAAAAGGCTTCAAACTCCCTTCTGTGCCACCCGCAATCATACGCATGAGAAGGAATTAGGTAAGCCAATTTTGTTTGTTGTATGTTCCATATTTTTTGAAATTCTTACTTTGATCTAATATATAGGCCTGAAACTGAAGGAGAAAAATTCTAATATAAAATTGCTAATACTTCTAGAATTTGGTAAAAGGGGTGATAGGAGCATGGAGAACCTAATTCAAAAAGCTTCATAATCCCTCGGATTATCCAGTTGGGATCCAAAACTGCATACTTTTTGCAATTGAATTTTTTTGAAGCTAGATCTTCAAACATAGGCCAAATGGAATTGAAAAATGTTGAATACTGTGATAATAATGATGGGAAACAAAATTTTCCCAATATTTCAATTTTTGATCCTCCAGGAAATTGGAATAATGAAACAGTATTCATTCAAGAAAGTATTGCAACCTTGATATGGAGCCAATATCAGGATTTTCATAAAAAGGTATGTTATTTGATAAATATTTTCTTGCTTAAGAAACAAGGCACAAATCTTTCTTTCGCTACAAACCTCTTTTGTAATATCACTAGATATTTACAGACCTCTTCAATTTGACTATTCTATCCAAATGATAAAGGAAATATAATCTGAAGAACATAGTTTTGTGATGAAATTTATATTTCGGAAATCATTTGACAATAATCTTTTCTAAAGACATTGAGGCTTGAGATCTAAATTATGACAACTTTGAAGAGATATTGCTTTATTGAAATTATGTTCTAGTAATTGCATACATTCCAGAATTTTATTTTAATCCCACGCTGAATCATATTTTTCTTTCAAAATCCTCAGTTATTTTTTTGATTCCACATTGGGACATTCAAAATACTCATTTTTTGTGGATTATTAATCTGGTTCTGAAATCATCTTTTGAATTGACATTCAAATTTCGAAAAGTAAAACAACAACAGCCTCTTTATTCTTTTTTGTTTTGAGGAACTAGGCAATTTTTCATGCTCACTGTAAATAGAATATTTTTAATGCTGTTTTTTGTTTCTATCAGGGGTAAAAATCATTTATCAATAAGTACTTTTCAATTTGAGATATTCTTGAATTGATTTGAGGATGTATTCATAGAAACTGTGGTTTTTTTGGTAAATTCCCCAATTCCAAAGCTCCCTCAAGTACTTTGACCCAGAGGTTGTAGTTTGGATATTCTATGCCTCTTAGTTTTTTGAAATCTGAATTAGGGTGATTCTACTTATGAGTAGTTAAAAGGGAACTTTCCGTAGAAATAATCTGTTTTCTATAATTCCATTCAGCACTACTTAGGTATCAGAAATACCCATATTTTGTAAAAAAATCATTTGATCCAATGAAGAAATCTATTATTCAGTTATATTTTTGAGCTCGTATTAGTATCTACTAGTGATACATACTTCGTTACCCTTGTTTCTTACCTGTTTGATTTTCAAATTGAAGCCAGAATTATTATTTAACTCTTTTACAAGTATATGGCATACATCCTTTTTTAGGTTTTTAACCTCTAAGTTTTCCCATCTCACACATTGCAGAATATTTCTCAAGAAAGAAAGGTGTTGGATCTTCAATCTATGTATCATCAGTAAGCTTTTGGATATTTTAACAGGAGTAATTTACATAATTGTTTATAATATTATCACAATCTACATTGAGAGGAACAGCATATAAGGTTCGATCATGAGAAAATAAAGATGGATCCATCTATGGCCAAAATGGACTCAGGTGGTGGTACAATAAATGAAAAGATGTCAGTTGGATCGAAAATTGAATATAACTGGATCTCTGATTTTCAAATTTTTGAACCCAAAAAAGAATAAATTTGGCAATTCTGATCGCTTAGAACACCAGTTAATTTCCCAATGAAATCGACTCTGGGTTTAAATCAATCGGGGAAGATTAAGTGACTTTTCACCAAAATAGAACAGACCCTAAGTTTTTTATTTTCTCAAAAATTAGAAAATTAAAACATGAAATGAAAAAACCAGTTCCTTTGCAAAGAGTTGGTTGTAAAATTAAAAAAATTAGTTTCTTAGAAAAAGATTAAAAATCGGAGAAAATGAGTGGCTCTTTTCAAAAAGAAGGAAAGTTGAGATATAGTTTTCTTTCCAAAAATGAAAAATCATGAGTTTCTTGTTTAAATAATAAACTGCGGTTCCTTGAAATTAAAGAAGCTTCTCTTCAAAAATGAGACAGAAAGCTTTCCTTTTAATGAATTCAAATCAAGTTATCTTTTTTGAAGAAAGAATGAAAAATGAGATAAGTCTTTTTCTGAAAAATTGAAAGGAAAAATAAAATGAAAAAAGTTTCTTTTTGATTGAATTCGAAGGAAAATTTTCAATAAAAAAATGAAGATAAAAAATGAGATTCTTTGAAAAAGAATAAAGTAGAGATCGAAAAAATAGAAATAAGCTTAATTGAAAGAAAAATTGAATAGGAGAAGTTTTGTTTTGTTTTTAAACCTCAAGATGAAATTGATTAATTTTAAGAATGAAGAGAAATTATTTTTCTTTCCAAAAAACGAAGGAATCTTCTTATGAATTGTAAAAGTGTCTTTTATAAAAACAAAATTCAAAAGAATTTTGAATCAGTTTCCTTTGAAAAAAATAACAAAAAGAAGTTTCTTTTATAAAACCAAAATAAGAACAAGATCCTTTTTATGAATTAGAGATAAATAATGATATTCTTTTTCTAAATTCAAAATCAAATTAATAAAGCTCTTTTGAAGAAAATCAAAGTTGAAAAAATAACAAAATAACAAAGAATTTAATTTCCCAAATATGAAACAAAAAGAATGAATGGCTTTTTTAATGAAATCAAAGGTAGAAATGAAGTTTATTTTGAAGTAAATTAAGTTGAAAATATGTTTTCTTCTTTAAAGAGGGATAAAAATTTTTTCTTTCTCTAAAAGGCTGAAAGAATAGATATAAAAACAGATAATATTTTTTACAAAATATTCACAATAAAAGCGAGTTTATTTCGAAAAATTGAAAGATAACTCTGTTTTATAAATATTAAATACAGGATTTAATAAGATTTATTTTTTTGTGGGATATGAAAATTCATAATTCTGTTTTGAAAAATGAAGAAAATGAATTTATCTTTTTCAGAAATTCAAACCAAAAATCTATTTTTTCAATGAGTAGAGAGTTCTTCTTCAATTAAAAGAGAGATAACTGAAAAAATAGGAAACATTTAGCTTCCTTTTTTTTCAAACAAAAATAACTCTTTTCTTTCAAAATGAATAAATAAAAAAATATATTGTATTGAAAAAATAAAGAAATAAAAGAAATGGATTGTATTGAAAAAATAAAGATGAAATGTTTTTTTTATGAAAGCCAAATGGATCTCTTTGAGAAAAATGTTTTCCTCTCAAAAGAAAAGTTATAATAATAGTGTGAGTTTATTTTCAATAATGATAAAAAAACTATATTTCTCCAGGATAAACAATGCAATAAACCAAAATCAACAAAAAATTCAAAATTAATGAGTAAAAAAAGGAAATATCTTGTAAAAACTGTGGAAAGAGATTTAATCGTTTTTCAATAGTTTTCTCTTTTGGAGGAAAATAATAACATAATTCTATCTTTTTGAAAAAAAAAGTTTGGTTCCTCTAGTGAAAAAAATTAAGAAAGAGTCATCTTGTAATAAAAAATCAGAAAATAAAGTGATAAATGTTTTTTGACGAAGAAAGAATAATTATCTTTTTGAAATATAAAAAATAGGTTCTCTTTTCAACAAAACAATGAGAATTAAATTTTTACAAAAATGCCAAAAAAATAAATAGAAATGAATGAAATTAGTTTCCTTGAAAAGAATATTATAAAATTCAGAAATAATTTTTCCTTTAAAAATGATGAAATAAAGTGAAATTACTTTATTTTCGAAAGGGTGAAGTAAAAATACCCTTTTTTCAAAATATAGAGATAAAAAATAAGCTATTTTTTCTAAAAATGAAATAAAAAAGAAACATTCAAATAAATTTCTTTTGGAAAACATAAGAAAAGAAGTTTCTTTCTTGAAAAATTGATGATAATAAATGTGTTTTTACCTTTCAAAATTCTAGAAGAAGAAAAGTATTCCTTTTCAAAAGATGAGAAGAAATAATTTCTTTTTTAAAACCTTGAGGACAAAACTATTCTTTTTTGGAAGAACACAGGAAATGAGAAAGTAACTTTCCTTTTGAAAAAATTCCAAAAAATACAAACGTTTCTTCCCATAATAGTAAGAACTTTATTATTGAGATAAGAAAAGTAGAATTCTTTGAGCCTAAATGAAAAGGTAAGTGCATTATCAAAAATAATGATAAAAACATTATGTAATGAAATGAAAATCAAGAGTGTCTTTGAAAAAAATAATGAAAAATGAAAGAAGCTTCTGTTCTGAAAATTTCAGACTACAAGATCAATTAACTATCTTTTTTAAAAAGGAAGGGAAAGAAAGTCCCTTTTATGAAATTAAAAAGATAAAGACACTATTTTTTTAAAAAATCAAAGGATTAAAATGAGTTTTTTTCAAAAAAATGAAGCAAAAAATTAAGTTACCTTTTTTAGAACAAGTTAAAAAAGGTTTAATTCATTTCAAAAATAAAGGAAATAAATAAATTTCTTTTGAAATAAGATATAAAGCAGCTTCTTTTTGAAATCCAAATTGATAATTTTTGTTTTAAATCCAAGTTAATAAGTTTTGTTCTAAGAATTGGAAAATAAAGAAGTTTATCTTTGGTGAAATAAAAATTAAAAAGAAGTTTCTTTTGTAAAAGCCTGGAAAAATAGGAGCAGTATTTTATTTCTATTAAAAATTTAAATTAATAATAAGCTTTTCTGGAACAAGAAAGAATGAACAGTTTGAAAGATTTATGTTTGAAGTGAAGAGAAAAATTAATTTCTTTCTAAAAAACATAAAAGAAGAAATATTATTTTGAAAACAGAAATATTAAAGTTCTTTTGTTGAATAGGGTAAAACATAGGTTTATTTTTTGAAAATTTGAAGAAAAAAAATTGATTTCTTTTCTTCAAGACAAAACCAAGAATTATAACATTTTTTTTGAAAGGGGATAAAAATTGGATTTGTTTTATAAAAATGTGAATACAAAAATGAGTTTTTTTTGAAAACAAAGCAAAAGAAGTTCCTTTTGTAAAAAATTGCAGAGAAAAGAGCTTCCTTTTTCAAAAAATCAAAGAAGAAAATTACTTTCATTATGAAGAAAAGAATCAAAAATGATGTGTGTTTTTTTTCCAATGATGAAGCTCATAAGCATATTTTTCAAAGAAAGGGGTTTTATTTTGAAAATAAGATAAAATAATTGGTTTTGTTTGAAATGGAAAAAAAACTTTTCTTGTAAAATTTGAATTAAAAATGAAGGTTTTTTCAAAGACAAAAGTTGAAGAACAAAAATGAGTTTATTTTTTTGAAAAAATATAATAAGATAGGTGAGCTACTGTCTTAAAAGAAGATTTTGAACAAAAGAGAGTATCTCTTTCAATATCAGAAGAGAGAAGAAAAAGAACATAAGATTCTCTTCAGAAAAAAACAAAAAATGGTTTTTTTTGACAAATGTAAGAAAAGAATAAGTTCAGCTTCAAAAAAACTTTGAAAGAACTCAAAAAAATAAGATTCATTTCCCAAAAATTGAAATCAGGAACACGTGCTTTTTTTTCAAAATCCAAAAAGAAGTTTTATTTTCAAAAAATCAAAAAATCAATAAATAAATTTCTCCTCAAATTAGAGGAGAGGAAGTTTTTCTTTGAGAGAAATATCTTTGAAGAAGTTTCTCTTATGAAAATTGAAGATTAAATGAAAGAAGTTTTTTTTTGAGAAAAATGGAAAATTTATATAAGTTTTTTTGAGAAAATCCCAAACAAGAAAGTAATTGAAATAAGTTTCTATTTATTCAAAAACAAATTATCTATAAAAGATGGGAAGATAAACTAAAAAATTTGGTTTCCAAAATATGAGAGCAAAGCTCTCTTTTGCAAAAAAAGAAAAGATAATTAAGTCAATTAAACAAGTTTATTTTCAAAAAATTGGAAAATTAAAATTTAAATAAGTTCCTTTTTCAAAAAATAGAAGAGAAAAAACAGTACTTTTTTTCAAAAAATTAGAAAATGAGAAAATTAGGATTGAAATTATTTTCTTTTTGAAGAGATTGAAATAAGCTTATTTTTGAAAAAGTTAAAATAAGTTTCTCTTTTCAAAAATTAAATAGAAAAATGAGAATTATTCAAGATTAATAATGAGGAAATAACAAAAAAGTTGATAAAATAAGAGGAATTTCTTACAAAAAACTAAAACATTCAAAGAAAAAAATCATCTCTTTTTCAAAAACTGAACAAAGAAAATAATATAAAATATATTTATTTACAAATTTGGAATAAGAAGGTCAATATGAGCTCTTTTTAAAGAAAATATATAAAGAGAAATAATATTCATTATAAAAAAGTAAAGGATAAATTTCTTATCTCAAATACAGAAGTAGACATTTGAATAAGCTTTTATGTTTTAAAAATAAATGAGATAAACATAGCCACAGGTTCCAAATTATAAATCAAAATACTTTTATTAGGGGGTGTCAAAGTCACCCAATCCTGCCTTAAAATAACACAGGATTTTTAACCCAAATCCCAACACTAAATCCCGGGGTTTTTATGTGTAAATCACATGGAATTCTAACTTAGTCCCCTGGTATTTTGCCCAAATCCTATGCATCTGGAATTTGAGTTTGAAACCTAGCCCAAATGAGTACTCGCGATTCATAACTGTACAACATATTATTCTACACTCCATTTTGGACAATCTGACTAAACAGCTTACAGTCCATTTATACTTCTTCATCCATATAATAATGCCTCGCTCCAAAGCAAGACACATCAAGTCAGATATGAAGATCACCTCTGGCCTGCCACATCCATCAGGTCACTTAATACGTACAGATTATTTAACCATAATTCATTGTCTTTCAGTCAAATCCAATTTTGAGTCATGTTTTGGTACTAGTGGTTCAACATCTATTGGAAGACCTCCTTCATCAAAGAAGCATGGATTTTAGCTTGTGGCCATTGAGGTCAACAAAAAATCACGAAATTGCCTAAACCTTAGCTCAAGCAGCATCCAAGATCAATGGTGAACATATAAAAAGAAGTATATGGCAGAAAAAGAAATTGAAAATTTAATGGGGGCTGGAATAATGGAAGAAGATGAGAGTAAAGGAATCAAATCAATGAGTGGAAATCTTGAAAGTATGTGTCCTTGCTATGCTGAAATGGATGTGCTCTTTGGGCACAAGCCCAATGTCACTCCCATTGCAAGCTATGATTCACAAGAAAAAGACAGTTTCAATGGTGATGATGATGATGTTTTGCTCAATAAGGTAGGTTATCATCTATTCTTTTTTTTACCTGCAATAATTAAACCTCATTTGCTTTTTAAAGGAGAATAATTGCTTGGAATAACCTCACAATCTGGATCCTCTGCTTAATAATGATGATCACTTGGTTCCAGAGGAAAACCTTCAAGATGAATAGGTAAGTACATTTAAGAGTGATTCTTATGAAATCCATTGTTTATTATTTCTCCTTTTACCAGAAAAGTAAATCCATAATGCATTAAACACAGAAGAGTAATCAAGCATTGACGCCCAACCTGAATGACAAGAGTGGTTCTAGGAAAAGGAAAATGGATAGGTTTGCACCAACATATGCAAATTTGCTTGAATCACGGCAAAAGGGTATTTCTTGGATTTATGGTAACTCTGATCAATTGTACTGACGAAATGCATGATTTGTAGCTTGTGAGACCAGTGAATATGCTTGTTTAGAGTGGGACAAGCAGAGGTGGAATGAAGAGAAAGCTAGCAACATGGAAAAGCAACGGTTTGAAGAAGTCAAGTTTCAAAAGCAAATTGAGTTTGAGGAGAAGCAACACACCAAGAAATATGAATTTGAAAAAGAAAAGTGGACTTGGGAATATGAGCTTAAGGAAAAGCAATGCCAGATGGATCTCACTATAGCGGAATTGTCATCAAGCAGGCCAATTGCAGAGCTGGAATGCATTCTGATATTAATCAATAAAAAATAAAGCATTAGGTATCCATCATGTGATCATTTTATATGTAGCAATTTATTAAATAAACTGACTTTTATGTGTAATTATTGATCTTATGTCATGAAATCAAACTGCAATTTATTACAAAATTGAAAACTCAATGTTTGTGCGTAATTGGAACACCAACTTGTGATTTATCTTACTTTAGTGAAATTTATTTTCAATTTATTACAAAATTGAAAATTTAGTCAAGTTTTGCATCATGATTTTATGCCCAGTATATTTTGCTTATTTTTTTTTCATTCTGATTTGTTATCTTTTATTTAACCTTTTTCATCTTTGATTTGATCTGTCTCCTTTTGAAATTTTTCAAATTTTCCTTTGGAATTTTGATTTTTCATTTTTTATGTTTGAATTTGAATTTTGGATTTTTAATTTTTAACTTTCTATTTTTTTAATTTTCTTTGAAATTTATTATTTCTTTATTTTAATTTTTTTTTCATTTTTCATTTTCACCCCACACTCTCCAATTTTTTTTCTTTTTTAGATTATTCAAAAAAAAAAAACTTTTTTTTTTAATTTGATTTTTTTTTCTTTTCACCCCACACTCTGCAATTTTTTTTCTTTTTTTTTAGATTATTCAATCAAAAACACTCTTCTTTTTAATCTCA
Source organism: Austropuccinia psidii (assembly GCA_023105745.1). Taxonomy (NCBI): domain Eukaryota; kingdom Fungi; phylum Basidiomycota; class Pucciniomycetes; order Pucciniales; family Sphaerophragmiaceae; genus Austropuccinia; species Austropuccinia psidii. The sequence continues at coordinate 25,998,194 of JALGQZ010000015.1, forward strand.
GGCAAGTCATTTTCTTTTATCTCACAACTAAATTTTTTTAAAACTGGTTCTAATAAATTGTTTTTTCTAGGTAATTTTTCTTTAATTTTTTTCAATTTTTTTTCATTTTTATTTTTATTTTTTTAAAGCTATCATCCACCTCCAACATCCTCCTCAAAAAACCCCCACCCATGAATATCCACCTCCAAATACCACCCACCCTTCAACTTCCGCCTTCAATTACCATCCACCCCCCAGTCACCCTGGAACCTCTCAAAAAAGGCTCCTGGGAGGTTCCGGGGCTTAATTGGTTCAAAATCAATCTGAATCAATTTGGAATTGACTTGGAAGGCCTCCCAAATTGATTTTTCTTTTTTTTTCAACATTCTGATATTGATTTTTTTTATTTTTACTTTTATTTTGTAATATCATAATCTTAATTATGATCAGTTTTTTTTATCTCATAATCATCTTGATGATTTGATGTTTTTTTTGTTGATCATCAATGCTGATGTTTTTTCTTCTTTTTTTTATCATCATCATCATGAATCACTAATGATGATTTTTATTTTTTTAAATTTATAATCATCTTCATGATTGTTTTTTTTGGTTAATCATTATGAATTCTGATTTTTTTGTTTCCTTTTTTTATCATCAACATGATGAATCACTAATCATTATTTTTATTTTATTTTATTTTTTTAATCATAATCATCTTTATGATTTGATTTTTTTCGTTGATCATTATGAATGCTGATTTTTTCTTCTTTTTTTTACCATCATCTTCATGAATCACAAATGATGATTTTTATTTTATTTTATTTTTTTTAAAATCATAATCATCTTTATGATTTTCTTTGTTTTTGTTGATCATTATGAATGCTGACTTGTTTTTTATTTTAAATTTTCTTTCATCTTTTTATTTATTTGTTGATATAGGGGTGGATTATTTATAAGGGTTTGTTGTGCATTGTCATTCCATTTCAGCCCCCTTCCTTCTTCTTTGAAATTCAAAAGAAAACCTCCTCCTCCCTCTCACTCTTCAAATAATTCTGATAATGTCATGGTTAGGACTAAACCAGATGTATCCAATCACCAGAATGATTTGAATGATGTTGATTTTACTATTCCCCCTCTTGATGTCATGGTTAGGACTAAACCAAATATAGAACATCATGAGAATGAAAATACCAAATCAATTCATAAAAGAAAACTCACCCAAAGGCAAAGACAACACATTGATGATTCAAAACACATTATGTCTCACCTTGGCCATTCAAACAAAGAATATAGAATTTTTTCAACCATTTCAATTGACAAGATATCAGCCAATGCCTCATGGTTAAAACTTCCATCTCTCAATACTCTCCCCCATCCATATATACTCATTGATAAAACAACAAAGCCATTTTTTCCTGTCATGATATATGAAATAACACCTTTTGATAATTCTTCTGGCCACTCTCAATTGCTCCAAAAACTCATCATGACATTAATGTCATTATCTCAAAATAGACAAGAAATTAAAACAAATAAGCAACTCCTAGGTGGAATTATGAAAGTTATTGGGTTTTTTCCTGGCTCTGACTCTGGCAAATCTGCAGGTGTGTAATATTTTTTGCTTTTTAATTGAATAATTGATAAGTCATTTCAATTTCATTAGGTGTTTACTCCAGAAAACCTAGTTTGACTCCTCATCAAATTGAATTGGATAACATGCAATGGACCAAACTTCAACAATATGATGAATTTATTTACTCAAGAATCTCCCATTTTTCAAAACTAGCTGCAAATGAGAATCAGTCATTAATGGAAGCAGCCAAATTACCAAATTTCAGTCAACTGGAATGGACTTCAGCCAATCCAAAGGAAGAACTCAAATCATTTACCAATGTCATTGTCACTCAAGATGGATTTTTCAATAAGCCACACCAAGATTTGAATGATCTCAATGCCTGGACTTATGGTATATTTCTTTTGTATTAAAAAAATATTTCATCCCCTTCCAACTGCCTTCACCCCCTCTGGACATGGATTTCACTTCCCCAAACTGAAAATGGAGATCAATTTTTCAAACAAACCTGGCATAATGGAAATTCTTTGGAAGACATCAACAATCATTCATAATACAACAAAACCTCCTCCAGAAATTCTCAATCATGATGAAATAACACATTTTGGATGTTCTTTTCAGATCAACCATAAATTATTTAATGTAGGTGACAAATTCTTGAAAATGACACCCAATGAAATTAATACTAAAGTCAATTGATACTTTGAAAGAAATATGCAAGACCAAAAAAGAACTAAAAAATGTTAATTGTAAATAGTTTTATTTTCTCAATAACATCTCCACTCTGTTGTTTGCCATTAAATTAAGTACATAAATCAATGGTCCCAACAAAATTTACAATTCACTATCTTTCCATGCCAAAGTAATTGGTTTAATTCTCTCACGCATATTTAGAACATCTTCCCAATGTTGTTATTGGACATATTTTCTGCATGTGGTGGATCATCATCCTCATATAGGTCAAACCATTCATGACCAATTTGTGCTAACATATTATGTAAAATTGTGCAAGAAACAACCCAACTAACAAAATATTTGATTTCATGAGCATCCCTCATTTGATCTCGCATTTCCATTAGAGAAAACCACCACCCCTTCAAAATGCCAATTGCATGCTTGATTCGGACTCTTGATTTTGCTAGACAGTAATTGAAAGAATGGTTGTCTTCATTCTGTGCTACAACTCCCTTATATTCTGGAACAATCCAAGGAGAGCCTTCATATGCTGAATTGGCAAGTAGTTACTTATTCTTTTCATAAAACCCTTGAGGTGTTTGTGCTATTTTCATATTTTGATAGACATTTGAATCATGAAGTGACCCAGTACAACCAACATGTAGAGCAGTGAATTGTTTGTTCATATCGCAAACCAGTTGTATTTACATAGAATACCTTGATTGTAAACAATCAGTAAAAATGAAATAAAGAATCAAAATTCAACAGCTTACCTCTTTTTGCAATCAAAATAGGCTTCACCATCATTGGGGGGATGTTGTGATAATGGTATGAGACTCCCATCAATAAACCCAATGCACACATGGAAGCCTTCTGCTTGCATTACTTGAGACATCTCTCTTTGTTGTTCTATTTTTGGCCACATAATCACTTTGCGCCTCAGCTTAATTAATATCCAGATCACTCTTTGAGTGTAAAACACAATAGCCCCATGGCTAAGTCCAAACAACATTCCAATCTTTCCCAAAGCGGCCCCATTGCTATTTGATCCTAGCCTTGATAATGCCACAGCCAATTGGATGGCAGGATTGTGTTTTTTGTTTTGTGATGAGTTTTGAAAGGTTTTTTTCAGCTTTAATTTGTGCAACCAATTTTTCAAATGATGCATGTGTGGTCCTACATAGCTGTCAAAAATTTTCAGATGATAATGTTTGTAAATAATTCATTGTATACATGTAATGTGATGGATATCTTCTACAAGGATTGATGTATCTTTGTGAGGTTATCATATCCAATAAGATTATATCTTCTTGGATATCAGAATCACTATCAGAGCTGAGTGCATTGATGAGCTGCAGTGAGTTTAATGTCTGAAGTAAAGTTAGCCTTTGCAATCCCTTGGGCATGGTAAATGAAGAAAAGGCCTGTATTAAATGAAATTTAGAATCAAATACTTTAATGAATGATGAGTGTATTCAGATTTTATGCAAGAGAAGTAAAGTTTTATGAAATTTAAAATGCCCTTACTGAGTTGTGTGCTTTAAACATGTGCCTTTATGGGAAGCTAAAGGCCGTATTTTAGTATTTAAACATGGGAGTTGGTACCAAAAAACCTGGGTTTTTGTACCTTAAAATACCACACCTCTTGAGGTGTGGGCTTTCTGAAATCCCAAAAAATTAATGCGGGATTTGGGCAAAAAAAACTCCGGATTTTGAGTGTGGGATCTGATAACTTTGAAACCCCCTATTATGGGAAAATTAAAAAATGATCAAAAAATAATGTTTTTTTACAAAAATTAGAATATTGAAATAAATAAATGAAGAAATAAAAACAGTTTTGATATTTGAAAACCAAATAAATACATCAAAGTAGTTTTATTTCTAGAAAAATTGAAGATAAAGTAGATAAAAATAAATTTCTTGTTGGAAAAAAACATTCTCTTCAAAATGAAAAAAAACTTTCTTTGATTAGGAAAAAATAAAAAAAATATCTTTTGAAAAAAACCCCATAAAACATTCAAAAAATGACTATATTTTGAAAAAAAATCACAAATGTAGCTTATTCTGAAAAAAATAATTAAAAACTGAGCTTCTCTTGAAAAAAATGGAAATGAAATGAGCCTCCTTCCAAGATTAGGAATTACGTTTCCCCATAAAAATAGAAAAATTCTCTAGTTGAATTCTCCTGTTATTTGAAAATCTGAAGGAAAGGATACTAGAATGAAATACATTTTCCACAAATAAAAATATAATAAGGTTGTTGTGAAAATCAAAGGGATAGAAACAAAATCTTTTTAAAAACAATAAAAATTTAAAAAAGATGTTTCGCTTTGAAAAAATTAATAAAAGGATTTTACTTACTAAAAAATGGAAGCAAATATCAGTTTCCTTTTTAAATCTTTTTTGAGAAAATTAAATGAAAATATGTTTCATATGTAAAAAAAAACCAATTTTTCATTTTGAAAAGATATAAAAAATAAGGAATAGAGTTTCCTTTTAAAAAGGAAAACCCAAGAAAAAAATCAAAATAAGTTCTTTTTCAAAAAAAAAGAGAAGGAAGTTTGTCTTCAAAAATTGGAAATAAAATAAATTTCCTTTTTTTGAAAAATAAAAAAAATAAGGTTAGTTGTTGAAAAATTAAGCAAAAACATCCATTTCTTATTAAAAAATAAGAAAATAAGTATTTTTTCGAAAAAACACAACCAAAGAAGCATAAAATTCAACAAATCTGTTTTTTTTCCCAAAAGGAACGAAAAAATCAAATAAGCTTAGAAGAATAATTAAAATAAAATAAGTTTTTTGTGGCAAAAAATTAAGATTTGAAAATGATTTTCTTTCCACATAAAGAAATCAAAATGAGCTTCTTTGAAAGGAAAATTTAAAATGTAATATTTTTTTTGAAAAAAGTCAAAATAAGAAAATGAATAAATCAATAATTGCATTTTTCGAAATTGAAAAGTATAAAAATGAGCTTCTTTTTCAAAAAACATAGATTTATTTTTGAAAAAATAAAATTTAAAGGTTAATTTTTTGTTCAAAAATTGAAATAGAAAGGGAGTTTTTTTAAAAAAAATAATTTTAAACATGAAGTTTATCGTTTGCAAGAAAATAACAAATAAATGGTTTTTTGGGAAAAAAATTCTAAATAAAAAATCAAGGGTTTGTTTTCCAATGTCGAGGAAATAGGTAACTTTTGGATTTAAATTGATAATTTTTCCTATTTGTTCACAAGGACCTTCAAAATAAACTAAACCAATGAAGTTCGTTTTAGTTGAGAAGCTTATTCCATATATGTATAAGTATCTCATCCTCATAAGAAATTCAACTGTCAATAAAATATCGTCATTCACTAATTACGAAGATAATATCTCCATAGATATCTCTTAAAGAAGAAATATTATAATATTATGTGTATATTTAGTATTGATATATATTGACTTATCAGAGGACAGTGGAAGGGATTCCTTAAACGCAGGATTTCTCCATGGAAGTGACTAATTCTAAGACCACTTTTAATCCCCTCCAGAAGAATTTTTGAAAGTGATTCTTCGTGATTCTATGAGAGGATTTAACTGTAAAAGTATTGATTAAAGATAGTAAATTGATCCTGAAAAAAGAGAAGTTCGTGAATTTCCTATATGTAATCAACAATGGTAAGTCAAAATGCTATACTGGTGAAAATTTTTAAATCAGACAAGAAATTATTCAAAATAAATTCAAGGCCTTTCGTAAATTGTAGCTCATATATGAAAGAAACCCCCATGGCTCTGACATTCCACCCAAGATAATTGAAAATCCCAGATATAAAGACTTTAAACAATATTTATGGGTTGTTGGTAAATCTATACCTGAAAAGCTTTCCTTTCTTCAAAACGGGACCTGGTGAGCATCCACGTGAGGAATTAAAAAAAATATTTAGGTTCTAATTTATATTTATATTTTTAGTCGTGTATTTAAATTTTATGCACCTCCGAGTAAATTGTTCTTGTCTAATGCTAGTTACCCATTAAGATCAGGATTTTTGATTCCATATTTTTTCACACCAAGCCAACTTAATTATTAGTCAAGAAATATTTCAGTGTTCTAATGAATGTTTTGTGACTATTACTCACCCTTTAGCTTTTTATAGTAATAGAAAAAAGGAGGAGCTCTTTAGTTTATGAAATTATTTAATTCGCAATGGCATTTCAATAGTCAATGGAGTTCCCATAAGATGAAGTGTTTTATCATTCAGAGGGTATCTGATTATGTGTTTCACATGCCAAAGATGATGAGATTTTCAATAAGGTGTGTCTATAGCTAAATTTCAAATTAATTTCCTGAAGAAAAACACAAATACAAGAATGGAGAGCTATATCATGAAAAAATGGTGAAATATTTACTGGTTATGTGTATTTACCAGTGGAAGTCCAGAAAAAACAATCCCATCAGAATCATTTTTATGAGGCAATATGGACTCATCACATGGAGTTTTTGAATACGCAATTCTCAAAAGTCTATGATAGAAAAAGAGCTATAAGTGTGATCTTAGAATTTCTTTTATAAATTGGGGCCTTTGTTGTAGAATTAATATAAGCCATTAGTTTCCAAAAAAGTACATCTCACTGGGACATAATATCAAAAGGCCATTGGGAAACTCATATCAACATCTTAAAAAACTTCCAAAAATTGTCTTTTGTACATTCATTATAGAGAAATTCTATAATATAATCAGTATTTTTGAATTAAATATGTATTTCTCCTTTAGAATTATAAAGGCTTCATACAAATAGCTATGGCTATGGTGAGAATTCCTCTGACCATATCGATAACCCACTTTATTTTGAATCATTTTCCCGATCTTAATACCAAGCTCTATGAGTAAATTTGTGACTGAATTTTTCTTGGTTGGAAAATCTGGTTGATACTGTAATTTTGGATTGGAAAAGCTTCCCTTTCCATCGAAAGAGGAAGAAAAGGTTTTGGTTCCAATTCCGGAAAAAACCCTTGGAGAAATTACCTCAAGACTCATTTAAAAATGATCACTGATAAAATAAGCCACTTTATAGACCTGGAACATAAATAACTTAAAGATTCTCATACTCAGCGGTTTTATTCTTCTTCTTTAGGTTCTTCCAAGATCCATTATCTGAAGCAATGAACTTATTTTAATCATATCAACCTGTTCCACTGAGATATCTCAATAATATGTATCCAGTTTGAATCTTCTTACTTTCTTGAAAGGATAAAGGACTTCATTTTGACCCATTGGTTTCCTAAAACAATAATAGTGAGATCATATGGTATGCTTCCCATTTCCTACATGATTATTCTGGAGGTTAAAAGAAAAGTTATGCTAATATTCCTGTACAAGTATGGACCATGCCCCATTTTAGAATTTCTTCCTTTGGGTTACTTCCCAAGATTTTTAATGGCCACATATCTCTCAAGTAATTAGCTAGCTGATTTAGATTTCTATTAATTAGATTTCATCTCTCTTTCACAATTGTGCGGAGGGGTGCTCACCTAATACATTTCCATATGTGAAGAATCTATCATACGATGGACTAAACCATCTTTTTGTGCTTTGAAAAGTAAAGCTTAAATATTCAAGCTCAGATCTTGATATTTAATTAATTTAATGAATATTTTCAATTATAAAGTAGTTTTAATGGTGGGAAAGGTAAAAATCACAAAAAAATGATATAATGAACATAAAATTAGCTTTAACCGACTTTTTTGCGACAATTTTCTCCAGGAAGAGATAGATTTTGTTAATATTTTTTGAAATGAAGAACAGATGAAAACCTATTAAAATATATTTTTGAAAATTTTTCATTGGGGTGAAAAAAAGTGAATCCTGGGGTCTTCAGGACACTTCCTAAAATAAGTTTATTTTTGAAAAAAAAATATAGTAAGTAAAACTAAAAAAATCAAATAAATTTTCTATTTTTTCTAAAAGAAAATAAGATTAGTTTATTTCAAAATCAAATTCAAATAAAAGAACTAGTTTCTTTCTTTAAAAATAAAATAAAAATGAGTTTCTTGGTGAAAATTAATGAATAAATATAGCTTTGTCCTTCAAATTTAAAAAAGAATAAGAAATGATTAATTGTAAAAATACAAAATAAAAATATTAATAAGTCATTTTTGATAAAAAAAATTAATTAAGTAAAGGCTTTTATAAAGAAAAAAGTTTTAAAAGAACCTCAAAATTTTGAAAAAAAACAAAAATCAAAAGAAAACAATTTTTTTATTTTTTATTTTAAATTAGATGATTTTGGAATTCATATTTAAAAAATTATCTTCAGGGGATTGGTAAATCTGTGTAAGCCCCCTGACATTAAATTATCAATAAAATTCGAAATTTGGCTTATTTCAGAATATTCATTTAGGAATTTTTTTTCCATAATTTTGGCTAAAGTTAGGGAAAATAGCAAAAAATACAGATATCCAGACCTTATTCACCCCTTCCATTTTATAAGACCTAAAAGACATATTCTTAAAGCTAGCTCTCTTATTGTTTCCTGAAATAACTCAAAACTCTCAGAATGTTCAACCAAGTCAGCTCCTCTTCACTTCTTTTACCCATTTTTGTCCTTTTATTCCCTCATCACTAAATAAAACTCTATCAACCATCATTTTTAGATTCTTTACTCTTAAACTCTCTTCCATTGTACTCAATTATTTCAAGTAGTTATTCTTATACTTCCTTGAAGAATAATCCAGCGCTTTTTATATCCTTTGACAGAATAATCACAATTTCCAAAGGTATGAAGATCATGATGTTCTGAATGAAGCATGACCAAAGATAATCTGCATGTATTTTTTGAAAAATCTGGAAAGAATTCCTTCATGAGAAAACCTCAATTTCAAAGAGTTTGGACCCCCTTATATTCTGTATGATAGGGAAAATTTCAGAAAAATCACCTGGACCCTCAAACTGAAGAGCCCTGAGAGAAATAATAAGGCTAGTAAAAATATGATAGCTCATATCTGATTCAGAAAACTCTCAAACAGAAGAGCTTCATAAGAACACCTCTTTCCCAGAAATATTTTGTCTCAGATTGGTAGCCAAATAGAGTCTTACAGACCTGTCTCATTACTCAATGAATCTACAACAAGACTAAGAAATTCAGGAAGACGACTCATTGAAGCTCCAAGAGCCTTGAGGTATAGTATTAATTCGCAAATAGGCCAAAAATAATCTTGATATATTAATCACCTCTAAATTATGTGCATACCCAACAATTCATGATTTTTCACCAGGAAAATTTTGAATAACATGTTTTTGATTAATTAAGTTCATGAATTTAGAACTGGATTTAAATTTTATAAGCAAGTTCACCAAGGGTGACTCCATAAGGTGCATAAGATTTTATTAGCTCTATTAATTTTTAATATGGATAATAATGAAACACCTTATCATCAATACCAAATACAGCATCTGTGTTACTTTTTCTTATGTTTATACAACAAAAAAATGGGATTCTAATAAATCCAATATCACAAATAAGATGGAAATAGTGTTTTGAATGCTTTTGATACTTTATATTACTGTAGTAGTAAATACAGCTTATCTAAACCTATAACCATTCTCAGTCTTGAGGCTTTAATTGCTACCTTTGATATGAAAATAGCTGAGGGGGACAAAATACAGAGAAGCAAGCCAGGGTACCCCAATTTCTGAGGCCTCTGAGTCAAAAACTCTCCTAGAGCTTGAATAAGTGAGCTATCATGACCTAGGTGTTTGGTTTAGAGATTTTGGAAACCTTTTCACTAATGCTGGTCCCAATTAAATCAGCAGAAAATAGCAAATAAGCTTCTATTCTGACATTCCAAGGAAGTAATAAGCACCTTTTACTCCTGTGACCCTGTCTATTCTTATCAATTTAAGATTTTTGAGCCCCAAAAAAACCCTTTCTGCACTGGTATCCTTGTAATTACCTCATATAGACTAGCTGTCATTATGTTATTAGCTTGCACCACATAGAAAGTGAGACAAAAATTCAAACATTTCTTGAAAATAGAATTATTAATGAATTACTGTGAATATTTGATAGACATTACATGAATTTTTTATATTAACTCAAAACCAGAAATCACTATGAAAATTAAAAGCTTTACATAGAGTGTATTTTTTATGATTCTATGTGGAACACTCATTCTTCAAAAACTCATAGAAATTAAAGCCTGTGATAAAATTTCCAATAAAATTTATTTATGTGAGGAAAAAATATTCATTTTAAATTAAAAGAATATTTGAAGGGGTAAACTTATTATTTCTTAACAATGTGTGCTTTGGTATCTACATAAAATAATATAATTAGGCAATAATAATAATGTTACATGACAATGACTGATGTAAGAATTAATCCAAATAGTATGATTTCTTTTCACCCTCATTTTATTCATATAGAACCTTTTCATGCCTCTGTGAGCTGATTTAGACTCAAAAGAAACCTACTTTTTTTCATTTTTTTACAGAATTAATTATTCTCATCCAGTAAATTCAATAAATTCTAATACAATATTAAAATTTAGCTATTAAAACTATTCTTGGGTAGTTTTATATTTAGAACCAACCAGCAATTCATGAAAGCAAGGAATCTTACTACTTTAATTAGTATTGGAGCTAAAATTGTTTCATAAATGTTTTTGTACCTACTTTTAGTTATTTAAGCCCACAAATAATCTTACCAAATATCTTTTTCATATATTTTCAAGGTATCTTGGTATTATTAGTAAGTTTATTGTTAAATTAAAAGATTTTCTTCTCCAAGGCCTATAAATTTCTTCAAGAATTCATGATAATTACTCTTACAAAATATAACCATTAATTGACATAATCCCATTTTCTTTCAATGAAATGTTTTGGTATTAAAAACTTCAAATTATTTCTTATAGAGAATTACTGCTTACTGTTGTATTCATTAGTAATATATAGAAAATAGAAGAATTTTTATGTTAAATTAATTGTTCATTTGTGTCTATAATAATTCATTTAATTATATTTTCATGAGAGAACTCATGGTACTCTTGATAAATAATGATATTATCAAGAGTTTCATACAAAAAATATGAACAGATCTTATTGAGATTTTAAATCAAGAAAATAATTTTTTTTCATTCAAAGAGGCTCAAATAGCTATATTGAAGTCTTACTATTCAATTGTCCAGATCCTTCCAAAATACCCTTTTAGGCTTCCAACATGTAACCCTCATGGACTTTATTTCCAAAAAACATTTATGCTGCTTTCATTATGTATTTTTGGCTTCAGTCAAGCAAATAATTATCTATCCAGGGACTTGTATTTTAATAACAAAGAACTGAAGTAATCTTATAATTATTATTTGGAAAAAGAAATTGTTCTTATCCACAAAAAACATCAAAACTCCATTTTTAATTGTGATTTAAGGTGATCAATCCTCAGCTAATAGTACTCAGAACTTTTCACTGAATTAAAGAGCTATAATATAAATTTTTTTCATAAATAAATATTTCTTGGAATACTTTATGGAAATCTTTGATGAAAAAGTTTATTTAAGCCTTGTAGAACAAATCATTATATTTCCTCCTTATAGGTTTCTCTCTCATATAGAAAGATCATATAATTCCATTTTTTTTCTTTTATTAGATATTAATTCCTTTTGATTCAATTTGGGAGAAAATGATAAAAACTATCAAAAATGAATAATCAGTAAATTCTTAATACTACTAATGGCTGCCTTTATAATATTATTTCTCCCCCCATAGAATAATGAATACCTAACTCTTGAAGCTTATCAAACCTCAAGAATGGAAGGAGTCTTCTCAAAAATTAAGATACAGCTGCAAATATCTACAAGATAATTTCTTGATTTAGTTTATCCCTTTAGCATGGTCAATAAACAAGGTATTTTAGTAATAAGCAGAGTATGAAATCAAACCTTTTTCCATTTGAAAGGCCTTTATCCCAACATTTCTTCTCTGAATGGTAAGAACTCTCATCATTCCACTCAACTATCACATGATAATCACAAATTCAGATCCTTCTATGAATATTATGCCAGATCCTATTGCAGATATCAAGGTGTGACAGATTGTAGAAGTTCCATAAAAAGGGACTTTTCAATGAGGAAACATTCAAAAAAGCAAGATATCTACGCCAAATTTCGTTCAAATATACAAGGAAAATTTTTCAGAAGAAAAATAGACTATCATAACTATCTTCTCATTACTTGTGTGAATTAATCTTAATTTTTTCTCCAGGCTATTATTGTGAAGATTATATCATGAAGAAATAATAAGAGAGAACTTTTGAAAAAAATTGGAGAGAACTTATTCCAAGACCCGTGAGTGATATTTCCCCAATAATTCAACAATTTAAGTAATTTTACTGGTAAGTTCAAATTCAATCAGCTGAGAGAATGCTCTCCCATGAGAATGAAATATGAACCCAAAATAAAATCAAAAGAGAGCTATCAAAATTTGAAATTTTCAAGAACTAATTCAAAGGAAGAGGAATATAGTACACAGCTTTAACTCATAAATTTATAGCCCAAAAGACATTTTTTTACATCTATCCCACTATGAGTAACTCATATTCTTTACCATCAGTGTCTACTACCAGAGCCTGTTCCAGAAGATCCAAATGAATCCAATGAAGAGAGGCGAATAAGATTCAATATGTTTGAAAAAAAATTAGCAAGATATATATTCTAGCACATTCCAGAGAGAATATTATAATAATAAAACATATTTTATTTTTCATGTGATAATTTAAAGAGAAATTATCGCACAAGTTATAATTTCTCCTAGCCTTTTGTAAGCTCTTTGGTATTTTATAAGTTTTAATACTTACCATTAATCTTCTTTTAATTGATAACCTTTTTTTAAATTTTTGGTATGGAATATTTTATAAGAGACATCTTGAAAGACACATTCAAATATCTCCATGTCAAATATGATGTAAACTGTGGCTTCAGGAATTAAGTCTATTATCCTTACATATCTGAAAAACAATTTCACAAGCTCAGAGGAGAAGTTTTGTAATAAATCTGAGATAATTGAAGCCTTAATGATTAAATTAACACACTGGTCTAATTGATTTGGATATATCTGGAAAGTATTTAGTTTTAATAATAAATCTGATCAGATCCTTAGTGAAATTGTATTTCCATTCCTGACATTGGAGAGCTAATACCAAGTAGATATCAAATACCTATCTTTTTATTCTCATTCTTTCCCTTTCAGATCTTTACCTCATTATTTCCAAAAAAATGATTACCCCATCCTTATTTTCTTTTTCAATGTCTATAGTCAGTTTCCCGTTTTATTACCATTATCTTCAAACTTTTTCTGGTTCCTCTAATAAATGGAAATATATTTCCTTTGTTTGTACCTAAGGTTTTGAAATTTAATAAAATATAAAATCAAATTATGCTTGTTTATTGTTCTAGGTTTCCTTTTTCTTAAAAAAACCTTATTTCTCGGAAATTTACTCTATTTAACTGTTTAATATTCTTTTTAATTCCGTTATTTCTACTAAATTTATTCCTATGAGAAATAACCTTCTCTGGCTCCATTCTTTTTTTTGGGACCTGATACTAAGAAACCTAATAAAATATGTATAAAATACATAATTTGTTACCTTAGAGACCACCTGAGCCATGCACATAGTTCTCTACAGATTTAGAGAGCTTCAGCTCTAATTAATCTCCTCCAATTTCCACAAAAAATACCATAATTGGGGTTTTATATTTTATTTTCTAATTATATACTTAGTACCATCTCATCTTCTTTAAAAACAATGTGGTTTAGAATAATCGGGCCATACAGGCCCACATAGGTTTTTTCTAAATTACAAATACAGCTAGAATAAAAAAATGGAATAATAATAGTTTTGTTAAATTTCAAGTAATTTCCCAAATTCTTTTTCAATAATTTATATTTTATGTGTCAAAAAAAAATCACCCCTTTCTGGAAAGCCAAAAAAAACGTTAATTAAGATTGATAAGAATTCAAATTTATCAAGGTCTTTTAAACTGCATACATATGATTTTGAAAAAGTAAATTTTTGAAATAAATTAATGTATTAAGGCTTCATAATTTTACTCAAAATAATCAAATTTTCCAAATTGTAAAAATTGGTGAATTCAGCCACAAAGAAATATTTCTGAAAGTGAGGGACCTTTTTTTTGTCTCAAATTAGTATTAAATTAATTCATTTTGTAAAAGTTTCATGAATAAGTGTTCATTTCCCGAAAAATAGCCTTTCTTATATGAATTCATCAAAATAAAACATGAATTGGGCCCTTTTGGTTAAATCCTTATGTGGATTTCCCAATCCTTTAAAATGAAATCATCAATTCACTCTTTTATTTTATTTTGAATAAAAACAATTCAAATTCATTCTCATGGATTCTCATGAGAATATATGAGGTTTGTATAGCTGATAAATTTCTATTAACATCTCTAATATTTGATATCATTGCAGAAGCTTATGTTCAATTTTATATTTTCAAAATTTCACTTCTGTTTTCCTGATTTTTTCGTTTTAAAAGTATTATTAATCCTTTTTTTCTGACTATCACCTCTTTTTATGTTACAATTGTCACCAATATTACTTTTTGTAATCACTTCGATATTCTTTCTCCATTCAATTTGTTTTACAATTCTAAAAACAGTTCGGAATATAGTCCTTATTATTATGTAATCTATTTCAAAAGATGTTCCTTTTTATAATATTTCTAATGGCCCTTCTTAAAAGCTAGGAGCGAAGAATTTAGTAATGAAAAGATAGAATTATCTTCATCGTTTATCAAAATTTAAACTGGATTTGTGCTTAGGTAATCAAAAACTGGAATAAAAAGATGCTATCAAACTTGAAAATTAATGAAAGATATTTTTACTTTATGATATTATTGATGTATATGAAAGTGATTCTGAAATAAACCTTACTATTATATCAAATACCTCATTTCGATGAAATTTAGATATTGATGTTTTTTTTTCCAAAAGTTCTTTGTTGACTTATTATCTGATTTATTCATAATGATGAACCCTAATTCAGAACAAATCTTTTTGAAAAAAACTGGAAAAACAGAGACACAAAAATTTGTTCTCTATTCATTTTCTCTACCACTTTGGCAAAATTCATTTTGCATATGAAAAAATCAAACTCTTTTTCAAGGATAATTCATACCCCAGCTTATTTCAAAATATAGTAAATAAATTGGATTTTGAGGATGAATATATGAGCTTTTATTTCGAAAAAATGTAATTTGTCATGTTAATTTGCTAAAGCCTTATATAACTCTTATCAATAACCCTAAAAAAATCCGCTCTCAAATAGATATATATATATTATCAATATCAACTTATTAATTTCATGATTCTAATTCTTGTTCTCTTTTTTTGAGTGATACTTTATTATTAATTAATAACATATTCTAATATTTCAAATTCCAAAATTTGTATATGCTAATAGTAAATAAAAAAGTTAGATTCCATTTTTTAAGAAAATGAGTTTTTTACATTTACTTTATCATGAATATAATTCATTCTTATCTCAGATTTCTTTTGAAATTCTTTTGTTATAGACCAAAAAATTAAAGATTTGTGTATTCTATTTTAAATTTCTCTTCATTAAATTATAACATATATATATATATATAACAAAACCAAATTTCTTATGATAAATACTTTTAGGATTTATATCAAATTGAAATATCTATCTTTTCATTTTGAGATTTTCTACAGCTCTAACTAGGTAGTTATGGCTCCCTGGTCCTGTGTTTGAGGCCCATATATTATGAAATGTTTTAAGCTTATTGAGGATTTCAAATTTTGAAAAAAAACTTAGGTATATTCACATATCCTTTATTCTCATTTTATGGTATAAAGCCACATGGGGATCATGCATATTATTTTAAATATTTATATTCCCTTTTTTGTATAAATAATTTCTTTAACTAAAAAATCAAGGTCAGAGAGTTTATCAATTACCACAAAATTCTTTTAATTAAGAGGCTATAGTGGCGCTCCTTTTTTTGTGATTAGCTTCCTTGGCCATTCAAAAACAAATCAGAGGTACTTGGGAAATTTCCAGTATAAATTCTTGTAGAATTTCTGCTGTCATTCTCAGAAACTCTAGAGAATTCTGAATCACTATAGTGGTTTGTTTGGAGAGTTGTATTTGTGAAGAAATCTTGAAGAGTTTTTTGAGAAAATTCTTTAGTTTCATAAGCTCCACCAAAGACTTTCTTGAAAATCTTGTAATGAGGACATTGGAAATCTCGTTGCTTCTCATAGCCTGCATTGGGGTATTCCCTCACATTTATCCGAAAATAATTGTCTGCAATGATGATATGCCTGTTTTCATCTCATCCTGATACACTGAGTGATCTCAAAAATTTATATTTATGATCAAGCTGTTCAATCTAAAGTGACAAGCAAAAGTGTTTTAGATATGAACCTCTGAAAATCAGTTCTAAAATCTGCTCATAAATCATCCTTTTAATTTTTCACTTGTGTCTTTTCCAAGTTCAAGGAAAAGCTCTGATTGAGGTCTTCCATAATTATATTCCATACCTCTTTTTTTAAATTACCACCATCTGTGTATTTTCCAATATTCCTCAGTGCTGTTTATTTCTAAAGGAAGTAGGATGTTTTCTCAGAATTCCATGTATGAGATGTATTTTCGTTTTGTCTACTATGAGTTGGGGCTGTCAAAGAGCTTATTTTTTCAGCTGGAGGGGCAAAGGGAGGAGTCATGTCTATGTTGCTTTTTATGTCAAAAAAGAGAACGATACATTATTTATTGCGATTCCGGGTTTCTGGTGATGTGCAAGATGGTGGTGAAAAAAAAAGTGTAAAACAGGCACAAAGGTAGACCAGATATACTTTTGGTTCAACTGAAATTTCCCAAGCCACAAAAAAATGACTTACTTTGCGCTTGTCGCTTAAAAAAGACTTTGAAAATTTGCCAAAAGTTACTTTTGAAGAAAATTGATTGGGTTCAGAAAAGTTTCTTTCTGGAAATGGGAAACGGGATCAAAATTTTAGTTTAAATAAGTAATTAAAATTAATTGAAACCTGTCTGAAAAATGAAAGGTTTGGAAATTTACTTCATTTTCAAACTTTATTTTTTTTCCAAAAATTAATTCAATTTAAGAAAACTTCATGGATTAAAATTAAAAATTAAAATTTTTAACAAATTAATCAAAGTACACTATAAGTAAAGAAAATTTATTTGAATATTTCTCATAAAAAATAACTTTCAAAACCAATAAGTCAAATAATCAAATCTCTCTCTTTTTAAAATTTACTCAATTCACTTCAATATGAATAGTTTTCAATGTATTACCACTACATATCTATAGCCTTAAAATCATTCAATTGGAATTCAAATTACTTCAACATAGGATTAAATTAAGTAGTGAATTTACCTTAGCTTATTATATATATATCCAGCTCTGAGGAAACTTAACCATATATAAATTTGAATTATTATTTTGTTTTCAAGCTCATATGATTGATAGAATCTTTGAATTCAATTACTTAATAAATTTTTCTTTTCAATTTTTTGAAAATTTCTTTTATTCTTTTTGGAATTTGAATATATAATTTATTTATGATAAGAAAAATGATTTTTATCTCAATGTTCTTTTAGAAAATATAAATCATTCTAAACTTTGACTATTTAATATATACAATGAAGTTATTTTAAATAGAAAAAAAGACTTTCAATATTTTTTTTATTTGAAAAAAAATCAAAAATCTTAAAAGAAAAGAAAAATTCAAAATTATTGTTTGTAAAGTTTGATAAAGAAAAGAAATAAGGAGAAAATTTATTGAAATTATCATAATAAAGAGAACTTTAACAAATGATAAAATTATAAAGCATTGGAATTTAAATTTCCTTTTTCTTATTCCTCAGATTGAGTACTTGTATCAATAGATATCCATTTTTATAAAATAGGTCAAAAAAAGATCATCAAAAAATATATTATCAATCAATTAATAAGAATAACTATCAATTTTTTTTGAAATAAATCATTTTAATATTCATTAATTCATTTCTATTCAGAAAAATTCTCCAATTAAAAAAAGATATTTTAGAAATCTTATAAATAATATAATAAACTGATTATTCAAATATATAGAAAGAAATTTCATATCTTTGAAATTGATAAAGATAACAATTTATAGCTAATAATATTATAAGATTGAAGATAAGAAATAAATCAAATAATATGGCGTGTTAAATATACCAAATATCATATCCAAGATCTTCAGTATTTCAGAGATAAATACCACACCAACAATTCCAATGTTTTAGTTCATATATCCTGAAATATGTTAAGTAAGCCCTCTGTAGCTTTTGATTTAATTTAAATGAATTTTTTGCCAAGATTAACCTTAAACTAATACACTTTTCTTCTTGGAACCTAACCTGTTCAACAAAAATAATTCTATTAATCAATAGGAGCCAAATTTGTATCATTCCATTTCTTTTTACTAGAATATCTTGATTTTTTGAATTTCAATAAAATATTATTGCTCAAAATGCAATATCATTCTTTCAAGAAAAAGGGTCAAATTCAAGAGAAAGCTTTAGTCTTTCACACTACTGTGGTCATCTAATTAAATCATAATACTTACCTATCATAAATTGGCTCACTAATAAATCAAAACTTGATTCATGTTTTGGAAGAAGTGAATTGAATTTAATCAAAAGTACCCCTTAATGTAAAAATGGATTTCATTTTATTTATTTAGATTTTAATAAGAATCTCATAACAAATTGAATCTTAGTCTAAACAGAATTTGGGACAAGTGATATAAAATAAGAAGAAACATCATAAAGCTAATAATTTTGAAATCCTTAATGGATTAAAATCAGTAAAGAGAATGAGAATAGTGTATCAATAATATGGCTAGAATTCTATAGAGTATTCTCCCATTTTTTGCAGAGATTTATCCATATTTTCTCACAAACCAAATTTTACTCCACTGGACAGCTCTGATTTTCAAAAGGTTTAGAAGTTGAATTTCAATGCAGGAAAGGAAGAGCTAAAAAATAATGAGGAAATTAAGATAATTTCTGATTCTGGCTTGTACTTTTCAATATAAGAATGTGTGGTCACTAAAGAGGAAACCCTTACGATCCCACAAAATACAGATGGATATAATCATAAGCTTGATGGAGAAGTGTATATTGGGGAAACTAATTTAACCCTGAAATTATATTTGGCTTTAATGATAATATTGGATCCTTATTTAGGTACATCAATGAGAAATAATATCATCCCAAGAGAGAAAATGGGGGTCCATCCTCAACCTTAATGAGCAAATTTATTCACAAAATAGGTTTATTTATTTTCTTTCTCAAATCTATCAGAAGATCCTTGCAAATCAGAAAAATGTGAGCTATTTTTTTGGCTATTAATCTTGGGTCTTTCATGTTAACTCATTCAGCTTTAGCTCATGAGGAGACTGATAATTCTTTCTTTGATTGAGGTAAAAATAAGTGGAACAAAGAGAAAAATTCTTAAATGGTTCAAAATTACAAGTAATTTCTTTTGAAATACATAGAGCTAGATATTTAATTGGAGAAACAAGTTGATGCAAGAAAATTTGAAAAATAAAAATGGCAAAAAGAAAAACATAATATGGATTCAACAATTGTGGCATTAAGCTCTTCAAAAAAAACTTGTGGAGGTAGAACAGATTCTAAAATCAATTTTCAAGTATAAATAAAATGAAAATTTATTAATCTGCCTCTGAATGGTATTATAGGTCAATTTATCAATACTATATTATTTAATAATTATTTCTATATGATTAATATTTTTTTTGATCATTATTTAGAATTCTTAAAAATGAATATTTTCCTTATGGTTTTGAAGGGTTCAATATAATCCAAATTGGTTTTATCTTGTCATTTTTTTCTCCTTGAATTCAAAGGTAAGTGAGATATTGGAGAGTACATTTTTTTTAAAATTACCCACATAGACAATTGGTCAGTGAAATTAGTCAAATTGTCAGCCTCTGACTCAAAACCAAAGCACAAGCATGACATCCAAATACCATAAATCAATGGTATAGCCAAGATACCACCAAAACATGGAGCTGAGCCAAATTAGCTCAAAATATATCAAAAGAAAGAGGAAAATCACCCCTTTCAAAATATACAAGTCTAATCATTATAGGACAAAGAATAACAAAGTTATTCCTGCTCAAAGTTGTTGCTGAGCATAAACCTTAATTTTCACCTCTCATCTGAAATACAGAGGAAGAGGCTTAACCCCATCAAATGGGTATTCAGAATGGAGATCTAAGTCAGTGCTATCCAATGGTACTAGCCAAACTGAGCTAGCACCAGAATCACAGAAGTTATGACCAAAATAAGGTCAAATAAGGGTTATTAAAATATTCACCTATCATCTAACTTCTACATTTTTAGTGTGAGATACCTAAAGTGGGGTCTTTTTTGGAAAGAGAGCAATCAGGGCTATCTGACTGTCCCATCCATTTTCCCATATCTCATCTAGAACAAAAGTTATGGGGCAAACAACCTCTATACAGTTTTTAAGCAAAGTATATAAATGTACAGAAAATCTTGTACATGGCATAACTTTGTCATACTTAATGAAGCCCATATATAATTAGGTAGCATTGTGTAGAACACAGCTAGGGCTACACAATGAACCAACTTTGAGCTTTATATCTCAAAAACTGACAAAGTTATGGCATTTTCAAGCTCAAAATCCCACAATTAGACCAATACAGTCTTACTGTGGGATATTCTCCCATAAGTATGATTATGAGGTGTCAAATAAAAAAAGAATCATGTTTATACTTCAATACCTCATAATGAATTTAATACTGGGGTCCCATACAGGTTCTGTACAGCATTCTATGCATCATACATGTCAGAAGAGGGCTATGTGGTCCCCAGATGACAATTTTCACCCTGTATTGGTGAGAACTGCCCAGATGTGGTTTCAAAACCACATCTGAGCCCAATACAGAGCATACAGGCACTATTAAAGCCACAAGCACGTACTCTGAGGTGAATAACCCTTCACTTCCTCTACGTGGATGGTCTAGAGGGCCTTTCCACCCCATTTTAGGATAAAAGGTGGCCTTTTCTCCACCAAAAAAGGTTTCCTCATCCTGCTCTTGAATTCCTATGTAGTACAACTGTCAAAAACAGCTATACTCTTGGAAAATAATCAGGTTATACTTTAAATTCTTAATTATTGTATTAAGTATTGTAGTTCTTATTATAGTAATGCAACTGGTAAGACTGCACCCCGGCTTTCAATAGTTCTCAACACCACTATTTCCCAATTTTAAAGCCCTTAGAATTAAACTTTAAACTTCCTTTAAATTAATTTTACCATGTCACAGTCATAGTTAAAGTTGTGAATAGTCTTATTACACCTTCATCATAGACTCAGCCTGACACAAATATTTGAGAACAATGATGATTTGATTTTTGATTCAATTTTATTTTAATTATTTCTTAATAAATTGACAAACATTTTCTTTTTTCAAGCAAATTTGGAACTTGAATTAATTGAAAATTTTGAAACCATTCCTTTTGAGCGGTATGAGCTGAAAAAATCTCATTTGTCTGAGTTTTTTTCCAAATTCAATTGAATTTTCGGAATGATTTCTCAGGATTTGCATTTGTAAAATTCATTTTTTTTCTTATTGTAATAAATCAAAAGAATAAAATAAAAGGAAAAAACTCAAAATTCTTTTTGAACTTAATTCAATTGTTTTTAAAATATTCCAGTACCAAATTTTCCAAAGAAAAAAATTATTATTTCAAGCTTCAAATTGTGAGCCTTAGAGGTATTTTCATATACCCAAAAGACCACAAACAGAAAATTAATATACAAACATAAATAAAAGAAATCCATTTATATTATTAAAATAAGAATAAAAATATTAATATTAATTTATATACAAAATCAAAAATTTAATCATAATCTAAAAATAAAAATACATTAAGTTTGAAAATTGTAAAAACACATTTTCACTTGAAAAAATTAAGTAAAAATGAGTTTTCAACAACATTACCCAAAATAAAATGATTTTGGAAAAAAGTTAAAAAAAAATTATCATAACTTTTTATCTAACAAATAAACATATAAAATTTGTTTCACCATTGGATTCCTTATAAAAAATTAGGTGGGGTCACCACTGAGTTAAATTTTTGTAACTCAACTCAAAAAAAGCTTAAATTAAGTTTTTTGTATTTTCTGTATAAAAGTTTGAAGTCCTCAAAACCTTAATTTAATTCAAATCACATGTAGTGTTAATCATCAAAATGTGTTTTTGTATTACATAAGTGAACTTTCATTTAAATATGAGGTGTCAGTTATTACAGTAGTGTACTGTAAAACTCAATTGAATTACATATGTAAATTGTAAGTATAATACATGATGAGGAATTAAAGGAAAAAATAAATGGGAAAGATTAAAATTGGGGGGAAAAAGGAATTCTAGCTCTAAGGGGGAGCCAGACCCCTAAAATCCTTGCTGACAGGTGTGAGATGTCAAAATCCAGGCAAAAGTTCATCACTTTTGGCCTGGAACTCTGTGAATCAATTGATGATGAGGTTTTGATACCAACCAGGGCAGTTCTAACTGTTGCCAAGAGGGTAAAACTACCCTTATAATAAAACAATCTTAGTAAAAACAGGTTTAACTGGCTTCTACATCTCTTACACTCATTCTGACGTGTTTTGAAGGCTCTAGGCAAGGTATTACTATAGTAATGGCTGTTTTAAGCGTCTAAAATGGCTAAAACCAGCCCTTTTTTGGTCTAAACCAGGGTTCAATGATTCCATAATTGGCTTTTCTGTTGTCAGAGTGTTTTCCACGACTGACAAGAGTAAATTTGACTTTTGGAGTAAGAAAATTGATGGCTATAAAAGAATGTCTTCTTTGCCCCACTTTTCTCTTCATGTTAGAATCTTTTCCTTTTATAATTATTTTAAACACTGTTGAACCAATCAGTAAAGGATTCCAACCACCCTTTTCATATCATTTTGAACCTTTTAACCACGTGAAAAAATAATTATAATCATTTTTACCCCTTGAACCACCCCAAAAGTGAATTAAAGCATCTTTAATCACTGTTAACTTTGTCACATTGTTTCCAAATTCACTCTGGTCACTTTTGGGCGTGTTTTCTCTTTAAATATATTTTTAAATACTTTGTTCTTTAATCAATTTCTTGCAGTTCTTTGCTCAATTACTTCCAATTGAAATTTCTCTTGAAGAAATTTCTTTTGTAGCCTTAAATATCTCTTGTAGAGTATTTTTGGATAAATCTTTATTATATTATTGTTTTATACTTACAAAGTTAAAAACAATAAAATTGGCGTGTTTTCTCCTTAAAGATACTATTTAATACTATTTTCAAATAATTTTACCCTATACAAATTTTGAGGACAGGAAAAGTACTTGATATTTTATCAAAGTTTCATATCCATACCTTACACAAATTATTCTAATAAATAGATAAAAATCAAAATCAATAATTTATTCCATTTCAAAAAATTTAATTTCTCAAATTTGCAATATTCTCTTTATAAATTTCAATTTATCCCAAGATCACCTGAAACTTTTTCAAAATAACTCAATGAAAACCAGGTATGATTTCAGTTCTTCTTCATAATATAACTTACTTATTATTCATTTATCTTTTCAGTGTGTAGGTAATATAAGTTTTATTGACTCCAATTCAACCTCCTAGCTTCATCTTATCTTAATCATTATTCTGTCAGCTCCCTCCATCCACCCCAAAGGACCACCTGAATTCTCACCATCACCATTATCACCCTTTCAACCCCCCTTCTTCCATGTTAAGGGATTTTCTTTAAATCACATACTATTCTTAAATCAATCCAAAAAAAATTGCAGTTATATTTCTGAATTTCTTACAAATTGATCCATATTTTTTTATGAGTTCATCAATTACATAAAAAAATCATTCTTAAATAAGGAACTAACACAGAATCAAAATATAATGAGGTAAAATAAATTGAAATTACTTAGTCAAGTGGAATGGAAATCACACATTTCAAATAATAATTAATCTTTTGCTAATGTGATTATAAATTTTCATGGAGTACATAAAGAGCCTCATATGGATTAAAAAAGACCTCAACACTTAGAATTATGATATCTTCTCTTTTATTGTTTAAACATCTATCATCCAAATCAAATTATATTTCATCCCTCTTTTCATGGGTTGTCTTTTTCTCATCCCCAATTTCATTGGGATTTTTCTGAAAAAAAAGGTATAGTCAGCATACTTTATAAAACCTCTTTAATACTTAATCAAACATCTAAGCCTCCTGAAAAACTTGATGAAAACTTTTTAAAT
This sequence comes from Austropuccinia psidii, assembly GCA_023105745.1. Classification (NCBI taxonomy): domain Eukaryota; kingdom Fungi; phylum Basidiomycota; class Pucciniomycetes; order Pucciniales; family Sphaerophragmiaceae; genus Austropuccinia; species Austropuccinia psidii. The sequence continues at coordinate 26,022,797 of JALGQZ010000015.1, forward strand.
CACATATTTTGATTTCTATTTTCAAATCAACAAGAATTTATTCGAAAGTGGGAAAAGATGCTCAAAATTTGACCCCACACAACATTAATTCCATTTTTTTTCTCACAATTCAAGAAATCAGAGAAATTTCAAGAGAATTAATAAAGGGAGAAAATTCAAAGTACTTATTACAAATTATCTTAAGATTAATTTCAGTTTATAGTTGATAAAGGACTTATACATATAATCTTAATAACTCAATCACTAAAATATGAATTGAAGAACATATACTCAACCAATGTTAACAATGCAATTATAGGTTAAAAGCATAACTCTTAGCTATCAATGTCAATCTATTTTAACAGGATATATATTTGAACATGTCATATTGATTTACCATAAGGTCCATTTTCTGAATTTATCTTGAGGCTCTATAAGTAATATTATAAATATAAATACTATGTTTTTTCAGTCATTTTAAAGCTATTGGCTTGATATTTTAATTAATTTTTAAGTGGTCATTGTTATCATCCATATCCAAGACATTTCTTAGTTCTGGTGGATCCTTTCCTTCATACATCTCAATTAATTTGTCCCCACTTGAGCCAAAAGGTTATTTAAGATCACACATGTTACCACCCAATGCACAAAGGGTTTAGCCTTGTTTGTATTCTTTATTTAATTTCTAACTTTCCTCAAGGATGAACACCGAATTTTCAGATCCCCAATTAACTTTTTAATATATACTCTTGATATGGAAAGACATATATTAAAGTCTTTGATTGTCTTCCAACTGTAATTAAGCACCCTTGTATTCTGGTACCACCCATTGTGAGCTTGCATATGCTTAGTCAGACAGAAGGTACTTCTTCCTTGTATAAAAACTGTGAGGGGTCTTGTGAATTTTTATTTTCTGATATAAACTCAAGTCATGAAGTCAGCCAGCACATCCAAAATGAAGTGTAATCAACTTTTTTAAATCATGCACTAATATAATGCACATTGAGTATCTGAAAGGTACTTTGAGTTCGTTCATAACAAAAAAGCAAGCCAAAAAAACTTAACTTCTCTTCCAATGAAAATTGGCCTCATCATCTGTTGGTGGTTTCTGAGAAAATGGTATGAGACTTCCATCAATAAATTAAATACAACAAGTAAATCACTCATATTTCAAAATCTCTGAGATTGCACTTTGTTTTAAATAGCTTTCCAAGTTATATAATGCTTATAATTGATCAAAAACTCTATGATATTGTTTTTATATAGTAAAATTTCCCCATGGATAATTTGAAAAATAGTGCATAAATTTCCCAATGAGACAGCATTTACATTAGAGCCTAAGAAAGATAAGGCCTCTACCAATTTTATAGCTGGATCTCTATGCTTATAATGTGATAAATTATGAAAGACTTTTTCATCTTGAATCATGAATAATAATTTCTGAAATAATTGATGAGTAGTATGGCATTGCTGTTTGAATTTGTGACTTTTCAAACTGATCAACTTGGCTGGGGTATATATATAAGATTTTGGATGAGCTGTTTGGGGCCTAAGATATATTTTCATAGTTAGATGGTGCAAATTTACTATGTGAATTTCGATATCAGAATAAGAATCTGAGGAAATCATATTTACATACTTCAATACAGTGATTTCTTAAATTAAAGGTATTCTAGCTGTTTTTCTTGGGCATACTTAAATCATAAATTCAGTGAGAAATAATTTCCCTAAGGATTGGGTGATGATTTTCACCAAGTTTTCAATAGAAATTCATACTATGAAAGTAAAGAACTCAAAATTCAAAAAAATTCACTCAGTGATGTTGTTAAAAGAGTTAATTAGGGATTTGAAAAGATGCAGGTGGTATTTAAAGTGCTGAAAACTAAGGATTGTGCCACAGAATATTGATGGGGTTTTTGGGTGTTTGAAATACCACACATCTGGAAGTGTGGGATTTCTAAAAACTTCCAGAAATTGAATGCAGGATTTGATGAAAAAATCAATACTTTTAACTCGGCATTTCTTATCTTTGACACCCCCTAATATAAAAATTTTCATAAAAAAGTAAGAATTGGTAACTATTATAGATTTTGAATTATGTTTCAAAGAATTAAAAAATTCCTTTGAAGACAAAGTAAGAATTTATATTTTTTTCAAATTAAATATTTAGAGTTTTAATTATCATTTTCAAATAATCAATCAAATCAAATACATCACAGCTTTATAGGTTGAGGTTTAGAAATTATGAGGGAGTTAGGGTGTACATATGATAAAATTAATAGATTAAAATGAAAATTTATGACTTGTTTTGAGTTGGTGTGTTCTATTATCTGCTGGAGGTAGTAGCTTTTGATACTTTTAGCATCAAGGAAAAAACATGTTGTGTTCATATCAAGCTATACTCCAATGGCATGTTGGTAGTTCTCCTCAATCTTCCATATATAACCAACAAGTTGTTTGAATAAAATGTCCACTTTAAAAATTTCGACATGGATCTCCGATGTGTCTAATTGGAATCCCAGCCCACCTGTGCGTCTTGCCCTCATCTTTTTTATAGAGGTGATGTGTCAATGGCTAATAAAAAGTAACTTTTAGCTAGCTAGGAATGGAAAGCAACCCTGGATTCATTTCCAGCTGATATCAAACAAAAAATTCAAGGATATCACTGGCTCATAGATGCCAAAAGTTTAGCCTAAATCTTATGATTATGCTCAGTTTGAAAATTTTTGATAAGGTTAAAATTGGTATGATCTTAGCTCAAAGCATCGTTTCTTCGACTTATTCGTTACCATGGCAAACCGTCAAATTCTCAAAAACTTTTAATGGCCGCCCTCATCTGGTAAAACAAAATGAATCAAAAAGCTTCTTGTCTTTTTGCTTTACTTGAGTCTAAAAATCGATGCATTTGGTCTTTTGTATATGCTACAGGTTAACCCACTCCCACCAGGCAATCGGTTTGATTTCAACATCTCGCCCGATGGGAATGTTGTGGTCTGCTGTTTTTGTACCGAAACTGGCCAGCGACAACCAACTTGGTCAGACGAAAGTAGGAGTAGATGTCATGGAACATCGTTTACCTGACCACGAACCAACACCAGAAGGATTTTCGAACTTGCTGGCCAAATATCTGACTTCACAAGAGCAAGTTCTTATAGAACAACGTAAGAAAGCTGGTAAAGAGGCGGTACTCAACGGCTTGCTACAGTTTTGGGCATTGAAGGAATCAATCATCAAAGCCCTTGGCTTGGGTCTTCGAATGGAACTACAGTCCATCAATATCAACTGCTTGGAAAGCTTTGATGCCGTTATATTATATCAGCGGCAATCAAAATAGCTAACTCCATTTTCTTGCCTACTTCACTCATTCATACTGTAGAATTCAAAACAGTTCCAAAGCTTATTCATCCTTATATACTGTAGTATCAATTTGAGTCAATATCATTTGTTTGGAACATTTGTGCCAGGATACCAGCCTGAATTCGTCTCTTGATCTTTCACCAGGTCCAATTCTAAACTTACTGAATCACTTCATGAATGCTTTATCAGCCTTATGAATGAGTCCTTTATATATATAAAGAATCTCAAGATATTTGTGAGTAATCGAAAGAAAGTAAGTGAACTATAACCAGGATAAATAGAATCACAACCTTTTGTGGACATCAGTTGATGATAAGAGTGTATGTCAGTTAGCCGTGTTTATTCACAATGTAATTGGCTAAGCATCTAACAAGGATTGAATCAATTTCAAAAAGACTGATAAGATAATGGAAAAATTTACCAAAAAAAAGCTTTAGAGAAGAAAAAGGTAAGGGTGAATTAAGTCCAAGTCATAAAAATTTCACTTTTGTTCACATAAACTTAAGCCCCCAATAATTAACAAGATATTTGAAATTTCAATTAAGGCTAATTAAAATTGTTATGATTCAATTCTTTACTTAACTTTATATACTAAATTAAGATTACTCAGGAATCATTTTCTTTGTTTTTTTTTAAGTTTTTATAATGAATAAAATATAACAAAGTTTTAATTTATTAATAATCAAATAAGAAGAAAATTTAATATAAAAATTAAATTACTCCTTTTTGGAAAAAAATAATATTTTAAAATCAAATTATTAAATTTTTTTATTAATCCTAAAGAGTTTATTTATTTTTATCTATTTTTATTTATTTTGGATAAATTATTGCAATATCAATTGATTATTAAAATTTTATTTTTTATTTTTTATTTCTTATATAATATTTTTGTCAAAGTAGAAATCAAAATAAAAATTAAAATCAAAATCAAATTATTAGAGGGTACCACACCTAACAAATCCCACATTGAAAAAGTGTGGGATTTTAGACCCAAATCCCACTTTCAAAAGTAGGCAATTTGATCTCACAAAACCCATATTTTTTTGACTCAGTCCCCAAGGGATTTTGCAAAATCCTAAATTTGCACTTATACTTATTAAAACCTAACTCAAATTATTTGATATCAAAATTTCCAATTTAAAGCTAACCCCTTCCCTCCTCCAAGAAAATATTTTGCATCCAACCCTGATGACACCAATCAATTCATCATTCCTTACAATCATCCCTTTTCTCAGATTTGTAAATTACTTATTTATTACCCACAATCACCATCCTGGAAATTTCAAATTAGCCAATGAATCCAAATAGATATGCTTCCAACAATTCTTTCAGGCTACTCCTTCCTTCAGGTCACTTAGCTTGGCCAGATTATTTATGTATTATGAATTGGTTGACCACTAAATCAAACTTTGATGTATAATTTGGAACCAGTGGCTTGACATCAATGGAAAATCCACCCTTAATAAAGAAAACCATATTTCACCTTATGGCCATTGAGGTCAATAAAAAATCATAACACAAGTTGAATATTAGTGCAACAAGCTTTTGTGACCAATGGCATTGTGGGACCTCCTTTTTTGGGTAGGATGAAATAAGGAAGTGCCTTGAGGGAGAAATTACTGGTAAGTCTTTTTTGAAATTCATAATTTACCAATAACCATGGGTGCCAAAATCCTTGGATTCCCCTTTAGATAATACTTAATATTAAGACTAAAGGAAATCAAAAAATGAAATCAAATTTGTAGCTTTAATAAATGGAGAAAACTTTTCCAGTAGTCTTTGAATCAGACCAATAAATAACAATATAGTCAAAAACTCTTATTTAGCACTATGGTTTTAAATAAAGTAAAGTCTAATAATTTTCTTTCTTCAATAATATCCTTTAAGGATAAAATAGATTAGAAATTTTGAAATATAAGGTAACAAGGTTTAACAAGAGATTCAGAATAAGATAACAGAGATTTTATAAGACTAATGATTCTTTTATTTGGTTATTTTTATTGTAATTATAGTGATTATTTTGATACTAGTACTAATAATAAGACTATGTATTTCAATCATAATAATTATTCTTAAATTATTTCTTTGATACTAATTTTATGAATACTAAGCTTCTGCGCCAGAATATAAAGATTTAGCTACAGATATACAACTATTTCTTAATAATACTAGTCTCCTGAGAAATTCTGCTGACATTTTCATGACTAAATAACTAATAATACTATGCATATTTCTCTAGTTCCAGGGTCACCCATGATGTTTGGAAAAATGAGGGGGAGAGGACCTTCATTTATACATTTTGGGTCTCCATAGAGACTTCCAAAAAACAAAGGACTTAGAAAAGTTAGTGGTCAAACCTTTTAGTCTGTAATTACTACATTTCTGTGTATCTACCTGACATGTGCATCCAGTTTCTGACTAATCCAATTGAGCCATCATGTATACTTAGGAGGTATTTGGGTGTTCACTTGAAATTATTTCAATTCTGACCAATGAAATTTTTCTTTTGTGACTTTGTTATGTGCTTTCTGAGAGACCTTTTCTATTGGTTATCTTCTTATGAAAACTATATGATGTCCTTGGGATAATTTATCTGGGGAGAGTTTCTATTTGCAGAAAAAGTGGGTAAAATAAATTTTCTGGAAAGCGAAATTATTTCTAGCTGTATCATATCATTGAGAAAGTTTATCTTCTCATTATTTTCTTTGAAGTGGATAAAGGTGAGAAAATAGATAATTTGTTCTCAAGTGTATTCCATTAAATTTTGACAAAATTGGGGGAAGTATTGGTTCAAATTTTCTTGTTTCTTTTTTTACTAATTTCAATTTTGATACAAATCCTTGAGAGAATTTTGCTTGTGTTTTCATCTAAAAATGGCATAATTTCCTGAAAAAATTGAATCATTTGAAATATCTTATTATTACTAAGCAAGCATTTCTTATTAGAAAATTTGTTTTCATGTCCTTTCCTAGACTTAATTCATTTCTTTCAGTTAAAATGGGGTGGGTAAAATACAGTTATAATTCTGTTCCCAATCTGAATATAGCTATATTAAGTTGATCTAATTTGGGTTGCATAATTTCAATATTTATGATGCGTCAAGGTGGAGAAATTGTGTGTTTCTGATTGCTTTCATGTGTCTTTATTTCTAGGGTGTGTGATTTTATAGAGTACTTTTTGACACTCTTATGCATAAAAATATGTGTTAGGTGGTTTATTGTATTAATCTGGTCCTGTATGATATTTGTGGAGTTGTACTTTATTTTTGGAAACTTTTAAATGAAAGATTTAATCTTCTGTATAATTAAAGTGTAGATTTTTTTTGGAATACTGTATTTCTCAATTATTTTGAGAGCCACACATTTGCATATGTGTATTTTTCTGTATGATTATTTCACAACTGTAACTCTTAAATTATTACCATGTAGTTAATGAATATTTAACTGAATAATTTGTATCTTATTAAGCTTTTTAAGCATCATTTTCAGTTCTCCAAATAATTTGTCCTTTTTAAATGTTTTATAGTTCATTTTCTGTTATGAATTTTGATCCCTTACTAATTTATCTTATTGCAAACTGGAATTGAAATGGGATATTTGTCAGCTTGATACTGATACAAAATGTATGGAATACTACAGCATACATATAAAAAGAAACAACAGAGAAGAAGTTTGAGAAATTGAATGAGGAAGGTATAACACAATGAAATGAGAAAAAATGAATGAATACTATGGTTGTTAAGATAAAAATGATGTGTTCATGCTTTACCTAAATATATGCACTATTTGCTAATAACCTAAATGTGACTCCACTAGTAAGTCATGAGTCTCAAGAGTTTGGAATGATTTTAAATGGGGAATAGGAAGAAACAATTTTCCATGAATTAAGATAAGATACAATATTTTAATGAAATTCTATAAATACCAATGTCATATTTCATTCCATAATTAAGCCATAACAGAGGATGGAACAATCACTATTAAACCAAATATGGATATTTCTGAAGATGACTTGATTGAGGATGTGGATGAGCCTGAATGAAGTCTGATTTCAAAAATCAAATTTATTTTAATGATCTCAGATTTACTTTGACTTCAAATAAAGAATAAGATATGTGGTTCTTCCCAAAATAGAAAGTATGGTTCTAGCTTCAATATACATGAAACCAGTGGCTCATGAAAAAAGTCATGTGATATTTTTTCACTAAGTTACTCACAAAGAATTATTCATTGGAAAAACGTATTGTAAGTAATGTTTTATTCTGAGGTTTATGCAGACCAACAAATCATTTGGTAGGGAAACAGACTCATGATGAGTCCCACTTAGAATGTGATAAACACAAGTTGAATTAGTAAAGGAGTGCACATATCATATGAACTTGAACATAAAGAATGTTGAAGGAGATGGGAGTAGTATTTTAATGGGAAAAAAATATTAATGATAAAAAGCTTGAAGAGGCAAAAATTCAATTTAAGATGTATTTTGAAATGATGAAAGAGGAAAAACAAAATTATTTGGAGAAAAGAAGTAGAGATGCTTGAGTAACGAAGAGCATGGAGTTTGAAATAGCAGAATTGGGTTCCTCAAATATGATCGCATATTTGGAGAGGATTATAAATTTTATTAGTAAGGGTACATGAGGTAATTTTTGTTTAAGAATTATTGTGTCTGTAATATAAGCTGTGGTTGAGATTTCCTCCTTCAAAAAATCCTACCACATTCTTACATACTTATTAATAGACAGATAAATCCTTATTTGCCTATTTTTTTCATCAAATTAATTAATTCAGAAGTCAGCCCCCTTTATTCTATAAGCTTCAAAAATTAATCATCACTTCAAGCAAGATTGACACCAATTGTCAAAAAGTCACCACAAATTCTGATATTCTTGGTGGTATTATGAAAGGAGTAGGATTTTGTTGGTGGTTAGATTCTGTAAAGTCAGCCTGATTTCATTCAAGGAGGGCTGTCCCAATCCAACAGCAAATTGATTATTATAATTGTAAATGGTCCAAATTTTGATCATTTGATGAACTCATTAACTCCAAAAGCAAAAAGGTATCAAATAATTTAGTTCAAGATGATCAAGAAATGTTGAAATAATACAATTTGAATGGAAATAAAAAAAATTAACTGAAATCAAAACTTATTCAAATGTTATAATAAATCTCAATTGGTTCCACAACAAACCACATACTGATAATAAGGACCTCAATGCATGGACTTATGGTATATTTACCTTCATAAATGAGAATTATTTTCAACAAATTCTAACCCCTTTTTAGAGCTTCCAGTGTGGGATTGGCTAAGGAATTTCTTGAAGGGGTAATCACAGGTAAAAAGGTTTGAATTTCTGAATGATCCTTATACCAAGGGTGCTGATGTGTATTAGCTTCCCTTCTCAATATACTGAAAAAATCTCACTATAGAGCTCAAAAATAAATATTGAATATAGTTTATTTGAAACAAGAGAAGACTTTCAGAAGTCTCCGTTAGATCTATTCAATAATCCAATGAATACTTTGTATGATTAAAAAATATATATAATGTATTAATACAGCTAGGTTATAATCTACAGGTAATCCTTAGATATAAATGTAAATATTGCTAAAATATGATAAGATAAAGATATTATTTATAATAATATATGTGGTTATATCTTTACAGTACCAATATTGAGTATAAAGGTATTTAATAATATAATATATAGAAGACTTTAGAGATAATAATACAATTCATTTTTATGCTAATGAAAGGGTAATCCTTTACATTTATTAATATATTTTTGAATTTTTCTTATAGCTTATATAGCTCAAAATCTTTGTACTTTGATATATCAAAGATACAATAATAATGAAGATAATATAGCTATTACTATTTTTAATGATAGTATTTTTGAGAACTAATTCATGGCTACTAAGAATAATGTTATTATGATACTATTTATTCAATATTAAGATCTTTCATTAATACTGTTAATAAATGTTTCATTTATAATTTAATACTACTAATATCATCTTTATTATAATACTATTTATTAAATATTAATCTCTTTCATTAATTCTTGAAATGCTTTTCTATCAATAATTTGAGAATACTACCACTATTTGCTTCTGAGCTTATAGCTTTATTTTTACTAATTATCCTACTAGAATAGGGATGGGTGAAGCATTTATACTGAGAATTATACTTCAATTTAATGGGAAAATACTTCCATGACCATTTGGGGAAATGAGGGAGAGAGGCACTCAAAAAAATTAGACTTGGAAAAAAACTACCTTAAGATACTTGAGCTGGTGAGTTTCTTTGAAACTGTGTAATCTGATCAAGATATTGCACCATATTCTAGGAATATTGTGATATTTTGAACTTGATTAATGTCTTTACACAGTCTTGAGCCAATTTTTAAATGGTTTCATTGGATCAAGATATGGAATATTTAGCCATACTTTGAAGCTTTATTTATATTTTAATAAGGCTTCAATATTAATATTCACAGCCTTGGAAAATTTGGCTGGCTCAATATATTCAAATGGTATGATTTGATAGAGATACTGCACAAATTTTTTGTTTAATTGCATCATCTCTTGAGTTATCATGTAATATGTGGTGTTTTTCTGGTGATTACTGTGTTTGATAGTGTCATTCAAATTTACTATTGCATCATTTTTCATATTTTGATTATTTAATCTTATTAATATTCATTTTGTGTCAAATTATATATGAGGAAATTAATTACAGGTATTGCATCATTTTTTTGTATCAGTATTTTATCTGAACACAGTATTCTGTGCAGTCTTGAAGCTATTGTAAGCCTGTATGGAGCTTTCTATGCATCAACCCAATTAAATTTTGATTTAAATCTACCTTTCTATAGATTATATGTGTATTGATAAATATTTAGCTAATTTTAGACTTATTTGACTGTAAGAGTTTATTTTGAGCTGGGAGTCCCAAAATTAACCATTTAAATATTTATATTTTAAATCTTTCAAGCCTTGATGTGCTTGAAGCTGGTCCAGAAATCAATTGAAAAACCCACCAGGAACAGATTATCATTCCCCAAACATGAATTAAACTTTCATTTTTCCAAAAAAAAGGCATTGTTGAAAAAAATTGGTACTTCTCCATAAAACTACAGAACCACCAAAAGAATCAATTGAAGAACAATCACTTACAAACTGTTGATTATATTTTTAAATCAAAAAGAAATTATTTCATTCTGAAAAAAGCTTTTGACAACTGACCTCTGAAGAAATTCATTCAAAGCTAAATGTGGACATTGCCCAAAATAAACAAGATTATAAAATATTATGCGAAAATCAAAGGTTGTAAGTATTTTATATTGGTAGCGACCTGATTTATTGTATATATTACCTCAATCTATATGCCTGATCAAATTGTAAATAATAAAATTTAAAATAGAATAATTCTCTGACCAATGCTAAGAATATGTTATGCTTAAATAAAATAACTCAAATTCAAAAAGAAAATAAAAGATATTCCAAATTTATAATCATAGATTAACTCTTTACAATACATATTATTTTTTTATTGACTCTTTGAGAACATTAAATTAACATTTCATATGAATATTACAGAAAATCAGCTTTTATAAATCAGAATATAATCTATTATTGAACCAATCCAAAGTCTAGGGCTTGAGTCTTTCATGCATATTGAAATGGCCATTTACATCATCTTCTTCTATTATACTTTGGATCTAAGGAGGATCATTATCCTCATATAAATAACTCCATTTGTTACTTATAAATTCTAATATATTATTTAATATAACACAAGTCACAAACCACTGTACAAGATATGGAACATCTTAAAATTTATTCATTTGATTTCTCATCTCATTCCAAGATGACCACCTCCCTTTCAAAACACAAATTGAATGTTCAATTCTTACTCTTGATATTTCCAAACATGAATTAAATTATTAATTGTCTTCCAAGAAGTATTTTCACCTTTGTATGCTGGAAGACTCCATGATGAGCTTGTGTAAGCTGAATCAGCTAAAATATATCAATCTTTCCATAATATTTATGTATATTTTTGGATATTCACATATGTTGGTAAGAATTTGAATCATAAAGAGACCCTGAACAGCTACCATGTAGTGCAATAAATGCTTTTCTGGAATCGAAAACTAATTGATTTAAAATTTAATACCCAGATCAAATGTATTATCAGCTCAAACAGCTCTTAATATAGCTTCAATAGCAGAAATACCTCTTTTTGAGAGAAAATTATGTCTCACTGTCTCTTAATTTTTATTAATACAAAGGTATAATACCCTCACATCCAGGAAACCCTTCAGATTGAATCACTTTGGAAGATTTTAATCACTTTTGTGAAGTGACGCAAATGATAAATTCCTTTCTATACATTGTTAAATATTTTATGATACATTTTTGATATAATACAATGGCCACATGAATAAATACAAAGAGAATCCGTAGTTTCCCTAATGAGGACCTATTACCATTGGATTCTAATTGTTATGATTCTAAAGCCAATTTTATATCTTTATTTCTCTTTTTAAAGCTTTATGAGTTCTAAATAATTGGATCTTCTTGAATCAAGGAAACCAACCATTGGAAGAATTCATGAGTAGTATTATGGAGTTGGACGAATTTATTACTTCATAATCTGAACAAATCATTGGAGCTATATATATATGCAGAAGGATTAGCTTTGAGTGGTCTCAGAAACATTTTTTGTATTTTCATGGTGTAATACTACTGTGTCTTCTTCCAGGTTTGAATCAATATCCAATTCCTTCACAAGTATATACTTTAAGAAGTTTGGTTGACAAAGTAATGGGATTCTTGCTGATCTTCCTGGAATTCTCAGATGTTTTTATATTTGATTAACAAGATGATAATTGAATCATATTCAATGTGGTGGGTATTAAAAAGCTTATGCATGGCTCCAGTTATTATACCAAAAAAAATGTCCTTAGTGAAGCTCTTGTGCACCATTTCTAGCTATTTGGCCATGAGAGGTTGAGATTTCAAGAGTTGAAGCTTGAGATTTACAGCCAAAAAATGAGTTTTTGAGTTTTCAAGATACCATAAGTAAGGAGGTATTATGGTATTTGAAAAATTACCGGAAATTAAATGCAGTATTTAAGAGAAAAAATATATAGTTAATATGTGAGATTTAATAGGCTTTTCACCCCCTATTTTTAAAAAAATTGAAAATAATATTTCCTTTATTCAGAAAAGAAAAATTTCAAAGCTTTTTTTTATTTAAAAAAAGTATTAATTTTTAAATTTAAAATATGGAATTTATTTTTGAATATGAATTATAACCCAAATTTTTAAAGACAAAAAATATTATGTAATTAAGTTAATTATTATTGTGTTTTTAAATGAATATATATATTGAATAATTCGGACGAAATAAATATATAAGTATATATATATGGGATTTTTAATTCAAATGCATTTATTTACATCAAGTTACCACAATTTCAAAATGAATCTTAATAAATTAAAATATAAAATCACGTTTTTCCTAAAATTTTGATTTAAAATTCAGAGCAAATCAAAGAGAAAAATTATTCTTTAGCTTTATTAGTAACCAAACAAAAACAAATCTCAATTACAAAAATTTAACTATTTTAATCCTTTCTAAGTTATTATGATTTTATCTCATAATTTTAAAAAAGAGAACTCCAAAACCTTTCTTTTTAAAGATTTGTTTTCTAATTGAAATTTATGAAAAATAAGAACCAATTTCACTTTTTTTTCAAAAAAAGGTATAACAAAAACATCAATCAAATGATATCTATCTTTTTTTAGAAAAAAAAAATTAATTCACATTCAAAGGAGGAGGAAGGGTTTATCTATGTAAAGGGAAAAAAATTAAAGAAAAAAAAGGCTTAAATACAATTCAAAATTATTTATTTACTTAATCTATATATTTTAATAAAAGAATTTGAATACCCTCCCACAAAAAAACATAAATTTGTTGTTTTTTTTTTTTTTGAACTCTTTCCCTTTTTTTGAATTAAACTTTTATTATAGCCACTCAATTTCTTTTCTCCCAAAAAAAAGAAAAAGCAACCTTTATATTTTTTCATAAAAAAATCTTTTTTTACAATAATTTTTCATCCTAAAACCATTTCTCCCCCCCAAAAAATGATTTTCAGGAAATAATAAAATAATAATTCATTACAAAATAATATCCTTTTTGGGGGATCAAAAAGAAACAAACAATTGGATGGATGGAGGAAGTTTTATTTTCTAATAAAATATTAATTATCTTAAGGAGGCTTTTTCCGAGAAAATTAATATTTTTTCTAAAACAAATTTCAATAAATGAACTCTTACTTATCATTTTTATCATTTCATTTTAATCGAGATATATCAGATTTTTGGAAGTTTTGGTCAGTTTTATCACAAAAAAATAATTAAAAGAGTTGAAGGAATTTTTTGGGTGAATCAAATAATAATCAAATATAAAAAAAACTGGAAAAATTAAATTTGATGAATCATAAATAGTTTTTTTAAAAAAAAAGGCCTTTCTTAGATGAATTCACTAAATAACTTTCCAGTTTCACCATTTGGTAAAGTTGCAATTTGCACCTAGGTCTAGACCTAAGGTCAAACATTTCACCTGAAATTTGAAGCTATTTTCGCATAAGATTAAATTGAATATGCTTGTAGTATGTCTATATATCTAAATAAGTCCCCATTTTCAAGTTAATAAATATTCAATCAACATTTATTTTGAATTATTCTCAAAAATAAAACTGAATCCACATCCAGGAACCATATGCAGATTTTCCCGAGCTTTAATTTAACAGTTTTTTTAAACCTTCATTTTTTGGTATTAAAGAATGATTCAATTCCAATATATATGTGTGCTTGTATTTATCAAGTAATTGAGAAAGGGAAATAAATCCCTCTATACCCTCAAAAAGATATTATATACTTAAACAAAAGTTGTGCCAAGGAACCCCCCTAAAAAGAAAGCTGGATTTGGAGAGGGAGATATGAATGGGAAGGATAATTTTCTTTGATTAAGTTTTTTTCAATATTTTTTTCCTTTCATCTTTGATCCCTTAAGATTCAAATTTTAATAAATGGTTCTATTGTTACTAATTTGACTTAGCTCACTTGAAGAGAGATCTTTAATTTACCTAAATAAAAAGTCAATGTTAGTTTTGATTACTATAAGAATTTTACAGGTTGATTATTTAGATTTAAGAATTTCCTGACTAACAAGGGAATATAAGAAGAAATAAATAATCGAAGTTTTACCCATTCCCACTTTAAAGTCATGTCAAATTTTAATATTACCATTTTTAGGGTTTTGAATCTAATTCAAAGGATATGTTTAGTTTAAAATTAGTTTTTTTTTTACATTTTTAAGCCAATTTTAATATTATCAATAGAGAATTCATTTCTTATTTTTACAAGTGGAAAAATAATATTTTTTCAATAAGAAGGTCATTAAATATCTCAATCCAAAAATGAACCTTGTTATTTGATCTTATTTGGCAGAAAAGTATTTCTTAAATAAAATAGAAGATAATTATAATAGGGGGTGTCAAAGTTACCAAATTCCACACTCAAAATCCTGAGTTTTTCTTGCCAAAATCCCGCATTAATTTTTTGGGATTTTGGAAATCACACACCTCAAGAGGTGTGGTATTTTAAGGTACAAAAACCCAGGCTTTTTGGTACCAAATCCCATGTTTAAATACTAAAATCCCACCTTTAGATTCCCCTAAAGGCACATGTTTAGAGCACACAACTCAGTAAGGGCAGGCTAAATTGCATAAACTCTGAATACACTCATCATTTATTGAAGTATTTGATTCTGAATTGCATTTAATACAGGCCTTTTCTTCATTTAACATGCCCAAGGAATCGCAAAGACTACCTTTACTTCAGATGTTAAACTCACTGCAGCTCATCAATGCACTCAACTCTGATAGTGATTCTGATATCCAGGAAGATACAATCTTATTAGATATGATAACCTCACAAAGATACATCAATCCTTGTAGAAGATATCCATCACATTACATGTATACAATGAATGATTTAAAAACATTATCATCTGAAAAGTCTCAACAGCTATGTAGGACCACACATGAATCATTTGTAAAATTGGTTTCAAAACTTCAACCTGATAAAACCTTTCAAAACTCATCACAAAACAAACAATGCAATCCTGCCATCCAATTGGCTGTGGCATTATCAAGGCTAGGATCAAATGGAAATGGGGCCACTTTGGAAAAGATTGGAATGTTGTTTGGAATTAGCCATGGGGCTATTGTGTTGTACACTCAAAGAGTGATACAGATATTAATGAAGCTGAAGCACAAAGTGATTATGTGGCCAAAAATAGAACAACAAAGAGAGATGTCTCAAGTAATGCAAGCAGAAGGCTGCCCTGGGTTCATTGGGTTGATTGATGGGAGTCTCATACCATTATCACAATGTCCCCCCAATGATGGTGAAGCCTATTTTGATCGCAAAAAGAGGTAAGGTGTTGAATTTTGATTATTTATTTCATTTTCACTGATTGTTTACAGCTAAGGTATTCTATGTCAATACAACTGGTTTGCAATATCAACAAACAGTTCACTGCTCTACATGTTGGTTGTACTGGGTCACTTCATGATTCAAATGTCTATCAACATATGAAAATAGCACAAACACCTCAAAGGTTTTATGAAAAGGATCAGTACCTACTTGCCAATTCAGCATATGCAAGCTCTCCTTGGATTGTTCCAGCATATAAGGGTTCTGTAGCACAGAATGAAGAAGACTGTTCTTTCAATTTCTGTCTAGCAAAATCAAGAGTCCTAATCAAGAATGCAATTGGCATTTTGAAGGGGTGGTGGTTTCCTCTAAGGGAAATGCAAAATCAAATGAGGGATGCTCATGAAATCAAATATTTTGTTAGTTGGGTCGTTTCTTGCACAATTTTACATAATATGTTAGCACAAATTGGCGAATAATGGTTTGATCTATATGAGGGTGATAATCCACCACATGCAGAAAATCTGTCCAATAAAAACATTGGGGAAGATGTGCTAAATATGTGTGAAAAACCTAAACCAATTACTTTGGCATGGAAAGATAGTGAATTGTGAATTTTTTCAGGACCATTGATTTATGTACTTAATTTAATGGCAAACAGCAGAATGGAGATGTTATTGAGAAAATAAAACTATTTACAATTAACATTTTTTGGTTCTTTTTTGGTCTTGCATATTTCTTTCAAAGTATCAATTGACTTTGGTATTAGTTTCATTGGGTGTCATTTTCAAGAATTTGTCACCTACATTAAATAATTTATGGTTGATCTGAAAAGAACATCCAAAATGTGTTATTTTGTCATGATTGATAATTTCTGGAGGAGGTTTTTTTGTATTATGAATAGTTGTTGATGTCTTCCAAAGAATTTCCATGATGCCAGGTTTCTTTGAAAAATTGATCTCCATTTTCAGTTCAGGGAAGTGCAATCCATGTCCAGAGGGGGTGAAGGCAGTTGGAAGGGGATGAAAATCTTTTTTTGATACAAAAGAAAATATACCATAAGTCCAGGCATTGAGATCATTCAAATCTTGGTGTGGCTTATTGAAAAATCCATCTTGAGTGACAATGACATTGGTAAATGATTTGAATTCTTCCTTTGGATTGGCTGAAGTCCATTCCAGTTGACTTAAATTTGGTAATTTGGCTGCTTCCATTAATGACTGATTTTCATTTGCAGCTAGTTTTGAAAAATGGGAGATTCTTGAGTAAATAAATTTGTCATATTGTTGAAGTTTGGTCCATTGCATGTTATCCAATTCAATTTGATGAGGAGTCAACCAGGTTTTCTGGAGCAAACACCTAAGAAAATTAAAATTACTTATTAATTGTTCAATTAAAAAGCAGAAAACATTACACACCTGCAGATTTTCCAGAGTCAGAACCAGGACGAAACCCAATACCTTTCATAATGCCACCTAGGAGTTGCTGATTTGTTTTAATTTCTTGTCTATTTTGAGATAATGAAATTAGTTTCATGATGAGGCTTGGGAGCAATGAAGAGTTGCCAGAAGAATTATCAAAAGGTGTTATTTCATATATTATCACAGGCAAAAACGGCTTTGTTGTTTTATCAATGAGTATATACGGATGGGGGAGAGTATTGAGAGATGGAAGTTTTAACCATGAGGCACTGGGGAATTTCTGGTCAATTGAAATGGTTGAAAAGTTTTCATATTCTTTTTTTGAATGGCCAAGGTGAGACATAATCTGTTTTGAATCATGAATGTGTTGTCTTTGGCTTTGGGTGAGTTTTCTTTTATTAATTGATTTGGTATTTTTATCCTCATGATGTTCTATGTTTGGTTTTGTCCTAACCATGACATCAAGAGGAGGAATAGTAGAATCAACATCATTCAAATCATTCTGATGATGTTCTGAATCTGGTTTAGTCCTAACCATGACATTATCAGAATGATTTGAAGAGTGAGAGGGAGGAGGAGCTTTTTTTTGAATTTCAAAGAAGAAGGAAGGGGGATGAAATGGAACTACATTGCACAATAAATCGTTATAAATAATCCACCCTTATTACAACAAATTAATAAAAAGGTGAAAGAAAAACTGAAATAAAAAAAATCAAGTCAGCATTCACAGTGATCAGAAAAAAGAAAAAGAATGATCATAAATCAAAATGAATATGATTTAAAAAAAACAAAAAAAAGAAAACATCAGTGATTCATGATGATGATGAGAAAAAAAGAAAAAAAATCAAGTCAGCATTAATAATGATCAAAAAAAACATAAAATAAAATGATTATGATTAAAAATAATAATCAGTGATTCATCATCATTATGATAAAAAAAGGGAGAAAAAATCAGCATGCATGATCAACAAAAAAAACAAAATTAAATCATATAAATGATTATGCTTTAAAAAAATAAAGAAAGAAAACATCATCAGTTATTAATGATGATGATGATAAAAAAAAGAAGAAAAAACATCAGCAATCATGATCCAAATAAATAAATAAATAAATAAATCATCACAATGATTATGATTTTAAAAAGAAAATTAAAAAAAATCATAATTAAGATCATGATTATGAAAAAAAAATTTAAAAAATTAAATCAGTATGATCATGTTGAAAAAAATTAAAAAATAAATTTAATTGTATGATGTTAATGGCCTTTGGAGGCCATTAACTTGAAAAAATAAAAAAAAGAGGTCGAATCAATTTGGAATCAACTCAGGAGGCTTTCCAATTCAATTCCAAATCAATTCAGAGCCATTTGGAGTATAATTGACCCTGGAACCTCCCAGGAGCCTTTTTGGGAGGTTCCAGGGTGATGGGTGGGGTTCATTTTGAGCTGGATGGTGATGGGTGGGGGGATGATGGAGGTGGATGATGGCTCTAAATAAAAATCAAAGAAAAACAAAGAAAAATTAATTAAAACCATTTTTCAAAAAATAGAGTTGTGAGATAAAAAAATGACTTACCTGAGATTAAAAAGAAGAGTGTTATTTTTTGAATAATCTAAAAAAAAAATAAAAAAAGATGGAAGAGTTTGAGGTGAAAATAAAAAAAAATCAACTCCAAAAATAAAAGTGTTTTTTTTAATAATCTAAGAAAAAAAATTGGAGAGTGTGGGGTGAAAATACAAAAATTAAAATCAAAAAATAAGAAATTCCAAAGAAAATAAAAAAATAGAGAATTAAAAATTAAAAATCCAAAAATCAAATTCAAACATCAAGAATAAATAATCCAAATTGAAAAGCAAAAGTTGCAATATTTCAAAATAAGAAAGATAAAATCAAAATTGAAAAAGGCTAAATAAAAGATAACAAATCAAAAATGAAAATTTTTTGAAATAAAAAGTAAAAAGAAATACAAAAAAATAAGAAATATATGCTGGGCATAAAATCATGATGCAAAACTTGAACGAATTGTCAATTTTGTAATTGTTGGCAATTAAATTTCACAAAATGAGCTCAATGGCAAGTTGGTTCCCCAATGGTGCATAAACATTGAATTTTCAATTTTGTCATAAATTGCAGTTTGATTTCAAGACATAAGATCAATAATTACACATAAACATTAGCTACATCTAACAAATCCCCATGGATAAAATGATCACATGAAGTATACCTATTATGTTACTTTTTATTGATTAATGTCAGAATTCAGTCCAGCTCTGTAATTGGCCTGCTTGATGACAATGCCACTATAGTGAGATCCATCTGGCATTTCTTTTCCTCAAGTTCACATTCCCAATTCCACTTTTCTTTTTCAAATTCATATTTCTTTGTGTGTTGCTTCTCCTCAAACTCCAATTGCTTTTTCAACTTTACTTCTTCAAACCATTGCTTTTCCATGTTGTTAGCTTTCTTTTCATTCCACCTCTCCCAGTCCCACTCTAAACGAGCATTTTCACTGGTTTCACGGGCTATGAATCATGCATTTCGTCATTAGGATTCATCAGAGCTACCATAAATCCAAGACATACCCTTTTGCTGTGATTCAAGCAAATTCACATATGTTGGTGCAAACATATCCATTGGCCTTTTCCTAGAACCACTCTTGTCATTCAAGTTGGGTGTCAATGCTTTATTACGCTTTTGTGTTGAATGCATTATGGATTTACTTTGCTGGTAAAAGGAGAAATAATAAACAATGGATTTCATAAGAATCACTCTTAAATGTACTTACCGATTCATCTTGAAGGTTTTCCTCTGGAACCAAGTTATCATCATTATTAAGCAAAGGATCTAGATTGTGAGGTGAATCCAAGGGATTATTCTCCTTCAAAAAGCAAATTAGGTTTAATTATTGCAGGTAAAAAAAGGAAGAGATGATAACTTACCTTATCAAGCAAAACATCAAAATCATAATCACCATTGAAGCTGTCTCTTTCTTGCGAATCATAGCTTGCAATGGGAGTGACAATGGGCTTGTGGCCAAAGAGCACATCCATTTCAGCATAGCAAGGACACATACTTTAAAGCTTTTCACTCATTTATTTGATTCATTTACTCTCATCTTCTTCTGTTATTCCAGCCCCAGTTAAATTTTCAAATCTTTTTGCTGCCATATACTTCTTTTTATATGTTTGCCATCAATCTTGGATGCTGCTTGAGCTAAGGTTCAGGCAATTTCATGATTTCTTGTTGACCTCAATGGCCATAAGCTGAAAGCCATGTTGCTTTGATTAAGGAGGTCTTCCAATAGATGCTGAACCACTGGTACCAAAACATGACTCAAGATTGGATTTGACTGAAAGCCAATTAATTATGGTTAAATAATCTATACATATTAAGTCGCCTGATGGATGTGGCAGGCCAGAGGTGATCTTCATATCAGACTTGATGTTTCTTTCTTTGTAACAAGGAATTATTATATGGTGTGAGAAGTATAAATGGACTGTAAGCTGTTTGGTTAGATTGTCCAAAATGGAGTGTAGAAGAATATGTTGTACAGGGATGAATTGTGAGTACTCATTTGGTATTTGGGTTAGGTTTCAAACTCAAATCCCAGATGCATGGGATTAGGTCCAAATACCAGGGGACTCAGTTAAAATGCCATGTGATTTACACATAAAAAACCCCGGATTTAGTGTTGGGATTTGGCTTCCAAATCCTGTGTTATTTTAAGGCGGGATTTTTTGACTTTGACACCCCCTAATAATTAAATCACCTCTTAGTTATTAAAAAAATTTCTTTCAATATTATATTCAGTTCAGTTATTAGAAAAATTAAATTAAATTCACAGTTATTATAGAAAAAAGTAAAATTTATTAAAAAAAGGATATTATGGTTTTTTTAAAGGTAGAAGTTAATAAAAAATAATTTAGAAAATGTAGATCTTATAAATAAAAAGGATTTCAAAGCTTTATACTAAATAACTAAGCAATTTTATTTAGATATAATATATTTTTAGGGACATGGGGTAAGATCAAACTATTATTTTTTCAAAGAAAAATTATGAAAATCATCTCAAATTGCTTACAGCTTTCCATAAAATTATTATTATCAGTTTACTTTATGGTTAAAATTATAATATTTTGTATTTTGTATTGAATATTGGAACAAAGAGAAACATAATAAGTACTTATCGATTTCAAATTCAAATCCTTGATAAGATTGATTAAGAAATGAAATTCTTTAGATAAATCTTATTTATTATTTGATCTTAGGTATCAATTCCCTTCAGAGATTTCCTCAAGTATTTAATATTGGTAATTTTTGTTTATTAATTTATTCATTTTCCCCTTCAAGTAGATATCATATTGAGAGTAATATAGAAATCTATATATAGCTTATGACAGGAATTTTTAAGTCAAAAAATACATTATTAATATAATACATTATTTAGGACCCAAATCCCACAGTAAAAACCCTGTTTTCAAATCTTAAACCCCATTATCATTACACTTAGTCCCCTGGTATTTTGCGAGAATACAACCTTTTTTGAAATATTATATTTTATTATTTTAACAAGGAATTAAGAATAACTAAACCACACTGGAAATCTCAATCAACAACCTTTTTCCAAAAATCTCAAAAAAAAAATTATATTTTATCATATTTTTTTTACAAACCAAATTCTGTAATTTCTTCATCAAAATTTAGCTCTTATTTTGGCTTAAAATCAGCTTTTTTATTTTTCCTTTGAATCTCATTTTTTAAAGTCAAAAAATTAAGTCTTTAGCAAATTTCCGGCTCATTTTTGAGCTGAAAAAACAACTTTCAAGATTTGTTCCTACATAAATTTCTTTCAAAAAGTTATACCAACTTGATTCCTTTTTCTTTTTCAAGAAAAAAAAAGAATAATTATTCTTTTAGTTCTCTTTATTTTGGTTTTGTATTGTAAAATTTGGCTGTAATTTTATTTTCTCTGATTTAATGGTTGTTACTGGCCCAGTTTCAGTATAAGACGCGGGATTTGAGAATGAAGCTTTTAGAAATAATATTATTCAATGATATTAGTTACTTAAGAAAGAAAATTGAATGAATATCTTTTTTGTTAGAATTCTTTTTATTTCCCTAAATTGTGTTTTACAAAAGTATTGAATATTTTTTTGATTGTTTTATCCTTCATTTTTTCAAGTATTGCAATTATATAAAGATAAAATTCAGTCTATTATGATAAAAAATATCCAATTTTAGAACCAATATCTTTTAAGTGGTTTAAGTTAATATGAAAATGGGTATACAAGTAGAAATAATAATTATTTACAATATGAGGATTAATTTTGATCCCATTTATCACTACAACTGATTTCAAAATCAGGATTTTCAGATTTGGTTTTAATAAAGACAGATATTAAACATAAAGGAAGAAATATTAATGATACTACTATTATTGAAATAAGATCAGGATGAAACTAATAGAAAATTAGCTAAAAAAGCTATTATTTTCAGAAGCTTCTTATTCTAGTCTTATTTTTTTCGATTAGAGCTTTTTTAATTATTGTTCTCCATAGGTGGCTTTTGGAAAATAAAAATTAAATTATATTTTTTTTAACTTATTTTTTTAGTAAACTATTTTTGCACTTCACTCTATTACTTACCTGAGTTTTCAAAGATTATAAAATTCATTAGGTTTTCAATTTTTTAAAAATTTGAATAAATGGTTCAAAATTAATCATAGAAAGAATTATCCATTTTATTCTTTATTACTTCAAAGATTTTCTTGAAAAATAGAAGGTTTTTGTGATGGTCAAATCCATTATTTTGTGCTTAAAATAGGGGAGTGATATTTCCACGCCTTAACCTAAAACTTACGCCTACGTCCACGCATAAAATTGTGGATTCAGATACGCCTTCATGCCTTTCATAGATGTAGTTTGCTAAATCCACGCATCCAAGTGATTACTAAATCCACGCCCCCATTTTTTTTAATCCAAAAGAACTATAGTTTCACAGTTACCCACTTTCAATTTTGATGTTTATATGAGTCTCTAAGAAAAGTTTTGATAGCTCAGCATATGTAAAAGTACTTGCTAAAGTTGTTCTTACATGAAAAAAATAACCACCATAAGGACAGGAAAATAAAATCCAATCAGTGATTTGAATGATTAAAAATGTACACACTTTGCCAAAGTACGCTTCCTCTGTTGTACCTGTAATTCATAAATATAAAATAAGCGGTTCTAAATTTTTCATTAAATAAAACTTCTTATGAATGAACATACCCTTTGCATGTTTATCTCCACTGTATCAGGTGATATAAAATGGTATGCCATTACATTTTTCCTTTGTCCAATACGATGTAGACAATCAATAGCTTGATCTTCAGCAGCTGGATTCCAATGAGGCTCCTAGACATATATTAGATATATAGATTATATTAAAATATTGCCTCATGGTCATATAATCATAATTCATACCATTATAAATACCACATCTTCACAAGTTATATTCAGACCAACCCCTGCAGCCCCTATTGAAGCCACAAGTACTTCTACATTGCTGTTTTCCTTGAATTTCTTAAGTTCTGCTTCCTCTGTAGCTTGGCCTATTGTTCCATCAACACGTGTAAAAATGATCTTATTGTTTTCTAAGACAATTCCAATCCTATCAGTTTATCACGAATAATTGTCAATCAAAAGCTTCATAATTATCAAAGGAAAGGTACAAAGCAGAAGTTTAATATACAAAATAAGGGAAATAACCAAGCTTAAAAATCAAGAAATGTTGTAAACTGTGAAAAAATCACTGATTTTGGGGTTGAATTTTTAATGTTTCGGCGTGATAAAAGAATTTTCAGGAGCCTCTGAATTTTAGTGCTTTTTAGACATGTTTTGACATAAACATGTTCTTTTATGGTACTATTAAAAAACCCCCCTTCTGCCTTTGTCCCATATGGTGAGATTATACCTTCAATGTCATATATACTTTCACTAAGCAAGTGATGATTGCAACAAAGGCGAAGCTTGTTTATATACTTGAAGAACATTTCTGGGCCTTGATTAGATGATGATATGAACTCTTTGTAAATATCATTATATCTATCTAACATCCAATCTGAGGGAGGTTCATGGATATAATCATGATTAATTTCAGGTAGATCATTTAAAATGTGGTCCTTGTTTCTTTGTAGACAAAGATGCCTCAGGCATAACTGAAGGGGGCTATAATTTCCTTTTTTGAGCTCTTCCAATATATTTGGTACCCAATTATCTTGTTTTTCACTTTGAGGTGCTGTAATGAAGGTGATTAGGCTCATTAAGTCATTTATACTGTTTTGAATAGGGGTTCCTGTCAGGCAAATGCGTCTGGATGTTTGTATTGCCCCAATTGCTTTGAAGAAAGTTGACTCCTGACTTCTTATCTGACTAGGTATGTCAATTTAATTATATATCATTCATCAGAATTCCACAATTTATAAATAATAATTTGAAAGACTCACTGGGCCTCATCTAAGACAACTCGGTACCATTTCCTATGGTAAATCCAAGAGTTTTCTATATTATTAGGCTTACCAAACTCATGAGCTAACAAATGATAGCTGGATATTACAATATCAGCTTCAGACCATTTTTTCAGTCCAATCTCTTTTCTTTTCTTCCCATGATAGGTGACAATCTTTAGTTGGGATATGTCTGTATGTAATTTTAATTCATCTTCCCAATTCTTTATCAAACGAGGTAAGCATATTATGAGTGTGGAGTGTTTTTATTTTTTATTAATAAAGTGAATTGATGGTGGAATATCTCTTTTGGAAGATTCAAGAGTCATACATATGAGTGATATGCACTGAATTGATTTCCCTAGTCCCATGTCATCCGCAAGCAGACAGCCCAAGGGAGTATGGCTGAAGGTGTCTTCAAGGTTATTTACTTGCTTCTTTGTGATTCTATGTATCAAATTTATTCTTGTAGATGAGGATGATGGTTTACTTAACCGCAAAGAATTTGCCGATTTTCCATTTGGGGCTTCTCTATCTAGGAGAAATGCTAATCCTTGCTTTTGATGAGGCTTGAGTGATGATTTTAGGAATGGTATTACGGATTCAATTTGTGGAAGGTCATTCCCACTTGGAATCTTCAGGAGCTGTGAGTGCAGCTCAGGTGACAACAATACATTCTGAGAAGAGATAACAGGCTTGGGCTCCAGGTGTGAGATAA
Organism: Austropuccinia psidii; assembly: GCA_023105745.1. Taxonomy (NCBI): domain Eukaryota; kingdom Fungi; phylum Basidiomycota; class Pucciniomycetes; order Pucciniales; family Sphaerophragmiaceae; genus Austropuccinia; species Austropuccinia psidii. Next base: position 26,048,272 of record JALGQZ010000015.1, read on the forward strand.
GTGAACACCCACAATGTTCCGAGCTGTTGTATGTGGCTGGTTGGTGAATTAATATTGAATTCTGCCTAATGAGGTCAAATATATCAATGCTTGCTGAGGAAAACGAAAAAATAAACATTGCTATTGGAATAGTGATGTTTTTCTTGTTGTAAAGGTTAAACTTGAGAAAGCTTTCAATGAATACTTTCTGGTTGGGGTTTTTCTCTAGATTGGTGTGCCACATGCCAGAAGGACCACAGGATATGAAGAAATTGGGGTCACCCAATAATGGTACAAGTGCAGAGGTGAAATCCAGAGGAAGGCTACCACAAGCTTCTCTTTGATGTCGTGTATACAAGAATAAATTTTGACTTGTATGACATAAGAAAATCCAATCATCTGGAGGAAAAGGTTTCTGAATGGGATTAGTGAGGCATACATGGGTTTTCAATATACCAAGGCAATATGGCTTGGAAGAATCCATATTTCGAAAAAAGATTCAGTTTGATCTTGACAGGAATGAATGGTAAATGCAATGAACTGGAGAGCAAGAATATATACTAAAGTAATTTTGATACTAATCAGGCCGGCTTGTGGTTTGCATTTCCTATTTGTATTATAAATAGAAACATGCGACATTAAATAAAAGATTGTTTGAAAAAAAGAGCTCAATTTAGAGAGGCAAGGAAATTTATTCTTGGATATGTCAATATAATTGTATCAAGCTCTGAATGAGAAAAATCTTTCTATTCGAAGTCCTGACTTTGAACAGAATACATGAAGCAAATTCCTAAGGATATTTAAGGACATATATTTCAAGAAAGTCACCAAAGGAAAATATGTACTCAAGTTTGCATCAACCATCCCATTTCATGCATAAGTATCCTAGTCTAAGGTTGAAAAGCTACATCAAAAGAAATGGAAAATTACAAGAAATTTATATCTTTGAAAGCTTCATTTTTTTCTGTTGATGTCTTTGCTTTTCATTTTGAATCCTTTCTTGACGTCCATATGTCTTCTCTTCTTGGGTTATTGGATCCATACATATAAGGCTTTTAGCTCTTGAATATAGCTTGGAGTTGATTTGGAAAGAACAGCCAAAGTGAGTTATGGTGGGAAGTTCATCAAAAATAGGAGGTGGCTGAGTGGTCTGGTGAAAAGTGGTCGAAGTTTTCCAGAGAAGCTCAATAATACCTTGTTTGCGAGAAAAATCCAAAAGTGTGGAGTATTCAGGAAATGAGAGGCCATAGCCACAGGAGCGGATGGGAGATGGAATTGGTTTTATGGCTGATTTGTCAAAGAATGTGAACAAACCATAAGTCCAAGTATTCATGTCCTTTTCATCTCTATGAACACAATTATGAAAACCATTTGTTGTTATGATTACATTGGAGAAAGACCGTAACTTTTGGTGGAACATTGGATTCCATTCACCTTCATGCCATTCAGGTAGCTGGGCTTCTTGCATGATTTCATTATTCTCACGGGCAGCAGACATAGAAAGAAGCTTGATGCGGGAGGAAACAAAATTTTCAAACTGAGAAAGGGTCATCCATTCTTCATTATCTGCATCTAATACTTCTGGATTCATTGTGGTCTTCCTGGCATAAACACCTAGTAAAAGGAGAATAAAATTAACAAAAAAAATTGAATATAATTTTCTAAAGACTCACCTAAGGATTTACCACTATCACTTCCACAGAGAAATCCAACTCCTTTCATATGACCATCAATAAGATCACTATTGGATTTAATATGAGGACGATTTTGGGCTGATTTGTAAAGTGATATTATTAATTGATTTAATGAAGTAAAAGTTGAAGAAGGAATATGAAATGGATGCAAGTGATAAATGAAGAGGGGCTCATGATTTTTTGAATTGAAAACAATTGAAGGATTTGGTGTTTCATTTATGGAAGGTAATAAAAGCTTATTTATTCTATTTGGCTTGGGCTTAACTGGAACTGTACTGAATTCGCCTCTGCTTCTTGATGCATGGTCCAAAATTTGGGTGAGTAATTTTCATGCAATTTGAAATCTTCTATGTGAATGATTAGATTTCTTATTTAGATATGAGTCATTTTTGGATAAGGGGGAATCATTCACAGCTGGTGAAATAGTCCTTCCCATGGAATGATCCTCAGAATGCAAAAATGACTCATCCTTTCCGTTTGTGCTGTGTAAGCTTGAGTTTTGAAGGGTTTTTGGATGCATTGAGTCACTAATTGATGAAGAAAAATCATTTACAACTGGTGAAATAGTCCTTCCCATGAAATGTTTTTCTTCATCATTAAGTGACTCCATACATTTTGGGAGCTCAATGAGTTGGTATGGTGACTGTTGATTCATGATTGGTGAAAAAGCAAGAAGCGACAGGTGAGGCTTTCCCCTAGAATGATTTTTATTAAAAAAAAAGCAAAATAAGTAAATAAAAATCATGGTTGCGTAAATTTTAATAGAAAAAACAAATAAATTTTTTTTTTAAAAATAATTGTTGTAACGAAATTGAAAAAAAATTAGTAAATATAAATATAAATTTTTTATTTTAGACAAATCAGAGTTTACGGTTGAATTAACACCAAAACATCCAAAAAAAAACCAAAAATAGTTTTTTTGGAAATTAAATCAAAAAAATAATAATAAAATAAAAATCAAAAATGTTTATTTTTAAAAAAAATCGTTGTTGCTGCAGCTTAAATTATTGAAAAAAATAATTAAGAAGTAAAAAAAATGATTTTTCTTGTAAATAAAATTTTTTTAAAAAAAAAAAGATTTTTTTTTTAAAAATTTTTGATTGTAATCAAAATGAATAAAAAAATTAAATATTAAAAAATAAAAAATAAGATTATTTTTTTTTGGATTGCTGGGGCTGTAAGAGCCCCAGAAAGCAATTTAAATAAAAAATAAAAATAAAAAAAAATCATTTTTTTTTAATCTTTTTTTGATCGCTGGGAGTGACCAATTTGAAAAAAAAAAGAATTTAAATAAAATTTAAAAAAAAAATTAAAAGTTTTTTTTTTAAAATAAAAAAAAAAAAAAATACAAAATTAAATATTAAAAAATAAAAAAAAAATGTTTTTTTTTCATCAAGCAATTTAAATAAAGAAATTAAAATTAAAATTAAATATTACAAAATAAAAAAAAAATATGTTTTTTTTTTATTTTTTAATATTGCTGGGGCTGTAAGAGCCCCAGCGTGCCATTTAAATAAAAAGAAAAAATGTAAATAAAATTTTAAAAAATAAAAAAAAAAGTGTTTTTTTTTTATTTTTTTTTGAGCACTGGGGCTGTAAGAGCCCCAGCGAGCAATTTAAATAAAAAAAAAAAAATTAAATATTTTTTTATTTTTTTTTGATCGCTGGGGCTGTAAGAGCCCCAGCAAGCATTTTAAATAAAAAAAATAAAATATAAATAAAATTTTAAAAAATAAAAAAATCATGTTTTTATTTTTATTTTTTTTTGATCAATCAAATTAAATAGAGAAAAATTAAATAAAATTTAAATATTAAAAAATAAAATTTTAAAAAAAAAAAAAATGTTTTTTTTTTATTATTTTTGGATTGCTGGGGCTGTAAGAGCCCCAGCAATCAAAATAAATAAAAATATATGAAATATAATTTAAATATTAAAAAATAAAATTTTAAAAAAAAAAGAAAAATGTTTTTTTTTAAAAAAAAACAATAAAATAAGAAGAAAATATTGTTAAATTGAAAATTAAAAAAAAACTTACTTCAGTGTATTGATTACAAGTTTTTGGTTGAGAGGATTATTTTATATTTAAGAAAAATATATTATTAATTTTGAAAAGGTTAGGTTTGAGTGATTAAATTAAAAATGAAAAAAGGTGTGTGGGGGAGGTTATTTGGAGCTGAAAGGACCAACTAAAATCAATGTGATGTGAATGACCTCACACCCGGAAATCAGGTGACGTATACAGGTCATACGTCACGTTGATGTTCACGAAGTGGTTTACAATGGCTGCAGTGTGCAAGCTTTGTTCCTTGTAATAATGTTCAGTGAAGGAAGCACAAATATTTGTGGCAGGAAGAGAACAAAGCTCAACTGGCTCAAACATTTTAATGAACTTACTTTTCTTTTCTTTAATTCAATATATTTTAAATCTCTTTGTAATGGTAGATTTGAAAAACAAATCCTTTGTTTTTATGTATCTTATATTTTATAAACAACGAAAATCCTTTATAACAGAAGCATCTCCTGGTTCAAGTCAGTTCACTCAGCCTCATTAGTATACACAAAAGCATTGTGCTCCGTTCCCAGGTTCATTGTCCTTGAGAAATGATTCACCACTCCTTGCTGATCAACAAGTAGTTCAATTCATCCCTTTGTTAGCCTTGCAATTCTTTTTTGCATTTGATCTCCTTCATTCAATTCTATTCGTAATAAGAAGTAACTTGCTTCTTCCAATCTTAATTCCTCCCCTCCCATTTTTTCCTTGATTTCGCTAAAATATTTTTTAATACCATGCCTTTCTTGATTAAGCTTTCTTGCTTTAGTCTCCTTATTTCATTAGCTTACTACACATTTTTGAGATCTGTTGCTCCGCTCTCATATATCTATCTTTTTTTTTATTACATTTACTGCTTTTTTGCATTTCTATATCAACTATTTTCAGCACAACAAGCGACTGAAATTATCCAATTTCAATCTTCTCCACACTCAATTTGTATCTTTATCAATATTTCCTATGAATTCCAATAATTATGATAGTTACTTCTTGCAGAATTTTGGATCATCAAGCGAGCCTAGTTTGATGCAAGTGGTCACTCAGCAGACACAACAAATCAGACTACTTCAAGAAAGACTAGCAATTCATGAGACAGAATTAGAAGATCTACTTACAAAAACTAATCTTCAAGACCAACACAATCCTAATAATAATCCATCAGCAAAATCTAAACATAAAGAAATTAATCAAGACCATTCAAGAAAATCCTTTGGTCAATCTTCACAACAAACAAATAAAAATTCAAAAGCCATAGTCAAGACACCAAGTATCAAGAAAAAATCTTTGGGTACATTGAAAAAACCCTCCCCCAAACCAAATCCAACACCACCACAAAAGCGAAGCCCTCATCAGCTCCTAAGTACCGAGATTCCAGTGGGATTCATGCCTACAAAAGTAAAGCCGTATTTTTTTAGTTCATATTGGTCTCTATATTTATTGAATGATTGACTGCTTCTACATTTTAGAAAGCATTCTGCGAGCACATCAAAATTCTGTGGGGCATGATCCACCAACATTCCATACCCATATCCCCTGATTACTCCTCATTGAAAGAATTTAATTGTCGATTTTCATTCACAAGCGAAATTATAGCTCAATCAGAAGGTGCCAATACAACCGCCTTGGTACCCTTAGACGAAATCCTCACGCTGCAGGGTGTAAAACCTGGAAAAAAGAAAATCGGAAATGCAATTGTTCACATGAGTGACTTCTCCATCAAGTATATTATTGCCTTACTTTCCAAACTGGGTATTTGTTGATGGGCTCCAGATCTCAATGATAAGAGCGATACCCTATACAATGAGGCATGCAGAATTAGCGCCATACAAACATTTCGTCAAATTGCTATTAGTGGAGCCTATGAATACATGAATGTGAACTTCCAGTATCTAGAGAACATTGAATTGCTTACCAAGGTTTATAACCACTACGTCCATTGGTATCTAGCCCAGCGATATAAGAAAGAGATCAAGGAACCTGGAAAGTATGCTGAGGAGCAAGCAAGAAAAGCAGTCTTACGATACAGATTAAGGGTGAGTTGGATAATACTTTAACTGAATAAAAGCTAACTGACTACTTCTCTCTTGTGTAGCTCAAAGACGTTCGCTACAAATTTGGTTTTGCTCAAGGTTTTCCAAATCGATATTTAAAAATTTTAGCTGAACCGGAGGCGCATAGTGATGATGAGTATGACCCAATAAGTAAGAAGTGGATGATCAAGAAAATTGAATGTCGATCTCAAAAAGCTACGATATTCATGCGGAGGGTTGATGAAGAAATTGCTAATTCTGAAAATCCTGATGGAAAGGGAGCCACAAAACGTGAATGCCACATACCAGAAGACTCAGATGCAATGGTAACAAAAAGCATACCCAAAGGCCTTCCAATTGATTTCTACGATCCGGATTGGTTCAATGATCACACAGCAGGCCAAAAGAGGAATGCTGATACATTCAAAATCGCTTTTCTTCCAGATGCCTCGAAATCCCTATTGGGAAAACCACATCCAGATGAAAGATTGAGCAACAAACGATTTACAGACAAATATTGGGCCAAAGCGATTCAAGAATATGATATTTCACATGAAATTTTCAACGACGATGAGCTAGATGATTCCCTTAGTCAGGAAAGTGATGATCTTGAGTACTTGGCTGAAGAAAACAATGATGAGAATGCAGTAAGCAATGATAGCAACGATAATCAAGAGGAGGAAATTAATTACATTGCAGATCAAGATACCGAAATGGAATATGCTGAAGATAACAGTACGCCACAGCAATCTCAACAAAGATTTATCAGTTTTCAAAATGATTGGAATGAATGGTGATTGTTCGGAATGATGGAGTATTTTTGCAAAGATTTGATGGATTCAATTACTGTATATAGATATTTGATTGGCTGTTCATTCTATATAATTATTGTAAATAGGGCTTGGTTATGCTTTGGTCTTGGTTTTCAGATTAATTTTAAAATTGTAGGCGAGCTTTGTAGACTGGATTTGAATACATGAAACACGATATTTTGATATGTAATTCAAGATGAATGTTGCGCTTCAAACCCCCTTCGTTTTGTGAAGATGGGGATTCATTCAAATTTAGAAAAACAGAGATTTCCGGTATTTTTGGAATTGTTAGCTTGATAGTAGTATTCTGATATGTTTTGTTGAAATTCTAAATGTTTGGTTTTGGAAATCATAAAAGAAATATTTGCTAGATAATATGGCATATGAAGAGAGATTGATTCAATTTTGAGGAAAACGAGCTTAAAAAATGTATCCAAAGGGCACAATTGAATCAATTTCACAAAAATAGAATAACAAAGTCCAATCAAAACGCTCAAGCCCAACAAACTTATCAATTGGGTAAGCTAACATGGTCACATCTTTGCATCCCAATGACCATGCAGACATAGTTAAATATGCTCCAAGCCCCAAAACCTTTGATAGCGATACAAAACCCAATGTATGTATTCTTTTTAGATGTTTTACCTTCCACGCCACCAAAAAATCATCCAGACCTTCAAATCCTACTTCATAATCTTGAACAGGTTCAAACCAGCGTACCATTAAAATTGGCCCTTTGTGAACATCATTGTTCACCAAATCCAGAATGTGAGCAATCTGAGCAAATTGGATATCCGACTTCCCTTTCTTAACAAAAATCAAATTATTTGGTGAATGTCTTGAAAGCTTCATTCCAAAACGCCATGATAAATGAAGGTGTTCAATTGCGAAATTCGTCAAAACTTGTGAATGAGGCGGATGCGGTAAATCACGATAATCACGCAGCTGGGGTTGCTCTTTTTGCAAGTGTCTCAATAATTCCAAATAGGAAGAATCGTCTAATGCCTTTTTTCTTGTACTTGATGATTCACACTTGTTTGTAAATTCTTTCTGTAGTTCAGGCTCAACTTGTTGAAGCTTTTGTAGCTGACCAAATTTCTTCATAATTGTTTTTTCAGAAGAACCTAAAAGCTCAAAGAATTTATATGATAATTTTTGTCAATACTAAACTAAAATAACATTTATGACGTACTGTTTAATGAGTTTGTTTTTAACTTTTGGAGGAGTCCTACTAATCTTTCACCACCATATTCAGATATCCCGTTGAGTGGGCCCCATCGCAACAGCTGTTCAGGGATATGCATTGCATAATGATGGTTGGGTGTGATTCGAATATGTGGAAACAACACATTAGATGTGCGTTGATAGACACTATATTGCTGTTCAAACAACTGTGCATCTTGTTGGGTGACCGATCTTGCTCCAACAATCTCGGTGCATTGAATAAGTGCACCAATATTGACAAGAAAGAGCTGATCCTTTGGGCCCAGGTCCCAGAAAATATCCAATATGACTAAACGTAGGTAAACCTGAAAGAAGACTGACCCCTCATTGGCTTTCAACTTCCCATTTCGAGCTGTGCACAGGCCAACTGGTAGATGACTGATGCCTTTTGGAACCACAACCTCTCTCAGGCGCTTTCTAATCTTTTTAATTATTTCTTCTGAAAGGTAACTTTGATTTGCAAAGCCTTCATTGTCTTCTGATAGAAATGCATCCACCATTTCTTCATCGGATTCTGATTCTGATTCTGATCCTGATAAATCGGATTGGGACCGTTTATGTTGTAATATGGCTGAGTCAAAGCCCCATCGATAACGAACATGGTGTTGTAAAACACCTTCATACCAGTTGTATAGCACACCCAATGCTATATTGGCAACTGGGTCCCAATATGGCAAGCGATTGAGTTCCGACCATCGTATCCCATTCTTTTTTGCAAAATTTTCTCGTAATCTTGGTGTCCTTGCCCCATTCCATTGATGAGATGCATTTAAAACCGTTCTTTGTTGACGAGGATTTCCAAGCTTCAGGTCAGCTCTCTGATTGTCTTGAAGCTCACACCAGGAGCAAAAATGTTTTGCCGAATGGGACACAAAGCCCCCGACCTTGTGAGTTGCTACAATGTCTCCAATCAGGCCTACAAGTTTGACCACTACCATTCTTCCATTGCGATATTTTGGTGTGACGATCTTGACTCCACAATTTAACTCAAGAAGTTCATCAATCAGGGGCTTGAAGACATTACTGATGGTGACCATATCTGGCTGGTTTGGTGAAGGGATCAAACCAGCCAGACAGGTGTACTTTGGTTGAAATCGCTCTCGTGGTTGAAGGTTAAAGCAATGGAGCACTATGATTCCCATTGAAACTTGCTTGCCAGAAATCCTATTTCCTCGGGGATTGAACCAGTCTACAAAAAGTCCAAATCCTAACTCAAGAGTTTCATTTGAGCTACATGAAAATAAGTCTTTCCAGATTCTGCCTTGTGCTATGTCAGAAACAGCCACGTTTGTGTTGGAAGCTAGCTGTAATTTCCATTGATCAATTCCTGCTTCAATCCCAGGAATATTAAGAAACCAATCAATCCATGAATGAATGGATTGTGAAATAAATCTTGCTTGTGGAATACGAAGACGTGGCTGTCCAGCTAATCGAATTTGACCACCTTCTACATGCCGATGCTTTGAGTTACGAGTTGTTGAGGAAAAACAGATCTGAGGAAATGGGTGTATCTTATGAGGATGGAAAAGATCATTATAACACTTATTACTGGCGATGGTAGGCTGGTAGGTACACTCTTCTGGTGCAATTTCAATGTTGTAAAGTGAGTAGCATTTTTGGAAGCAGACTTGTTCTTCCAATGGAAATTCTAGCTTCAATCGCTTCGAAATCGTCCGAATATCACATGGAACTCTAGATAAAAGACTATTGTGCTTGATGGCTTTTTGAGAAATAAGCTGGATGATGTTTAGAATCATATCTCTTGCTTTTCGACAATTCTCTCTGCTAAGTCCACAAACAAGATAGAGCCACATTATAAATTGTAACACCAGTACTGAAGCAATGGTTAAATATTAGCTCGCTGGTAAAGGTGGATAGTAAAAAATTCAAAGCTCACTAATAATATTTGACATGCTAGAATCATTATTATAAGCTTCGCTCTCTTGTGTGTTGCTGTGTTGTTCTTTGTCAGCGATGGAATAAGTTCTGGAACGTTTGTTGGGATCATCAAGTGAAATCTGCGTAAATTGATTATTAATAAAATTTTCATCTTCCTTGGCCGATGCCTTTGCCCAGTGCCGTATACATGTGCTATGCTCAACGAAAAGTCCCTGGTGATTTTTTCCATTGGAACTAGTGACAGTGTACTTCCTACAGTTTGGGCAGGTGCAAAGTTCCATATTAAGTTTTTTTAGAAGATGAAAAGATAAAATGAAACAAAGTTTAAAAAAAAATACTAGCGAAAGAAATGTGTGAGACAATCAAAAGAAATATACGACAACCTGGTCAGGGTTGATCAAGAGTAATAAAAACGCAGAGGCTTGAAAAGAAGTTGAGTTTTTATGAAACCTAACAAAAAAGAACCCTAACCTATGGAAATGCAAACCTGTTCTGTGGGTGACATATATGCATACGTCAAGGTGACGTATGACCTGTATACGTCACCTGATTTCCAGGAGTTCCTAATGGTTAGAGCATCTGCCTCCCAAACTGGTTGAGAGGTGGCATGTTCAAGCCTGGGTGGTTGGTGACAATAGCTTCAGCAAACCAAATCCAACTCATTCTTCCTTGGTGGAACAGGTAGGCTCTGTGGGTTCAAGCCCCTCAGAAGGTCCCTGGCATCACTTCTCTCATATCTTTCTCTTTTTACACCAAATTCCCATAAGCACAATTATTCTCTACTGTGATACTTGAGGCATCAACTTGTTACCCGTGACTTTTTTTGCACTCAGGTGACAAAAGCACACTGGACAATCTTATAAGCAGCTTGGCACAAAGCTGTTCAAAGTCATGACTCCGCACAGTAAGCATATCCTGCACTCAATAGTGATGAATTACAGGTCACAGGTAATTATAAGTAATATGACACACGCACACTCTACTACACCTTTTGAATTTCTTTGTCAATACCCACCTTTTTAGGTAAGTTCATGATTAAATTAGACTCCAAAGGGTGTTTTTTTTGCCAAGCCTCACTAAAATCCAATGCTAAATATTCTGCAAGGCGGTATTTGCTGGGGCAAATTGGTGAAAATGAAGGATTCGAGAAAAAGCTTTCATGAAGGATTTCACATATATACTTGTTTGTGCGCTTCCAAATATCTTCATCTGGCAAGGATTCTTTTCTCTTGAGCATTGATGTAATTTCCAGAAGCTGAAGGGTCCCTTTTGCTGAACTAATGCGGTAATCAGCTGAACACACCAGAAGTCCATGTACACCCCCTGTAAGGAATGCTGCAATCAGATTGTAGCATGGCCTTCCAGCCTTCATCTGATCTTGAATGGTCACCAACTCTTGCAAAGGATCCACTCCTCTCTTGACCAATCGCTTTCCAATTTTCTGAGTAGTTTTCGAATCAACCTTAGTATGTGCCCGCACCCAATTAAATGCAATCATCAGCTGGAGGATATTATCAACCAAGCCAGTCAAAGTTGGTGTTAAAATTCCCTTTGATGTGATACTAGTACCTTCTTGACTTTCATTGCTTTGTGGAACAAGTTGAACCTTGTTGACACTCAAACAGGAGCCCAAATATCGCATAGCACTAATTTCCACAGACAAAGAATCACTGGAAGCTGAATCAGAAATATTGAATGTAACTGGAGGGTTCTGATCATCCATATTGAGTGCAATGGCTTCAAATAAAATGTTGGCAACTCGCTGCTTTTGATGTTGACTTGGTTGAACAAGATTGTGCACCAATAGATACAGTGCATGGAGCCTCTTGGGTATACCTGCCAGTATGGACATGTCGCTTTGAAATAATGACATATTCCAAATCGTCTCATAGATTAACGGCTCCTCAGATATTGGTGAAAACAGATCTAAGCCTATGAAAAAATGAGATTAGTGAGATACCAATGTATATATTTCTGAAAGCCTGTTTACCAGCTGCATGGAGCTCTTCAAGCCACTCTTTCATTCTAATGTCCCTACAACTCTTGTAGCGAATCCCACATTGGAGCTTGGTCGGAAGTTCATCCTTTGGAACAAGTGATTTGCGCTTCATGAAGGTCATTTGAATGAGCGAATTAAATTTGATCCAATCTTCCCTTTTGAATACATGATATGACATTAGAATGTAATCAAATTTGTTTTCATTTTCCAATATAATTTTCATGCACAAAGGACTTGGAGTTAGAGTTAGTGAACAAGCAGCTGAATCCATTGATGGGTCAGAATTTGTTTGGGTCAATACAATTTCATCCTCAGCCACTGTTCTTTGAGTTTCTGTACCAATATTTTCATTGGGAACAGTAGTTGCTTCCTGAGTGTCGAAATTTGGACGTGGAACAATGTTTTCATGATGATTGGTTACACCTCCAAACTCAGGAATTTCAACAGGGTGATCATTTGTGATGTTTATTGGATGTCCATTATTACTTTCATTAGCAGAAGGACAAAGAGCCCCTGATTCCCCCTCATTAACTTCAGGGGCCAATTGAAAAGTTTGGCGAATTTTCTTTTTTGCTTGATTCTTTGAAGGTTTAAACTTCCTTTTTGAAGAAATGTTTGTCATTGTACCAATTTTAACATGTGATTCGGGAGGTAGTGTATTGCCTGATTTGACCCCTAAAGTTATAATTCCAAGAAATTAGGGTGGAATGTGAAATATATGAGATAACAATTTTTTATACATACGATCAATATCAGAAACCAGCAGTTCTCTAGCCTCCTGGAGCTGCTCTTGTACATATTGAGGAATACGTGCATCTTTGGACATTTCTTCTAATCTTGGGGCTATTTGTGATGAATTGTTCAAGAACTGTTCCTTTGTAATCACTTCTATTTCAGCCCCAAAAAGCACCTCAGTAGATATTTCGGTGGAAGAAGCCCAATGAGCATGGGGTGCCTCTATGTTGCTTTCGTGCATTATTTCTGATTAATTGAGATACTGATAAGACTGATTTGTTCAGAAGTAAATTCCATTCAAAAAACATACCTTCTGGCAATTCTGGAGGTGGATTTGGGATGGCTGTACTAATTGCAATGATACTTTCACTTGATGAGCACTCCATATCAGAAGATTTGGGAGAATTGAATTGCTTTTGAGGACCCATATCAGAGGTGTTAGTAGTATTGGCATCCATAGAGACAAAAACGACTAATAGTAGATAAATATTGTATATGTGCTTGGAAGGGAAGTATCTTTATAAAATTATAAGAAAGGGTTGTAGTTAAAGGCTACAAATTAAAATGAGAATCCCTTTTATAAGCTCAATGAGGAGACAAAGAGGGCCAGAATGTGGTTATCAAATTTCTTGTTCTAGAAGCTTCTAATTCATATGAGAATACATAATGCAAAATAGTACCACACATAACAAGACCTGAGGGGAGCTTTGTATTTGCTCCCCTTACAGACTGAAACCTAATGAGAGCTGTGATTAGACTGAAATTGTACACCTGTCACCGAATTCATCTTCCTGTTTGGAGTTGCCACATCAATCAAGGATCCATTTGAGAAATATATACAGCTATTTGAATACTTCAAAAATGTTCCAAGTATATTTTGATGTGTTCAGAAATCGATCTTTGATTGTTCCCTGAAAGACTCAAACAAAAGCTCCCTTGGAATAGAACTTTATCCCACAATCCATTCTAGTATGATTCTATTTTGATATCCAGATGTTGGTTGATTCAATTGAAAAGACCAAATAAATCTTAATTCAAATCATGAATAATCACAATTTTCTCGAAAATTCTATTGCCAAATCATTCTCACTCTAACCACAAGTTGCCAATATTAGTGTGAAAGAATTGGAAAGGTGTTCCTCTTTTACAAAATATATAAATTCCACCATTATTACAAGACTGTTAAGCTATTCATATCAATCTATATTCCACCAAAAATCATTTTTAGACCTCTATTTCTTAAACACATCAATTGTTTCAAATATTTTCGTCATCTACCCCTTTATGTCCCCTATCTTTCACTTTGAGCCTGATTACTCCCAATTTGATACCCATCCAGTCCATTATAATGAATCAGAGTGCTCATATCCTTCTCAAAATACTATATTAACACCTGGGGAAACCTTGAAGCCCCACATCCTTCCACCACCTGAATGCTTGACCTCTAGAATGGAATCATTACAACCCATTGAAGCTATGAATCTTCATGAATCTGGGACAACTCAGTTTAAAGGTGATATTGAGGAAATAAAATCATCTATACAGGCCACTACTCATAGCACACCTGCTTTTTCAGTCCCTAATGAACAATTCCCTCTCATTACCAACCCAGATAAATATGATTACTCCACTGGACGTAAGCTTACATATATTTCCATTCATCCACTACACTTTTACTGATTTGAATAACTATATAGTGAAATTAGAACCACCTCCACTTGCAAGGTTCAATGATGTAGATACCCTCATCCAGTTTGCACAAAAGTGGGCTAAAAGTCATGGCTATGCATTAACAAAGAAAAATTCTCACCAAGGGAAGAACGTTTACTTGGCATGTGACCGATATGGTGAATATATAAAACTTAAAGGACCTACCCAGAGGCAGTCAACAACCAAAAAATGTGGATGCAAGTTTAGGCTCAGAGGCTCTATTCCTGCTCTGAGTAGGTCATCAAATATACTGTACGTATTTACTATGTTCTTACCATTAAGGTGATATCAATTCTGAGGAAGTTCACACAATTCACCTCACCAGATCTGGCTATTGGGCTTTAGTCCCACTAGAAATTCAGCACAATCATCCACCCTCTACAACCCCATCAGTACATCCCATTCATTGTCGGCTTAATGAAAAAGAACTTGTGCAAGTTGAAGGCTTGATGAAGGCAAATGTCCATCCTAATCAGATTTTAAGCCAGCTTTATTCCCAAGGAAATACCTGTACCACTAGCAGAACTCTGTATAACTACAAAGGACATCTATCAATCAAGGAAAGGAATGGTCAATCTCAACTGGAATATCTAATACGTCTTCTGAAAGAGAGCAATTGGATTCATAGTAATAAAATTAATGTAAATGGAAAGATTACCAACCTATTCTTTGCACACCCAGCCTCCATTGAATTGGGTCATATAAACCACCATGTGATATTGATTGATGCCACTTACCGGACATGCAAGTACAATTTGCCACTTTTCCACATGGTTGGCCAAACTGCAACTGGACACACCTTCTCATTAGCCTTTTGCTACATGTAACGGGAAAATGATGATGGATACATATGGGCCCTTCAAGAACTCAAAATGTTATTTCAGCCACCCAGAATTCCCAAGGTTATTATCACAGATCATGAGCCAGCTCTGAAGATGGCCATTGAATTGGTCTTTCCTAGCTCAATCCATAATTATTGCACATGGCACATCAGCAAAAACCTTATCCAAAATTATCGCAAATATTTTCAAGAGGATGATTGGAAGGATTATCAGACATCCTGGAACCTACTGGTCAGTTCAAAGTCAACCAAGGAATATGAGAACAATCTTGAAAAAATCAAAGAGAAGTCAAAAGATTACTCAGGAGCATGGTCATATATCTCAAGCAACCTACTCCCATTCAAGAAAAAGTTTGTCACTGCTTGGGCAAGCCAGCATCCTCACCTAGGAAATCAAGCCAGCTCCCGTGTTGAATCTGCACACTCCTACATAAAATCATTTATTAATAATTCTAATGGAGAGCTTTCTACAGTATTCCAAAATTTCAAAACAGCAATTGATATTCAATTGAAACATATCCACCATACTATGGGAAAGAAAGAGTTCAAAAATTTACTGATGTTTCCCCACCTTTCAAGCAGCTACTTGGCACTATATCAATAAAAGCAATAAAAATTATTGAAGACCCATTTCAAAAGCTCAAACACCAACCAAATCTTCAGCCATGCTCCAAAACACTAACTAATGGCATGGGGATTCCTTGCTCACATGAAATTGAGAAACTTCTTAATATTAAAGGCTACATTGGAAGTGAAGATTTTCATCCACAATGGAATCTACTTTATAATCCTCTTGAAGTAGGTGACATCTTATTTCTGATATGTGTGATTGTAGTCATGCTAAAATCATGTTTAACAGGACCATGATTCTAATTCACAATGGAATTTGAAACAACAAATGGAAAAGATTGAAAAGGAAGTTGATGAACACAAAATACCATTACAAAAAAAATTGATCAAGCATGTCAGCCTGTGACTCAAAACAGAGCACTAGCATGACATCCAACATACCATAAATAATGGTATGACAAGTATTGAACAAACATAGTCAATACAGGTAATAATTAAGAGAAAACAATCCTCTTACATTAAACACCAACCTTATCCAAACAGAATAAGGAAACCTAGAGGAGAATAAACAAGTCAAAACCCTTATTTTCACCTCTCATCTAACTTATGCATATTTAAGTTATCCTATACCAAAATGGTATTTTTCTTAAATCTCACATAGAGAGCTACACAATGATATCATCCATGTTGTTGTAACACCACTACAACTGGAGATACCATATAACCTCATTTTCAAAACCAAGTCCCCCTGAAAGTCAAAGAGGGCTTGTACAAAACTGTACAAAAGTATAACCAAATTAAAGATCTCAACAAGAGCTTTAATTTGAGACACCTTAGACCTCTGTATCTCTTAAATTGACTGAGGGATCTTGGTTCAAAGGTTTAATAACCAAAATACAGATATTCTGAAAATAAGAAAATAAACAAACCCCTGTATCTTTGGCATACACTCATACAACTGTACAGTGTCATATACCAAACTGTAGGGCTAATCAAGCCCTACAAAACTGTATCATCAGAATACAGATATCTTCCAAACTGAAGAAGATATCTGGTATGGAAGTTTTTGAAGCCTCATACTGATGTACAAAAATACATCCAAAAACTTAAAACCCTTATAACTTTTGCTATTTTAAAGAAGGGTAAACATGAAGCATACCAAATTGAAGAGCTCATTAAGCCCTTCAATTCTGTGCTCTTAGTTTCTTGATATCTCAAAAACTGACCAAGATATCTTGGTTGGAAGTATTTTGGCCAATACTGGCCTGTACCAAACCTGTACCAACCAGTACAGTCTTAATACTCAAAATAATGGTTGTTCAAAGCTTAAACCCTCCCAGAATGACTAGTATTGGTCATACAAACACCAGAACAACGTCATCCAAGTGCTGACGTTGTGGTATTCCATACCATTAGTACCAGTTTCAAGCTTACCAATAAAACAAAAAAAAAATGATAATAAAACAAACTACGCAAAACATTTTTACACATTACAACTACAGATTTCAAACAGAAATATACAATACGCAGCCTCAAGATCTTATCAAAACAGTATAGTATCAAAGGATATATCCACCTTATCGCATCATCAATAACAAATTACGTCATTAAAGGTAGTTAATCTAAATAAAGGTATATGAAAATAGACCAAAGCATCAGAAGCTGTATTTTCCCCACCTTGATTCAATTTAAAGAAGAAATACCTCAAGGCTATGCATAAAATTTCAATATATTTTCCAAGAACAAATGCTTCCTTAGTAATAATAACACGCATCAAACTTGATAGAAATGATACAATACTAAAATAAAACCACCAGCATAATTCTCTCAGAACATACGTAAAAAATAGAAACAAAAAATATTTTCCCCACCTTCAAGAAAACATCACCAGCCAAATTATCTCAAACACATCACATGATTTTGATAAGGAAAAGAACCACCAGCATAATTCTCTCATAACATACGTAAAAAATAGAAACAAAAAATACTTTCCCCACCTTCAAGAAAACATTACCAGCCATATTATCTCAATGACCTCACATGACTCTGATAAAAAGAAAATCTCACCAGCCAAATTATCTCAAATACATCACATGATTTTGATAAGAAAAAGAACCACCAGCATAATTCTCTCATAACATACGTAAGAAATAGAAACAAAAAATATTTTCCCCACCTTCAAGAAAACATCACCAGCCATATTATCTCAATGACCTCACATGACTCTGATAAAAAGAAAATCTCACCAGCCAAATTATCTCAAATACATCACATGATCTTGATAAGAAAAAGCACCACCAGCATAATTCTCTCAGCAAGCATGCTGCTACACCAAAACTACACGTCTCACTAGCTAAAACCTCTCAACTATGATTTTTTCTAAGTACCCTATTTTGAGAAGCTCTATGGAGGCCCAAAAGCTATAAATAGAGGTCCTCTCTCCCTCATTTTTCCCATCATCATGGAACAAGTTCCCACTATCCAGGATCACAACCATCCCTGAACTAGCAGGATATCTAGAATAGTAGTAGTGTTTTAGTAGTGAAAAGCTCAGTAGCCTTGCTCAGTAGCTTAGTATTAGTGAAGAATAGTAGTATAACCGTAGTAAAAGCTCAGTAGCCTTGCTCAGTAGCTTAGTATTAGTGAAGAATAGTAGTATTAACGTAGTAAAAAGCTCAGTAGCCTTGCTCAGTGGCTTAGTATTATTAAAAAAAGTAGTAGTGATATAAAACTCAGTATTAAAAAAAATCCTAAAAGAATCAAATCCAGTAGTCTTATTATTAGTACTCATATCAAAAAAAAAATTATTATAATCAACCTAAAACCATAAAAAATATATATATTCTTATCATTCTTAAAAAAAAAAAAAAAAAAAAAAAATATTCTTATTAGTTTCATTAAAATAACAGAAACCCAAAACATATATATATATATATATTATCATCACTTTTATTAAAATAAAGTAAAAAAAATCTAGTGTTTATTTTATCAGAAATTTTAGATCAGAATTTTTTACTGTAGTGTTATTGATAGGTCTGATTTAGAGACTGCTGATAAGTCTTCTCTATCTGTTAAAGCCACAAATCTTATTTTATTTTGTGATTCTCTGTAGGCTGACTATTCAGTATTATTTAGAGGGGCAGCTAATACACCTTAGCACCCATGGTTATTGGACAATTCTGAAATTCAAAACAGACTTACCAATAATTTCCCCCTCAAGGTACTGCCTTATTTCATCCCACACCAAAAGGAGTTCCCACATCTGGTGTCCCAACAGTGGCCAACAACAACTTCAATCATCAATAATCCGTCAATTATCAAAGAAAAAACATTCAAATTTAGTCCATAAAAAGAAAAAGCCTTTTATCAATAAACAATTTCCAGCACCTATCAAGTCAATCTGGAATCAGAAAAACCACAGAATTCTAAATCATCATCACCATCAAGTTCTTCAACAAAATCATTTCACTATTATTATCCAAAAAGAGGAGAAACACCACCTGGAGAAGAATCACCTATAGATTATAGTATACCAGTTGGTACACCAAGAACTAAGAAGAAAGATCAAAAGATAGTTACAGATTATTTTCAGAAATTACTCAAGGAACTATTTGAAATTAAAAAGAAAAGTGAAAAGGAGAATATAAATACAGAATATATCAATATGGATTCAGCATCATCATCAAAGATACCACACAATCCAGATGAATCCAAAGAAGAAATAATAAATGAAGAGACTATGCAAGGACAAGAAGATATTTCTGATGTAGAAAGACTTCATCAAAGAATGTTGGAAATGCAACAAGAATTAATTGAACTCCTTAAAAAAGAAGGGAAAAGGAAAGAGTCAAGTTTTACCGCAGAAAACAGCCCAATGGAAGAAACTACGAGCATGCCAAGAATCTTTAGACAAGAAGGGTCACCATCACCATTTTCAAGGCCTATGGCCTCATCAACTCCATTCACTTCACAAAGACCAAATACTCTACCAAAGCGGGTTAATATTCATGCACAGGCTTCAAGCCCATTGCAACAAGAAATCCCACGAAACAATACACCCATTGTCAAGATCAGACCAAAGGATTATAATTTATGGTTTGATGGAAAGGAAGTGGAAAGATTTATTAAAAGAGTAGAAAATATAGCAGAAATTGAAGGAGCAAGTGGAAGGGATATAGCAAGACAGATATCCTTTTGGACTAAAGATCAAGAAATTAGCTACCATATTGAAGGAATGCCTGGATATGAAACTGGCGATTGGGAGCAATTAAAATTGGATATGAAGAGGAGATGGGGAACAGTGTCACCTGAAAGAAGATACAAGCTGTCCTCAATTACTCAATTATTTACAAAGATTCAACAAGAAGGAGGAATTAGAAATATGACCCAATATAAAAAGTTCATTGGTGAATATGAATCCATTATTAATTATCTCAGAAGGTACCAATATATACAAGGAGATATCAATCACAATAAAGAAATTTTGGCCAGTCTTTCCTCAAGTGTTCAAGAGTCTATTTACAAAGAAATGATTAAAGATAAGGCCATGGTGCAAGCTTTGGATGGTGGTTATATTATTCCAAGATTGGAAATCTTAAAGTTATATATTGAACAAGATTTAGAAGCCAAAGTCTTAATTCAACAGAAGGAATTTTCACAACCAAAGTCACAAGAGAAGAAAGCTAGGTTTGAAGAGGAAAGCTGGGAAGAAGTCTTAAAGCAAATGAAAGATCTTACCCAAAAAATTCAAAATCCTCAGCCGCAAGGGCATCAATCAAAGGATACTGGGAAGGAATCAGTTAAGCAAGTATTGAATCAGCTCAAACACCTTTCAGAAGTAGTTGAATCTCCAAATAAAATACAAGCAGGCAATAATCAAGATCAGAAAGTTACACAAAACTCACAGCCACTCAGGCCAAGATATCCTTTACTACCCATATCTTCTGGTTATCAACCATATGTTCCAGCACAAATGGCTCCAAGACAGCTACTGAAGTGTTATTACTGCTTAGAAGAAGGACATTCCGCAATAAGATGTAATCACCTCACAGAAGACTTGGAGAAAAGAATTGTCTTGAAGCGTGGAGGAACATATCTTTTTCCAAATTTTCAAAGAGTACCCACAGAAGGCCCTAAATCTGCAAAAGAATTAGTTAGACATTTTGCCAAAGAGCAGGAGGATTTTACAAAGAAAATTATGGAACAATCAAATCCACCCCAAAAGAAGCAAGAGACAACAGTAATTGAGGAAAGCAAAGAAGAGAAGGCAACTGCTATAGCTCAAATAGAAGAATGGGGAAACTGGAAACCTCCTCAAGTATCACCAGCAAATGAAAATCTTCAAATAAATGTTGGGCTTAGACAGACAAGGCAAAGAGCTGCAAGACAGGAAACTCAAAGTCAAACCCAGCAAGAGGATAAAAATGAAACACACAAACCCTTTAAAAAGAAGATACCAGGTGCCTACCACGAGGAAGATGAGGCAGAAGAAGAAATAAGAGTTCTAATTCCAACAAAATACAAGAAAACACAAGAAGGAAAGGAAGTAGATAATGATATTGAAATCATTTCCAAGGAAAAGAATAAGGAGGTACTTAGACAGGATTCACAAAAGATGGAAATAAAAAACAAGGTAAAATCTACACCCAATAACCCAAAGATAATAATTGAACATGTGATGAAGAGAATACTTGAACAAAAGATAAATCTTACTCTTGAAGAAATATTATCAATGTCACCAACTTTTATTGATAAACTACAAAATTTAACTACCCAGGAAAAAGAAGTAATAAAATCAGTCAATACGTCAAATATTCAAGAAAGACTACTTTCAGTAAAGCTACGGGACTATGATACCCCAAGATTACATTATGCATGCCCACTTGGATTTATGGAAGTATTTATTGGAAGAGAAGAATATCCTACAATGGCATTGGTGGATACTGGATCAGAAATTAATATAATACCAGAGGAAATTGCAATTCAAGCCTCACTTACAAGTAGAAAGCTCAATATGAATCTCAGAGGAATTGGTGGACATACCACATCTTTGGTTGGACTCTCAGAATTTACACCAATTACTATGATAACAGGAGAAGAAAAAGAAATTCATTTATTCATAGCAAAAGGAGCTGTACACACCATACTTGGAAGACCATTTTTAGCAGATAATAATGTTAAATTGGAATTTTCACACAAGCAAGGGGAGATATTTAGTTATCCAGAGCAAGATGGACGTCGATTATGTTTACCAATATGTAACCCTCAAGCTATGGGCTGGCAAATTTCTCCACCAAGAGGTATGGAGCTTTGTGCATCTTCAGAGATCGGAAAATGGTCAATACATGGAGCAGAATCATCCAAAAGAAAAGAAACCGAGGAAACAGAAAGTCAATCTTCAACAATAGTGAAGACAATATTTCTTGGAGCAAACAAAATACCCTTCTCAGCTATTTTTGATGCAAAAAAAGACTTGAATGTTATAACTCAGGAAATGGCCCTTAAAGCAGAATTAAAAATCAGCCCTTACACATCAAAATCAACAGATAGCTTTTTGAAGCCAATTGGTCAAATTAAAAATCTTGAAGTCACTTTTGAAGGTGAAGAGAAAACCTACCTGGACTTCTTAGTATTTGAAAATTTCAACCAGATAATAGATGAAGAAAAGTCAAGCATATTATCTTCATCTAAAGAAAGTATTCCACCTCAAACTGAAAAAAAATCTAAAGGGAAGGATCCAGAAGAGGATGAATTGAAGGTAGAAGATAGTGAAGCAATAGAAAAAGTAAAAATGGAACTGAAGAAGATGAGAAGAAATTTGGACATGGCCATAGAAGACCCAGAGAAATGGCTAGCACTTGAGCTAAGTGGTATGAATGAAGAAGATAAAGTAGAAAGCCCACAGAAGAAATTTAAAATGGATCTGAAGCCACCTGAAGCAAATTCCTCAGGAATTGCAGAAGATTATTCAAATTTATTTCAGGAGAAAGCTTGGTACATTAGTGATACTGAAAAAATAAAAAATGACATAATCAATCCATTGGCAAAAAGAAAATTTGAAGAATTGGAAAAGGAAAGTGCCATAATTACTGAAGACAAAATGGATCAAGTTTGGGATAGAAATATTCAAAAGAGGATTGATAAAAAAATGGAAACAGCAGGATCAGAAGATGACTTGAAGTTATACCAACAAAATAATGAAGATTTGGAAGATAAATATAAGCAAGGAAGAATATTTGAAGATCTAGAAGAAGGAGAGTTATCAGAAAATACACAAAGGCTAGCTGGACTTAGCATTCTAGAAGAATTTAATCATGCCTATGATCAAATATTCTGCTTTTCAAGCGCAACTGATCTATTTAATCAAAATAAAGGAATTACATCTGAATTACCAAATGACTCCCAGAATCAAAATGGCATACAGGAAGACATACCAGAATATGAAGGACTGGAAGATTACATAATACTTCCAATAATAACATTTAAGGAACTGTATGATTATGAGCTAGATTCACCAATAATTCAAACCAAATATATTTCAGAACTACCTGGATCAAATCTTACAAATGTTGATTTTCTGGAATTACTAACCACTATTGGAATCAAAGGAAATTTAAGAAATCCTTACTGGAAGAAGCCTTATGGATATTATCAAATGACAATAGAAGTACTGTATCACAAAATGTTATGGGCTCAAGAAGATTTGAATCTAGATGGTTTGGAAATCTTGGGAGGAACTCTTTGCTGGTGTGATTTTGGGTACATGTTTATTCATGAAGTCAAAGGTTTTGTTTCTGAATGGAAAGGAAATACACAAAGAAAACAACGCAACAAGATCTTTGGAGAAATATTGAAGGACATATGTCTTTCAGTAATTCACAACAGAAGGTTGAATATTTCTCAATAACAACTGAAGTAATCCAATTTCAATCTCCAATTAAAAAAAAAAAAAAAAAAAACCACCATAAAAAATAGCAAAAATAATAAAAAAAAATAACCTAAAAAAAAAAAAAAAAAAAAAAAAAAAGAGAATTTTTTTCATATCTGTATCAGTATCAAGGCAGTGACCTCCTGCCTTATCAAAGAGGAATTTCAAATAATTAAAAAACATAAAAAAAAATCTTTTTTCAACATTCTTATAATTCAGGGCAGTGACCTCCTGCCTTATCAAAGAGGAATTTCAAATAATTAAAAAACATAAAAAAAAATCTTTTTTCAACATTCTTATAATTCAGGGCAGTGACCTCCTGCCTTATCAAAGAGGAATTTCAAATCATTCAAAAACAAAAAAAAAATCTTTTTTCAACATTCCCATAATTTAGGGCAGTAACTTCCTGCCTTATCAAAGAGGAATTTCAATTTTTTCAACTTTTTTGCAAGTATCTTATCACTCAAGGCTATGAATCAGTATTCAACAAAGGACTTCAACTCAACATTTTCCAAGACATTTTTTTCAATGTACAAGTATCATGATTTTATTTTTTAAAAAAAAAAACAGGGGTGGTTATCTGTTCTTATGCCACCTCATATTAAAAATGGCACAAGTTTGGGGAAGTGTGGGCCCATATGCCTTTATTAATGTTATTTCTCTTTTTTTAAAAAAAAAACAACAATGAAAAGATGGTGTGAAGAAACAGCAAAAGAAGATATATATAGCTCAAAATATCAAAATTATGACCGCCGGTCATAATTTGGTTCTTTGAGACAGGAAGAGATAAAATATGGAAAGGAAAACAAGAATAAACAAAAACCAACCAAACAAGCTAGGCCATTCAGATACAGAAAAAGAAGATAGAAGAAGTTCAACATGTCAAAATTATCACCGCCGGTCATAATTTGGCCTAAAATCAAGAAAATTATATCAAGACATGGGGGAAAAATCAACCAAACAAGCTAGGCTATTCAGATACAGAAAAAGAAGATAGAAGAAGTTAAAAATGTCAAAATTATGACCGCCGGTCATAATTTGCCATAAAGCAAGAAAACTATATCAAGAAAGGGAAAAAAACCAACCAAACAAGCTAGGCCATTCAGATACAGTTAAGGAAGATCAAAGAGTTTAAAATGTCAAATTATGACCGCCGGTCATAAAATGAACACCTCAATACAGAAAATAATTCAACTAACCAAAAGGCTACTACAATTTATACTGGATGACGTTCTTATAGCCCCAAATTAATGAGTTAGTCAATCTTTGACTAGCACGCATCCTTCCAGCATTTTAAATGAGCAAATTGAAATAAGTACTTCTCAAGTTGTGATCAAGGTTGAGCACCCTCAATCACAACAAGTTTCCAAAGATCAATTTTGTTTGACAGAATCAAGGAACACAACGATACCCAATTGCATCACTAAGCTTGCTCAAGGCTCAGAATATGCTACCCAGCATGGTTACCCTATTCCAGAAACTGACAGGTCCGGCAGCAGAATTACTGCCAGAGGGGGGAATTGAACCCGTTTCAAATTTGATGAAAGTGGAAAGCAACCCGGAATCACTAACCACTACACCATTTCAAAATATAACATCACTCCTCAAATTGAAAACTCATTCAACATCACTCATCAATTTAATCACTCTTTAAAAAAAAAAAAAAAAAAAAAATTTTTTAACAAAAAAAAAAAAAAAAATTTTTTCAACAAAAAAAAAAAAAAAAAAAAAAAATTTTTAACATAAAAAAAAAAAAAGAAAAAATCTTTTCACTTAAAAAAAAAAAAAAAAAAAAAATTTTGTTCAATATAAAAAAAAAAAAAAAAATTTTTTCAACATAAAAAAAAAAAAAAGAAAAATAATTTTTTAATAAAAAAAAAAAAAAATTTTTTCAACATAAAAAAAAAAAAATTTTTTTCAACATAAAAAAAAAAATTTTTTTTTCAACATAAAAAAACAAAAAAAAAAAAAACTTTTTCAAGATAAAAAGAAAATGAAAAAAAAAATATTTTTTAACATAAAACAAAAAAAAAAAAAAAATATTCTTTTTCAACAGAAAATAATTTTTTAAAAAAAAAATCTTTTTTCAACATAAAAAAAATTATAATAACAAAAATAAATAAAATAAACTGTCGTGATTAAAATTAAGGATAAAATATCAGATCAAATAAAGAAGGCTAAAATTAGTCCTTGTATGACTTTAAACTACAGGGTAGCAACCTGAAGGCTAAAATTAGTCCTTGTATGACTTTAAACTACAGGGTAGCAACCTTAAGGCTAAAATTAGTCCTTGTATGACTTTAAACTACAGGGTAGCAACCTGAAGGCTAAAATTAGTCCTTGTATGACTTTAAACTACAGGGTAGCAACCTTAAGGCTAAAATTAGTCCTTGTATGACTTTAAACTACAGGGTAGCAACCTGAAGGCTAAAATTAGTCCTTGTATGACTTTAAACTACAGGGTAGCAACCTGAAGGCTAAAATTAGTCCTTGTATGACTTTAAACTACAGGGTAGCAACCTGAAGGCTAAAAATTAGTCCTTGTATGACTTTAAACTACAGGGTAGCAACCTGAAGGCTAAAATTAGTCCTTGTATGACTTTAAACTACAGGGTAGCAACCTGAAGGCTAAAATTAGTCCTTGTATGACTTTAAACTACAGGGTAGCAACCTGAAGGCTAAAATCAGTCCTTGTATGACTTTAAACTACAGGGTAGCAACCTGAAGGCTAAAATTAGTCCTTGTATGACTTTAAACTACAGGGTAGCAACCTGAAGGCTAAAATTAGTCCTTGTATGACTTAAACTACAGGGGTAGCACACCAGAGGGCTGAATATGGAAGTAACACCAAGGAATCAAGAAAAAATAAATAAATAAAGATATCAAAATTAACAACCAAAGTGAATAATAGGACAATGAAGAACATTCAATTAAATAAAATATCAACAAGAGAAGAACTATTGGAAGCAAGAACCATACAAATTGTGGCAAAACAAGAAACAAGATTAGCAGCAGCACAGAAATTGAGAGATTCAAGACACAAATCAATTCAATATTTGGACAAAAAGATGGGACATAGACTGAGAAATCCAATTGAACCAGGGGACTTGGTATTCGTTTATAATAAACCACTTGAGTCACTGTGGGGTTTACTCTTCAAGAACCGTTGGAATGGACCTTATATAGTCATAAAGCAAATTAATAATGGACCTTATGAGCTTGAAGAATTGGATGGCACTAAACTTACAAGAAAATTTGCAGCAAGTCACATCAAGAGGTTTTATCCCAGAGGAAAGAAAGTTGAATCAAGTACAGAGTCAGAAAATGACAGCAGTGAAGAAATTGAAGAAGAAGAAATTGATCAAAATGGATATGATTGATATTGGCAAGCTTTTCAAATGGAATGCTGGGGACAGCATTAAATGGAGAGGGGGATGTGGTATTCCATACCATTAGTACCAGTTTCAAGCTTACCAATAAAACAAAAAAAAATGATAATAAAACAAACTACGCAAAACATTTTTACACATTACAACTACAGATTTCAAACAGAAATATACAATACGCAGCCTCAAGATCTTATCAAAACAGTATAGTATCAAAGGATATATCCACCTTATCGCATCATCAATAACAAATTACGTCATTAAAGGTAGTTAATCTAAATAAAGGTATATGAAAATAGACCAAAGCATCAGAAGCTGTATTTTCCCCACCTTGATTCAATTTAAAGAAGAAATACCTCAAGGCTATGCATAAAATTTCAATATATTTTCCAAGAACAAATGCTTCCTTAGTAATAATAACACGCATCAAACTTGATAGAAATGATACAATACTAAAATAAAACCACCAGCATAATTCTCTCAGAACATACGTAAAAAATAGAAACAAAAAATATTTTCCCCACCTTCAAGAAAACATCACCAGCCAAATTATCTCAAAGACATCACATGATTTTGATAAGAAACAGAAACACCAGCATAATTTTCTCATATATATCATATGACTAGGAGACAGTTCAATTGTCAGGAGCTGTATTTTCTCCACTTTCTTGGCAAAAAGAAAATCCCACCAGCCAAATTATCTCAAACACATCACATGATTTTGATAAGGAAAAGAACCACCAGCATAATTCTCTCATAACATACGTAAAAAATAGAAACAAAAAATACTTTCCCCACCTTCAAGAAAACATTACCAGCCATATTATCTCAATGACCTCACATGACTCTGATAAAAAGAAAATCTCACCAGCCAAATTATCTCAAATACATCACATGATTTTGATAAGAAAAAGAACCACCAGCATAATTCTCTCATAACATACGTAAGAAATAGAAACAAAAAATATTTTCCCCACCTTCAAGAAAACATCACCAGCCATATTATCTCAATGACCTCACATGACTCTGATAAAAATAAAATCTCACCAGCCAAATTATCTCAAATACATCACATGATCTTGATAAGAAAAAGCACCACCAGCATAATTCTCTCAGCAAGCATGCTGCTACACCAAAACTACACGTCTCACTAGCTAAAACCTCTCAACTATGATTTTTTCTAAGTACCCTATTTTGAGAAGCTCTATGGAGGCCCAAAAGCTATAAATAGAGGTCCTCTCTCCCTCATTTTTCCCATCATCATGGAACAAGTTCCCACTATCCAGGATCACAACCATCCCTGAACTAGCAGGATATCTAGAATAGTAGTAGTGTTTTAGTAGTGAAAAGCTCAGTAGCCTTGCTCAGTAGCTTAGTATTAGTGAAGAATAGTAGTATAACCGTAGTAAAAGCTCAGTAGCCTTGCTCAGTAGCTTAGTATTAGTGAAGAATAGTAGTATTAACGTAGTAAAAAGCTCAGTAGCCTTGCTCAGTGGCTTAGTATTATTAAAAAAAGTAGTAGTGATATAAAACTCAGTATTAAAAAAAAATCCTAAAAGAATCAAATCCAGTAGTCTTATTATTAGTACTCATATCAAAAAAAAAATTATTATAATCAACCTAAAACCATAAAAAATATATATATTCTTATCATTCTTAAAAAAAAAAAAAAAAAAAAAAAAATATTCTTATTAGTTTCATTAAAATAACAGAAACCCAAAACATATATATATATATATATTATCATCACTTTTATTAAAATAAAGTAAAAAAAATCTAGTGTTTATTTTATCAGAAATTTTAGATCAGAATTTTTTACTGTAGTGTTATTGATAGGTCTGATTTAGAGACTGCTGATAAGTCTTCTCTATCTGTTAAAGCCACAAATCTTATTTTATTTTGTGATTCTCTGTAGGCTGACTATTCAGTATTATTTAGAGGGGCAGCTAATACACCTTAGCACCCATGGTTATTGGACAATTCTGAAATTCAAAACAGACTTACCAATAATTTCCCCCTCAAGGTACTGCCTTATTTCATCCCACACCAAAAGGAGTTCCCACAACGTGGCAGGTGAAAAGTTTTTTCATCCTGTATTGATCCAGAATGATCATTTGTGGTTCCAAAACCACAATTCTGCCTCTACTGACGTCAGAATTGAGGATCCAGAACCACAGACTGACCAATAGAGTGAAAATTTTCACTTCTCTGACGTGTGAAGAGTAAATAACTCTTGACAGTCTTGAAAGATATAAAAAGAAGGGTTTTTGCCTTCAAAAATCCTCATCTTATCTTATTTTTATATATTCTTACGTGACAAGACTGTTATCCATCAGTAGTGTCCTTAGAATACTTAAAAGATATAATTAAATATAATTATTGTAGTGTCTCTTTACAGTCAAGGATATTAGAACATTGCAACCCAGGTCCTCAATAGACTCATCACCACTGTTACCACGTAGCAGTAGGACCTGAAGAATTATTTTATTACTTATTTGACGTGTCACAGTCATAGTACTAGCTTTTATTTACTATTTTTAAGCTACTAAATAGACTCACCCTGACAATTTGGGTGCCTGGCCGTGGTTTTTCAACCTTATTGGACGTATTTTGAACTGAATTAGGCGTAAAATTCAGCTATTTAAAAGGTATTTCACTACAAGTGAGTAAAATTTCTGTTTTATTATCATTTTTTTTCACATATTTTATATACATTTTTTTTTACTCCAAAAATATATATTATAAAATATTTTTGTTGAGAATAAGAGTACAAATCCTCTTTTTTTTTTTTGCAATAAATTCCACGAAATTTCATAATAATACATCTGTATTATTTAAATTTCAATATAAATAATAATATACAAACAGTATATTATTTATTTTACTATTATTTTTCACCAAAGTGCGTGAAAATTAATATAGAAACATTTATTAATTAATAATTAATAAATATTAAATAATAAAATAATTTTTTATTATTTATAAGGAATATTTTAATTAAATATTTCCTTTGAAACAAGATATCACTCAAATTGACGTGAAAACTTGTAATCACTTGATATTTAATCAATATCAAAGTGTTATAATAAATATTATTTATAATATTTAATCAAATTTATTATAATTTAATAAATTTGACGTGTTTATATAAAAAAAACACAATAATATCCAAGTGAATCATTCACAAAACACTTGGATATTACAGTTTTTCACTTATAAAATATAAGTGAAAAACTCAAAACTGTTATTTTTCAAACAAAAACATATAAAAACAATAAAAAAAACATAAAAAATACCTAAAAATTTCGAAAAATAACAGTAGAATTGAATATAATCATTTTGTTTTATCATAAAATACTGATATACAATCTGAAATATCTTTTCTGAATAGTGGAAAAGGACTACATTCCATTAGAAACCCAGTCACAAGGAAACCCATCCGTGACAGCCTCAGAAGACAGAGAGGTGCTGCCAAAAACCAAGGGCAAGCAGAAAAGACACAGTGAAGTGACAATCAACTCAAAAGATTGGACACCAATAGCTGTGCCAGGGGCCAAAAAACCCAGAAAAGCCCCAACAAAACCAGTTGGATCACCAAAACAAGTTGAGAAACAGAAAATCACTGTTATCAACCCAGTTGTAAACTCTAAAGGCAAATTGCCAAAGAGTATAGATCATAAATTTGTACAAGGGCCTGCTAAAGGTAAATAAACCTTGAAAAATACAACATTTTTTAATTGTCTGTCACTTTTTAAAACATTGTTAACATGACACCTCCACTTCTTAGAGATCTTGGATTCCCAAGAAATCAACCAGAACACTGGCCAAGAAGACACAGAGGAAGAAGAACTGGAACAAATGACCAGCAAAGGACTTACCATCAGGGAACTCCTACCCAAGGTCTTGTTCCAGATCAAATTCAACCCAGGAGTCCAGCCAGGAGATTGGACAGATGCAGAACAGGTCCTCCAAATACACAAACTCCTGAGAGACCTCTTCACATGGAGCATGGACAACAAAATGTTCACCATGGCAGCATCATGGGCAGAAGTGGGGATAACAACCCAGAAGATCTGTCTCAAGCAAATGGCTTGGATGGAACTTATGACAGAAATGCAAGGTTGGAATCCCAACAAGAATTTCAAACTCTTAGAAGAAAGAGCAACCAGAATCAAAGAGAACCAGGCAGCCATACAAGCCATAGAGAGATCTTGGCACAAGGAAGAGCCCAGTCAGATTCAGGCACCCCCAGAAATGGAAGAAGAAGCCCCATCTTCCCCACAACCATCCAGCAGTTCCAGGCCTTACAAGCCAAAGGAAACTTCATCCAAAGCTCCCCTACCATTCCAGGTAGTTTCCAACAGGAGAAAAGGAGCCCAAGGGAAAAACAAAACTTCTTTCAACCAGAGGAAGAAAGAAGCAGACCCATTGATGAAAAAGCTGATGGACTTAGTCCAAGAAGTACACAAAAGCAAGAAATAGTTGTACCTACAAATAGTTTTGCTAGTTCTGACTCAATAGACCCAGAATTAATAACTGAAACTATAATGCACACTCATGAGTTTGAAAACAAATTCACATGGACCAAATTGGCCCAATTCATGTATTGGACACATGAAACCTCAGGAAAAATGAGGACAGAAGTGGAAACATTGAAAGAAGAGAATGCTTTCCAAGCAACAGTCATAAAAGACTTAAATACAAATCTGGCCAAAATTTGGACAGAATTTGAAAAAACCAACAGACAGTTGAATTCAATTCTAGAAGAACAACAAACTGTGAGGAGGGATCTGAGGAGTATCCAGCAGCAACAGGATAGCTTTGACAAAGAAATTGATTACCTCTATGACAGAGAAGACAATCAATACCCCCCAACACAAGGTCAACCTACTACCTCTACAAAATTAAAAGAAGAGGATAAAGACTATGACCAGGAACCTGAATATCAGATTCCAAAGTTAAGATCAGAGTCAGTGTACCAAGATGGGGAAAATCTCAACTATTCAGAGAAACAGGCACTGAAACAGTTACCAGAAGTAACAAACTGGCCAAAGTTCTCAGGAATTGGGGAATATGACCATATGGAGATCATTGACTATATTGATGGACTCTTTGTTGATGTTCCAAAGATACCAGACTACTGGATCACAACAAGACTCAACACAGCATTCAGAGGCCATGCAAACATATGGTATACTGAGATGAAAGAAATACATGGCAGGAAAAGCTGGCCATGGTGGAGGAACCAGATTATACAAAAGTATAGCAATGGTAGTTGGATCTGGCAAAAGACCATGTCCTTTGAAAGTGATAGATACTCCACAGAAAAAGACCCTTATGAATGGTGCCTCAAACAAACAAAGAGGCTAAAAGCTATTGATCCCAATATGACAATAGAAATGAGAAACCATAAACTCCTGACAAAATTGCCAGGAGATCTAGAACATGCAGTCAAATGCAGATGCAACAACATCAGCAGCATTGATGACATAGCAAATGTCATACAAGATGTGAGAAAAAAGACCTCCATAGGAAGGTACACATCCTATAAACCAAACTTCAAAGACAAGAGGTCTGAAGTTAAAGAGACAAACAAAGAAAAAGGGAAAGAAACCCCAAAAAAGAAATATGTGTGCCACAACTGTGGTTCACCAGACCATTATGCCAACAATTGCACAAAACCAAAAAAGAAAATATATGCAATTGATGAAGAATCAGAAGAAGAACAAACAGGTGAAAAATCTGATTCTGACAGCATGGGAAATGGTATGAGAGCAGAATCACAAAGTGAACCTGATACCATAGAAGAATACATAGTGGAATGCAATGAAGAAAGTTCACTTGATATACAAGACATTGAATTGGATTCAGGTATACCACAAATAACAACAGACAAAGAGCTCTGTAAGCACACACAGAATGCACAAACATTCCTGGTAACCCCAAATAGAGGGATGGGATTCATTCATGGAACACCTACAAAATTGACAGTTTATATTGGGAACTGTAAACACCCAATGATCATTGACACAGGAGCAAGTTGCTCCATAGTGGCAAAAGAATACTTGAAACAACACTTCCCCAAATGGGAAGATGATATAATCCCAACAAAAGCCAGAAACTTCAAAAGTGCATCAGGCAAAATGCACTCACTGGGGACAATAATCAAAGAGATAATTATCCCACACCAAAAAGGAAATATCAGACTGGAACCTGAATTTGTAGTTCTAGAAAATGCACATGTACAAGGATTCTTACTAGGTACAGAGTACCAAAGAATGTATGGTATGGACATTTGCAATAGCAAAAACAGATATCTTACCATAGTTACAAACAAAGATAAAAAAATTTCCTTTGACATTAATCATATAACAAATGATAACACCTTGAAAGAACTAGTGGAAGAATTCAAAGAGGCCCAATATGGCACTCAACTCACCAGTAAAATGAAACTCAACTTACTGAAAGTATTGAGAAAGCATAGAGGAGCTTTTGCAATAGGAGATGAACCACTAGGAAAAATCAAAGGACATGATATAGAATTATATCTGGATGTAGAAAGACCATATCCACCTATGCTTAGGAGACCACCATACCCAGCCAGCTTGGAAACTAGGAAAGAAATTGAGAAACACATCAATGAACTCCTAAAAATGGGGGTAATAAGAAAGATAGGACATAATGAGATAGTAGAGGTCACTACACCAGTCCTTATAACATGGCATGATGGTAAATCCAGATTATGTGGTGACTTCAGGGCTTTGAATAATTACACCAAAGCAGATAGGTACCCCATCCCAAGGATACCACATGCACTAGATAAACTAGCAAAAGCCAAGTTCATTACAAAAATGGACTGCATGAAAGGTTTTCACCAGAATGGGGTAAAACCAGATTCCATCAAATTGCTAAGAATTATATGCCATATGGGCATATATGAATATACCAGAATGCCATTTGGCATTAAGAATGCACCAGCCCATTTTCAGAGGATGATGGATACCATATTTCAAGATGAAATAATGGAAGGGTGGATGGTAGTGTACATTGATGATATCATAATATACTCAGAAACATGGGAAGACCATGTGAAGAAAATTGATAAAATATTGGGAAAATGCACACCAATCAATATGAAGATATCTCTTAAGAAATGTAACTTTGGACAACAAGAACTGCTAGCCCTAGGACACAAAGTCTCAGGTTTAAGCCTAGCTATAGACCAAAATAAAGTTGCTGCAGTACTAAAGAAACCAGTACCAAAGAACATCAAAGAAATGCAATCTTTTTTGGGCTTTGCTAGCTACTACAGAAGCCACATAAAAAACTTTGCACACATCACTAGTAGCCTATACAAACTGTGCTCAAAAGATGTAGTCTTTGAAATTACCAAGGAAAGAAGGGATGCATTTGAAAAGATCAAACATGAACTCACCAATGCCCCTGTCCTAATGATGCCTGATTTTGAACTACCATTCAAACTATATATAGATGCAGCATGTAGCCAAGGGCTAGGAGCAGCACTACACCAGAGGCAACTAGTGGATGGAATACCCAAAGAAGGAGTAATTTGCTATATATCAAGACAACTGAAAGACTCAGAAGCCAGATATGGAGCTACTCAGACAGAATGTCTATGCTTGGTATGGGCATTAGAAAAACTCCATTACTACTTAGAAGGAGCAGTATTTGAAGTTTTTACTGACTGCACAGCCCTCAAGTCACTGTTGAACATGAAGACAACAAACAGACACATGCTTAGGTGGCAAATAGCCATACAAGAATACAGAGGGAATATGACTATCATCTATAAAGAAGGGAAAAGTCACACTAATGCAGATGGTCTCAGCAGGTGGCCACTGAAGAATGATAAAGAAAATCCAGCATATGACCCAGAAAATGGGGCCAAAATACCTATACAATGCATGGAGATAGACAGGAGAAAGAACTTCAAGCTATCAAACTGGGCATTAGGGAATGATTCATCAAACCCAGCACAGAGCTATGGGGAGATTAAAGAGATACCCATACTGGGAATCAGCTCCTCTAATCTGAATACAGAATTCTTTAACATAGTACAATCAGCATACAATAAACACAAACAGTGTAGTATATTGATACAACTACTAAAACAAAAGTACAGGAGTCCTGAACTAGAGAGTCAATTGGAAGAGCCATGGCTAAAAAATTTTAAAGAAAATAGATTTTTTCTGATAGATGACCTACTGTACCATAGGGAAAAACACACAAGTGCCCTGGTAATAATAAATAGAGAAAACATTTCCCTGATACTACAGGAATGCCATGACTGCCCATACATGGGACATATGAGCGAAGAAAGAACTAAAGAAAGAGTCTTTAGCACAGCTTGGTGGCCAAAGTGGGAACAAGACTTGAGTGAATACATCAACACTTGTACCAGATGCCAAAAAGCCAACAGGAGTCATGGAAAAAGATATGGATTACTCCAGAGTATAGAGGAGCCCAAACACCCCTGGGAAATAATAAACATGGATTGGGTAACAGGCCTGGTCCCTGGAGGGAAAGACAGCTTTAATGCATGCCTAGTAGTAGTAGACAGGTACAGCAAGAGTGTCAGATGTCTCCCCTGTCACAAAGAGGACACAGCAATGGACACAGCCATATTGTTCTGGAACAATGTGATAGCTAACTGTGGAGTTCCAAGAATTATAATTAGTGACAGAGACCCTAAATTCACATCAGAATTTTGGACTAATCTATATGAGATGCTGGGAACCAAACTAGCATTTTCCACAGCTTACCATCCACAAACAGATGGTCTAGCAGAAAGAATGATCCAAACATTGGAAGACATCATTAGAAGGTTTTGTGCATATGGCATGGAATATAAAGACAATGAGGGATATACCCATGACTGGGTAACCCTCCTACCAGCTGTACAATTGGCATACAACACAAGTATACACTCAGTGACAGGAAAAACCCCTGCCACATTAGAGAAAGGATGGAACCCACTACTTCCAGTAGATTACTTGAAGAAGAACCTCCTCTCAGTACATCCCACAGCTAAAGACTTTCACACAATGTGGAAGACTGCCTGTGAAAAAGCAGAGCAATGTGTGGCTGAAGCCAAATTATATAACAAACAGAGATATGATAAAAGTCACCAAGAACCTGATTTCAAAGAAGGAGACCAAGTTCTAATCTCAACTCTTAACTTCAACAACCTAAAAGGACCCAAGAAGATGAGAGACTCATTCATAGGACCATTCACCATTATTAAATTGATAGGAAAGAATGCAGTAGAGGTCAACCTGACCAAAGAGTTCTCTAGGAAACACCCAGTTTTCCCTGTGAGCCTGGTCAAACCTTATCACCAGACAGATGAGGAGAAATTCCCTGACAGGAAGAAGACAGTCACCCATGAAAGATTGGTAGAGGAAGATGACTCACCTGGACCAGTGAAAAAGATCATTAAAGCCAGGAAAATAAGAATCAATGGGAAAGACAACAGGCAATACCTGGTTAGATTTAAGAATCAACCAGCAGATAAAGACAAATGGTTAACTGAGAAAGAAATACCAGATGGACAAATACACCTCAGAAGATTCAGAGCCTCCAAGAGGGCTGAAGAGTCTCATCAATGATGAGCCTTCTTTTGAGGGAGGGTATGTCAGCCTGTGACTCAAAACAGAGCACTAGCATGACATCCAACATACCATAAATAATGGTATGACAAGTATTGAACAAACATAGTCAATACAGGTAATAATTAAGAGAAAACAATCCTCTTACATTAAACACCAACCTTATCCAAACAGAATAAGGAAACCTAGAGGAGAATAAACAAGTCAAAACCCTTATTTTCACCTCTCATCTAACTTATGCATATTTAAGTTATCTTATACCAAAATGGTATTTTTCTTAAAGCTCACATAGAGAGCTACACAATGATATCATCCATGTTGTTGTAACACCACTACAACTGGAGATACCATATAACCTCATTTTCAAAACCAAGTCCCCCTGAAAGTCAAAGAGGGCTTGTACAAAACTGTACAAAAGTATAACCAAATTAAAGATCTCAACAAGAGCTTTAATTTGAGACACCTTAGACCTCTGTATCTCTTAAATTGACTGAGGGATCTTGGTTCAAAGGTTTAATAACCAAAATACAGATATTCTGAAAATAAGAAAATAAACAAACCCCTGTATCTTTGGCATACACTCATACAACTGTACAGTGTCATATACCAAACTGTAGGGCTAATCAAGCCCTACAAAACTGTATCATCAGAATACAGATATCTTCCAAACTGAAGAAGATATCTGGTATGGAAGTTTTTGAAGCCTCATACTGATGTACAAAAGTACATCCAAAAACTTAAAACCCTTATAACTTTTGCTATTTTAAAGAAGGGTAAACATGAAGCATACCAAATTGAAGAGCTCATTAAGCCCTTCAATTCTGTGCTCTTAGTTTCTTGATATCTCAAAAACTGACCAAGATATCTTGGTTGGAAGTATTTTGGCCAATACTGGCCTGTACCAAACCTGTACCAACCAGTACAGTCTTAATACTCAAAATAATGGTTGTTCAAAGCTTAAACCCGCCCAGAATTACTAGTATTGGTCATACAAACACCAGAACAACGTCATCCAAGTGCTGACGTGGCAGGTGAAAAGTTTTTTCATCCTGTATTGATCCAGAATGATCATTTGTGGTTCCAAAACCACAATTCTGCCTGTACTGACGTCAGAATTGAGGATCCAGAACCACAGACTGACCAATAGAGTGAAAATTTTCACTCCTCTGACGTGTGAAGAGTAAATAACTCTTGACAGTCTTGAAAGATATAAAAAGAAGGGTTTTTGCCTTCAAAAATCCTCATCTTATCTTATTTTTATATATTCTTACGTGACAAGACTGTTATCCATCAGTAGTGTCCTTAGAATACTTAAAAGATATAATTAAATATAATTATTGTAGTGTCTCTTTACAGTCAAGGATATTAGAACATTGCAACCCAGGTCCTCAATAGACTCATCACCACTGTTACCACATAGCAGTAGGACCTGAAGAATTATTTTATTACTTATTTGACGTGTCACAGTCATAGTACTAGCTTGTATTTACTATTTTTAAGCTACTACATAGACTCACCCTGACAAAGCAAATTCAGGAGCTACTTAGCTTTCAATACACAACCATTAAGCTTTGTCACCCCAAAAAGGCTTTAATTTCACGTGGTAGGCCATCACTAAAAAGGAAAAGGGTAAAGTCTACCAAAAGGCTTCCATCCAAGTTTGAAATCAAGCAGGATATCCTGAATCGTCACAAAAGATTTCTTAAAAACATGCACAGAGCTACTATCAGTCCCAACACTCAATTTATGAGGGGGAAAAAGTTCTATTTGATGCAAAAAGAGGCAAGCCAAGATGATAAAACTACCACCAAAAAAAGAAAACTATTAAATGGTATAGGAAAATTGGAAAGAAACTTGAGACCCTGAAATAACTCAAATTGTTTGGAAGAACCAGTGAGTGGATAAAATTTGATATGCAAATGAATAACTGAAAAATAACCTCCTTTTCAAAGACTCTCTATATTCATCAGATACAGCCACCTTTCATGCACAAGTTCATTGAGAAAATGTTTAATCCTCCTGCAGATGGGAATTGTGGATTCCATGCAGTGGCAAAAGGATTGTCACTTTCAAGCCCACAAAAGGAAAAGAGCTGGAGAGAAGTGAGACAAGATTTGATAGAAGAAATTGATAGGAATCGCAATTATTACAACCAAATATTGGGAGGAGCAGTGGAAATGGATAAGATAAGAGATAATCTGATGGCTACAGCTATTACAAGAATGGATAACTGGTTAAGTAAATGGGATCATGGACCAATATTGACAAATACATATAAGCATCCATTTGTATTTTTCCATCCAGATTGGCAGAACTTCCCACCACAAACATTCCTTCCAACCCTATGCAGTTCATGTGGAGTTTCAATTATGCATCCAATCTCCCTAGGTCACATAAATGGTAATCATTGGATACTCATCATTTTCAATGAACATGAGATAGGAAAATTACCTCTTCCCGAATTGCCACCGCAGTGGCCTGGGGCACATTCACATCAATCAGCTTCAAATTGGAGAAGAGTATATTCCTCATCAATAAAATTATTCCGCAAATGTAGACAGATCACTTGTATATAGCATTTTTTCATTTTAGAGTTTTTTGTCAAATTTCTGAGATAAACATCTTATAAACATCTTATTTGGCGTGGATTTAGTAATCACTTGGATGCGTGGATTTAGCAAACTACATCCATGAAAGGCGTGAAGGCGTATCTGAATCCACAATTTTATGCGTAGGCATAGGTGTAAGAATATCACTCCCCTTAAAATAATAAATTGAATGTGAGATTTACTCAGAAAACAAACCCAGGATTTTAATTAAAGATTTTGTAGCTTTGACACCCCCTAATGTGTTTTTCTTTTTGAATCTGATAATAGAATTTGTAAATTGGAAGCCTTTTATTTTGAATTTTGATATTTTGGGAAAAAAACTTCCTTTTTGTTGTGAAATTCAGAACTTCAAAGGAATATGGCTCTAATGAGATTTTGAATTAAAAACCTTGAGGATTTTTGAATTTTTTCAGTTGTTTTTTGAGGATATTGCATAAATGGAATCATTAAATAATTTAAATTGAATACTTTATATATTAAAAAAAACCTCAAAAGTACATATTTGAGACTTACACCCATATTTTATTGGAGTATTAATCCAGCTTTTTCATAAATTGAGGCTCTTGATTTGTGAAATATTCTTATTTTTATGACATAATGTAAGAAAAGTTCTTCTCAGGAATTAAATAAGTGAAAATTCTAAGATATGTGAAATCTCTGTTTGTAATTGAAATTTTGAATTTCAATAATATTAAGCTATTCATATATGTCTGGATTTAATTTTCCTCTGATATCAAATTTTGAGCACAATCAGTTATGTTAATTTAACCTTTTTTTGACGTTATTCAGTTTTTTACTATGAATACTTTCTTGGAGATATACATTATCTTTGAATATATCAGAGACTGTGAGGGGAATATTAACCATTCTCTTGACTATTCTATGTTAATTGACTCCAAAAAACTCATTTTTCCTTGAATTTCTATGTCTATATTTATTAGAGCCTGTAATTGTATCCCAGTCAGATTTTAAATGCAGAGTTCTACCATGCAATAGTTTCCTTCAATTAAATTTGTAAAAAGGGTTACATTATTTGTATTTAATTTTTATATTCTAGTCTGGGAGTAACCTTGGCAAAGTTCCTTCACTCCCAATATTTTTGCTTCTTCTGTGGCTTTTATTTTTAATATCATTCACTCATGATGAAGCTCATTTATATCCTATTATAATGTGTTGTTTAAAAATAACAAAAAAAAAGATTAGATGTAGAATTGGCAATCAAAGAAAGTATTCTATATTTAATTTTTAATATCATGTGTAATTAAAATCCAAAGAAAGATGAGAAATTAAACCTAATAATAGTCAATATGGAAAGCTTGAATTTTCAATAAGAAAAAGCTAATTTTGATATTTGTTTTCTAAAATATAGGGACTTTTCTTTTTTTTGAGTTTTATACTGAAAATTTAAGCTTGAGCTATGTAGTTTTTTATATTATCTAAAGGACTCTAATGGAAATTTTGACATCTCCAATGATAAAATTAGTAGTCAAACTGAATCAAGTCAAACCAAAATTAATCAAATATTTAATCTTCTGATTTATCAGAAACTTTCAAAGCAGATATTTGAAACTGGAAACATTTATGAATATTCTTATTTCAAGAGAAAAATTATATCGCATCAATTACAATAAAAACTAATATTATCTCAGAAGAAATTTGGATTTCTTGGGGGGAAAAGTAAGCAGCCGATAAAGAAGTGTTTTTTTTTAGGATTTACTGAGAAATAAAACAAACTCATAGATATTGGCTAGCAGGGAAACAAAGCTCAAATGAACTCTCCAACATCTCCCATTAAGTTTTGAATGAAAAACAATGAGGACTTTCCAAGAAGCTTAACATAATATCAAGATAAAGAAATAACTAGCATTTAGTCCAAACTACTATAGTGATGATCTTACACCAAATTATTATTCTTCCTCATTAACCTTTACACAGGGTGGGTTTCAAATAGGCTTCACAGCGATAATTATGATTCAAAAGTTGTCCATTGGATAGTAAATTCGAGTCAATAACAATAGGGGAGAATCAATACCAATACTCAAGATTTTGAAATTAATTTTAGTCAATGTTTTGGTACCTTAAAAATACTTTGGATATGAAATAATCTTACTCGCCATATCAAACCATAAATCAATACTAATAGTGATACAATAATTTTAGTACTTTGTCAATATTAATCTTTATCGAAAACTTTTGTGAAAAGAAGAGACGCTATGATAGTAATAGTTATTATAAAATCTTAATTGTAACTAATGTTCCAACCTGAAAAATATATTTCACAAAATCTCAAAAATTCCATTCACTTAAAGCTTTGAGAATAAATGTTATTTATAGCTTTTATGAAATTATTAAATCAATTTACAATTCAAAATAGCTAACTATATAAATTTTTTCTTGAGAGAGAATACATCAAAATGAGCTAAGAAAAACACCTCAATTTATCAAATTGAAAAAATCAAGAGCAACACCAATAGTGAGGCACACAAAATATTGTTTCCATTTTTTGTGTTAATATTCATAATCGTTTTCAGGTAATACATTATTCTATGTAGGTATAATATTTCAATTATTAAATCTATTTCTTTATTTTCTTCTTTGTGTGACCATGTCCCAATCAGATTTTTCTTCTCAAAGCTATGTTTTTATTGAATTATTTCTCTTTTTTTCTCAATATCTTTTATTTTTATTTTCCTTTAAGCTAAGCTTCTAGTATTTTATTAGCCCATTTTAGCCTCCTTTTATAATTCTATTTTTCAATTTTAACTAGAATTACTTTCTAAATTGGTGTACCTTTTCCAATTTCCTCTATACTTAAAAACAATTGGGACACCATTTATTGGATATAATTCATGAAAAATACCAAATATTATAATAGAGACTTCTCAGGTTTGTAAAAGCCCCACTTTTAGGGTTGAGAGTTCAAGTTTTTTCAGAGGCTTTGGCTTTTGAAGTTTTTTTATATAATTTCCCTTAGTTTTATTGTTGAATGATAAAAATATATATTCAGAAGAAGATAAATCTCATTCTGTTTCATTCCCTTAGCTATAAGATTCTACCTTTTCTGAGCTCATTGAAAATGATTTATTTCTTTGTTTACCCAATTATTCAGCTGTATAATATTGAAAATAAATAGCAAATTACCAGAGTTTAATTGATTTGAGAGGAATTAATCTTATTCTTCAAATCAAAAATATCATTCTATAAGAGCTGATTTCATATTGATCTTCTAATAAGTATTAAAAAATTAGGGTCTGATTTCAATTGAACTATTATATCCTTAATTTAGGCTTCTGGTTTTCACTCCAAATAGATGAGTCTGAGAGCTAAAAAAATCTAAAAAGGAATAATATTTTGCTTTATTAAAAATGATTAATCAATCTTTTAGTAATAAGAACATATTTATCTCACATTTTGCTTTATGTTTTTCAGAAATTTTTCCAAATCCTTGTGGTTCACTCCAAAGCCAGTTAATATTTATATTTTTCTACAAGTATATTCTCTATTTTATATCTCCTCTACCTTTTACATAAAATATTTTATGTAGGTATAAAAACAGTATCTTTATTTCAAAATAAACTCATTTTCAAGCAGGTAAAATACTTTAAGCTTGATTATTTTGGTCACCCTACAGATTTTTTTCTAGATACTCCAAAATAAGGCTTGAAGTTCTTCCTGATTTGTAACAAGTGCATTTTTTTAAGTAATATAAAACTTCCAAATGGATTGTTGGTTTTTTTACAAATGCTTTTACTCATTATTAAAGTATCCAATTCTTTGAGGAAATTGGTTATTAGAAAGAATTATTGGGAACTTAATCAAAGAAAATAATGAGATCTGGTTAGCAATGATGAATAATATGGAATCCCTAACTTGAGGATGATTAACTTAAAATAACAAAATTAAATAAAATTGGTGTCTTTGGATTTAATAAGATAAGAAAATTTCAAATAAATATGGAATAAAAATTTAAGGAATTGAGTTATTCAATTTGGGATTTGGGATGAAATCTTGATGTTTTTTGAAAAATTGTTCCAACTTTAAGCAGTACTATTATAATTAAAAATAAGTTTATAGTTGAATAAATAAAAATAGGGGGTGTAAAATATAGCAAATACCCAATCAAGAATCTTTTATTATTTTTTTAAAAAAACTGAAGTTAATTCTTGGCATTTGGGAAATATCAAATTTCAAAAAATTTGGTGTTTCAAGGTTTGAAAAAAAAAACCTTTTTTGTACCAAATTCTTAATTTAATCACCCCAAAAATGGCTTTTTTGATTTCAAATTTTGCAATTCTAAACCACAACTTTTATTCGCAAGAGCTGATATTTTCTATAATCATTAACCCCATACAATCATGTCCTATCTCTGCTGTTAAATTCTCAATATCTTAGCCCAAAGGCCATTCATTAATTATTTGTAAATATTGAGTTGAATAAACTCATTCAAGCTAAAGCACTGATTTGGAATCGGAAGTTGATATATTAATTTTACTTTCCATCTGTGAAAACAACATCGCAATCCCAGGAAATTTTATTGATAAAAATGAATTTTCTTAGCTGGATGATCTCACTAGTACAGCCTCAGAAAAATTCAAGAAATTATTCAAAAATATTATTCCTCCTTTAGAATATTAATTTCTATGACAAAAGACAATTAAATTTCTCAAAATTCCTCAATGGTAAAAAAATTAGAGCCAGAAATATAATTACAATTTCCTTTGTAAAGAGAGGGATCTAATGGTAATTTAGTTTCTTCAGGTAAAATTGGCATGATGTTGGGGATAAGACATAGAGAAATCTTTTTGTATAAAAAACATATGATGTCAATATTATTGAAGCATAAAAAAATCTACATTAATTGGCAAAATTAACAACATAGACTTGGAATTTATGAACTAATTAAAGCTTAAGGGCTTGAAAGTTGCATTAGAATTAATCATGGATTTGCAATTAATTTGTCTTGAAGACCACCAAAATATGGGGAGGACTACTTTGATTGTAAGAATAAGTGAAATTTTTCTCTTCATATTTTGAGCTATTTTTGGTTGACATATTAAATTGGGATTTAGTTTTAGATAACCAATTTCAATTCAATTGGTATGTTACATTAACAACAATTTAATTATCCTCCATTTTAGATTTACAGGCTCCCTCAATTATTAAAGAATTTATCAGCATATGGAAATTTTTAAATTACGTTCCAAATTCTTCTAC
The DNA here is from genome assembly GCA_023105745.1 of Austropuccinia psidii. NCBI lineage: Eukaryota > Fungi > Basidiomycota > Pucciniomycetes > Pucciniales > Sphaerophragmiaceae > Austropuccinia > Austropuccinia psidii. The sequence goes on from JALGQZ010000015.1 coordinate 26,092,581, forward strand.
AAAGACCATTATTTGCTATCAGATTCAAATTATTCAAGCCCGAAATGGACTTTACCATAAAATAAAGGATCTATGGGTAAAAATGATGAAAATCAAATCTTCTTTCTTTGTCTACCAAGATCAGAGTTTTATATCGGGCCTTCTATTAAAATTATAAAATTTTGCTGGTCCTCATTAAAGGAAATGAGAAGCCAAATTCATGGGGTTCATGAAATTAAAACCTTTGTAAACAGGGTAGTAAGCTGTGTTTTCTTACACTAATTATCAGAAAAATTAGGTGATCAATGAAATTACTTGTATGGGAAGCACGATCGGCCATAGCTAAAAATATTATTTGATTGAAAACAGGAATCTAAATTTGAATTTTCATGAAAAGATAAAGCCTTTCACATTAACATGGTGTTAAATTTGTTAAATTACTTTGTTTAAGATGATATACATGTAAACAGAGTAATATAACATATAAATGTAAATATTATTGTTATAAAATCATTTAGAATAATTTTATGACCCATTTAAATATGAAATTCAGAGACACGAACAGAAAGGGAGAGTAAATTAATAAGATTGAGAAGAATATTGGTCTATTTAAAAAATCATTTATAGGGCTTGAGCCTCTGGAAATGCTGATAATTACACTTTTGATTTCCATAAACTCTGTCACTCATTTATTGAGGCGATCAATTTTGAAATTTCTGACTACAGCTATATGAACTTTTGTTTATTTGAAAAGATTATCCCAAATAGGTTATTGTCGAGTGGCTTAAAATACCTTCTGAAATCTTACAAGTATGTTAAAGAATTTTAGATTTCTTCCCAAGGATTTTAATTATGCCTGAAATTCTTGAAAAATCGATTACAAACAAACAAACTTGAGTTTGGAAAAGATAAGACCATGGCCAGTTTCAGGAAAAAGATTAGGAGTTTGAGTTAAAGCTGATTTTCTCAAAAAAAACAAAAAGACCATGAACAAAAAAATTCACATTTTCTGAGTTTTTCTATGGAATTAATTCATGGTGACCATTTGATTGTAATCTGTATTTTGATTGTTATTCTTCCGTTCATTTTGAATCGATGCTGATTGACTAGAATTTTGAAATTGAGATTGTTTCATTACGAAATAATTTTCTCTGAAGCTTAATTTGAAATATCAATTACTCTTGAAACAATGAAGCAATTTTAGGATGATAATCGAATCCATTTTTCATTATCTTAATTTGTTTTATCTATATTTAAGCCAATTCTTCTTTCATGCACACCTGATTATTCACCCTTATTAGATCCTATATTGAATCCAACTCCAGTAATTGTGCCTGTTAATAATCTGTTTTTTAATTTAATTGGCTCGTGGGTAGTGGCTAATTTAAGAAATAATTAAATAATATTCTTGAGGTTTTGAAATTTTGGGGATGCATCAATAAAAGGGTGAATTTCATAAGCTAATATTGGTAATTAGGATTTATTTCTTTTTCTTAAAATAGTTTAAGGGTGTATATGGCTACTTATGGGAGGAATAGTAAATAATTAATTATTAATATCTTTATCCTTGTGAATTGTCATCATTGTTAAATTATCTTATTTTCAGAATAAATCTGAGCTGAAGTATCCTCTATTTCTTGATGGGATATTATTTTATTATAGCTGAGTGTGGATTTATTATTTTTAGAGATATATTCTGAATACCTTGAGTATTAGTAATTCCATATTTGATAATTCACTCAAGCTGGGACATTGGGACCCATGGCATTTGATAAGATTAAGCTATGATTATAATTAATAATGGAATCTTAAAAGTTAATATTCTTGAATTCAAGCTCTTTGAGAAGATAATTCATTTCAAAAAATATAATTCAACATAAATAACTCAACCAAAGATCCACCACTAAAAAAGCAAGAAAATAAAGGAAGAAAGTAAGGAAGTATATTTTTCTAATTTTATTCACGAAGAAAATAGAAAAAGAAATATCAATCATTTTTACATAATAATAAAGATAATTCATAAAATAGGTTTCTGAATCTATTTGGAATAATCTTATTCAAATAATATTTTTCAACAATATTAATAAAAAATTATTTAATACTTGATTTTTTTGGAATTCCCACAAATTGATTCAGAATATTTTTAAAATAATTAAAGAAGCTACTTATTCTCTTTGGAATTTTTTAGTATATCTTTTTAAAATTGTTTCTAATAGAATAATAATTAAAATCAAAAAAAAGTTGAAAGAAAAATCAATTGAAATGGATATTTCAATTGAAGAATTTAAATGAAATAATATAAATTAAAATTAGAAGTACTCACCTCATACTTTAGTATATTCCTTAATGAAAAAAAATCAATTGATAATAATTAACCAAAAAATTATATACAAACCTTTCACAAACATAGTTTAGATTGGGGTGAGTTTTGAGCTGTGAATTTGGTATTAATGACTTGTTTTGAAGAAATATAAAGTTGGAATAAATTTATGTTTTTGAGATTGGCTTCAAAAAATAATAATAAGATTTGTAATAAAATTATATTGGGGTGAGCTCAAGAAAATGGTGTTAAAAAGGGGCTGGTAAAAATTCGGTTTTTTTTTGAAAAACAACTTTCCAGGAGCTCATATTTCAATCAATCCAATCAATTAAAACATTTAATTCACCAAAGATAAAGCTCAACTAGTTGAATAAACATCATCTAATTCCAAATAAAGCTTTTTTTTTCCAACTTGGAAAAGTCTGAGATGTACTAAAATGATAGTAAAATTAGAAGCTTAATTTTTTATTCATTTTCACAAGATAACCATTATTTGAATTTTTAATCACTTATAATTAATTTATTCAACTACGATTGCTGAAGTAGTTGACTAGTCACTGTAATAAGTCTTATGTCTTAATGTAATCAATGCACCTATGTTTTCCAATTCTGAAGGGGGGAAATAAAAGCTCAAGGCCATAATTTTCAGATCCGTATGATTTTGTTTCTCCTTGAACTCCGATTATTTTGAAAATATTTACCTTTCATAATCAGGTTGTGTCTTTTTTCTATTCTCATCAAAATCAAATTGTAGTTTATATTCAATTTCTACAAGATTTTTCTCTCCCTGATTCTTTTCCTAATGAATTGAAAGTTCAACTCCTTCAAAGCCCTTAATTCATTAATCTTGAGAATTCCGGAAGCATTTTTCTCAGACCTTCTTTAGATTGAGGTTCCATTGAGAAATTTTACCTAAACCTGCATATAGAAGTGTTTTAATAAACATTATGTAATTAAAATATGCCTAATTTTTAGTTTTTTCCCAAAAATTTAGTGTATGATGGTGAGAAAAGATGCAGGGTCATTTTTCAGAAGCCAGGTGTATTATTTAAATTAATATTTTTTACTTAATTCGCTTTGTGTTATTCTACCATTTTATTTGGTTTCTCCTAATTCAAATTAGAAGGAATATTTGAAAATAGAAAAATATAATCTTATCTACCTTTCTAACTCATTTCTAAGTAATGTTTCCATCCATTTCATACTATCAATCTTCAATTATAAACTTTTAATTTTTGTCATTTAGATCTCATTATGACATATTTCATGAGGTTAATATATTATCATATTAAAACAAAGATCACCTTAATATAGTTTATGAAGCTTAAATACCTTATGGGTAAAAACTCTCCATCAATATTCTGAAAATCATATGATCATAAATGGGTGATACTTGATTTTTGACCAAACAAAAAAGTCCAATTATTCATAACAAGGACAAGCTTTTTCAAATTTTTTCAAAAATTTTTAGAATACCCCTTTTTTAATTATCATCAGTTACTAATTCACATTTTTAGCTCTCATAATTCTTTTAAATGGTACATTTCTTCTTGTAAGCATGTCATTGGTGTTGCATACTGGTAGAGGTAAGATTCAACTTCCCTCATTATTATTTTTTATTACTGTAATGGCCAAGAGTTAAAATACATTGTTCTCTTTTGATGGTGTATTTGGTAATGAGGTTTAACCCCCTGTAACAAAGAAAGACTTGGAATTTGTTTAGATTTTTAACCAGTTGATAATACATAAGTAATATTTCTTACTTAATTGTCCCAAACCTTGAGAATTGGGATGTACTGATTTCCAAGAAGAATTAATATGAATTCCTTCTTTCCAATCCACTGTGTGGTGAATTGTTGGTGAAAAAGATTTAAAGGAATTTGTTAATTATAAAATTCAAAAGATCTATGTGGTTAAAATTAGGGTTAGGTTATCTCAGAAAATTGTTCAAAAGAAAATCATAGATCTTTAAACATAAGGTGGAATTTGGTTGAAATACCAGGGGACTTAGGTAAAATAATGTGGGATTTCAAATATAAGAAATAGAGATTTCTGAACTCAAATGAATATATGGCTTTAATTGGGTATTTTCTAGGTTTGACACCGTCTGATACAAATATTTCATCTAGTTTCCTTTAGCTCCTCAATAAGTTTGTTCCAAAAAAGGGTAAAAAATAAATAACTAATTTTGGTATTAAATTAAATTTATTGAATTAAAATTCTCAAACAAAATTTTCTTGAAAGATCTTTCTCTTTATTGAAAACCATCACTATAATATTAATCAAAATTGATAAAATAAACTGATTAATTGATTAATAATATACACTAATGATAAATTAATTCTTTTTTCCTCATCTTATTTCTACAAGATCCCCAAGAAAATTTCTTTTCACCCTTTAGCTCCTCAATTAATTTGTTCCAAAAAAGGGTAAAAAATCAATAACTAATTTTGGTATTAAATTAAATTTCTTGAATTAAAATTCTCAAACAAAAGTTTCTTGAAAGATCTTTCTTTTTATTAAAAATCATTACTATAATATTAATCAAAATCGATAGAATAAACTGATTAATTGATTAATAATATACACTAATGATGAATTAATTCTTTTTTCCTCATCTTATTTCTACAAGATCCCCAAGCAAATTCCTTTTCATATATATTATTCAATATGTATAATTGGATTCGCTCAAGTTTAAATCTCAATACCTATGTAAAAACTTCAAAAAAAAGCTATATATATTTACATATCTTTTTCTTTCAAGTTTAATTTTTTTTCAAAAAAAAAAAAATAATAATCATAATAATTTCAAAAATTTAAATTAACAAAAAAAGAGAGCATTGATATGAGGTATTTTTTTAAAAAAATCGTTTAAATGATTATTTTACTAATCAAAAATGTAAAAAAATTGAAAAAGAATCCTTAGACAGATTCAAACTTGAAAATTAAAACCTAATCATGATGATTTTTAAATTTAGATAATAATTTTTAATTCTTGCTTACATTCAAATTTAAATTTTCATATAGTTTCTCACAATCATATTCAATTTTCTCCTTATACAACAAGTTTCCAAGAAAGTTTGTCTTGCTTTGAATTTTTAAATATCAATACTCAAAGACGGAATATTTTTTAAGAGTTATTGACGGAAGACTTTTCTCCTGTAATTTTTTCAAAATTTCTTATTCATAAAATAAAAAAAGCATAGGGTGTATCAAGTTATTGGAAAGTAATCCAGTAGCGCATCATCCCTCAGAAGAATACTTTTTGAAGTCTTGAGAATCAAACTACTTTTTCCTAAGATAGACTGAGGTATCCTCCAGCTATTTTCGGCCATTGAAGTTTTCATTTGGAAGATATTTCCGATTTTCAAGAGAGGTGATGTGAAGACATGATTCCCTGCGGAGGGACAAACGTGACACATCCGCCTCTATTGCCCCCATGACAAAACTTAAACCATGACCCCGACGTGACTTGAACACGGAACCTTTCGATACCCACGAAGCGGAAGCTGGAGTCGAACGCGCTACCATTCACCACCGGCAAATAGGTGACGTAGCAGATCCTGCGACGCACTGTCGGGGGCCCTGGGGTGGAAAAACTACCAGCTGTCGCAACTTTTTTTTCTCACGATATTCAGTTTTTTATATTTTTATTTCAAAAATATCGTGTACGACACGTTTTCTTTTTCTCACGATATCAAACTTTTTGAGTGTCACTGTCCTTTTTTCTGTCAACTCTTAACTCACCTCCTCAACCATCGTCAACCCCCCTATCAACGATATCACTAAAAAAACGACCAGAAGATCATTGTTGGCCAGCTGAATCACAATTATTGGAAATTGTCAATGATCTTCTTTCAACCGTTTGAACATTTACTTATGCAACCAACCATGATCATGACGAGTGCTGAGTCTCACTGCAAGATTTTGAATGTGTAATGTGTCTTTTTCTTAAGTCCTACTTCATCTTATTCCTATTTAAAGAGGATTTAGTCTTCTGCTGAGATCACTTCACCTCATTTTTTTTTTTTGAAATAGTTTCTTGATATCACCAACAATTTATAAAAAAATGCCGATTGAACTCTGTACATGTCCGAAATGCAAAACAAATATCACAGCCGATTTTAATGGTAGCATCCAGCAAGGGCTGCTAGTGGATCGCAGTACACGGCAACGACATTGGGCTAAACTTGCATCTGAGCCTGAAGCAAGAACAATTGAAAAACTTTTCCCAAAACTTGTGTTGGCTAAAGCTTACCCGCAAAAGAGTGAGAGTAATGTTGAAGATGTGGAGGCAACTGATGTTGTTAGAAATAGAGATTCCCAAATAATCAGTAAGTAGCTTCTTTGCACTACCATCCAACTAACACGAGCTAAAATACCTGTTTTCAACAGCTGCACTATTATCATTTATGATGTGGCTATATCTTTCATGCGGCCTCAGCAAATCTAGCTGTCGAAAAGCAAGGGACAACCTAGCCCACATCATCCAGCTCATGTCCACAAACCAAGGCTCAAACTCATCTTTGGAAACTCGTTTACCTTGTGACATTCGCACAGTCATCAAGCACCTCAAGCTGGAAGTGCCGCTGGAAAAATTTGTCTGCTGTACCCAATGCTACTCATTGTACAATGTTGAGACAGCACCCGAAGAATGTACCTATCAAGCAACCTTCAAGAGTGCTCGCTGTGGTGCTGAGCTCTTTCGTATTTCAAAATTCAAGCCGCTTCCACATATACAATTCCCTACCAAGCAACTTGAAATTTCCACAAAGAAGAACAAATACCCTCACATTCAGCTACCCAACCGGCCCCGGCTGAAAATTCCGTATGCGACTTTCATAGCTCAGCCATTGCTCACATGGATCACATGGCTGTTGAATCGGACAGGTATTGAAGATGCAATAGAACAATGGGTTGACAAGCTATCTGCCGCAGAGCCCGGACTTGTGTGTGATGTTGCTCAAGGAGAGGTGTGGAAAAAGCTCTTTCAAAAACGCAACACTGATTCAGATTTGCACCTTGGATTTTCTCTCTTCATTGACTGGTTTAATCCAGCAGGTAATAAGGCTTCCGGTAAACAAACGTCGATGGGTATCATTGCCCTTAACTGTCTTAACATTCCCCCTCGACTCCGCAATCAGCCTCAGTATACCTGCCTCGCTGGAATGATCCCTTCCCCAAATCAGCCAGACATGAACACTATGAACAATGTGCTCATGCCTCTGGTTACTGAAATGGCCAAATTAAATCATGGGGTCATGATTTGCACATCGAAGCATCCAAAGGGTCGCAAGGTTGTAATCAAGCTGGTCAATTTAATTGGGGACATAGTTGCAAACCACAAGGTTGCTGGCTTCAAATCTCATGCGGCAAGAAAGTTTTGTTCATGGTGTGAAGTTGAGGATCACGAACGGGGAAATTTAGAGCTGGGGCGCTTGAGAAGTGGACGTGAGGTTGTTAAATTAGCAGTGAAGTGGAAGGAATTAGCATCATCATCTTTGCGAGATCAATTGGCGAAAAAAACTGGGGTTCGTTGGTCCGAGCTGAATGGGTTGAGCTATTGGGATCCAGTGGTCAATGTCCCTTTGGGAGTCATGCATAACTGGTATGAAGGGGTGTTACAGCACCATTTCAGATATCGTTGGGGCTTTGACATGTTGGATGTTCGGCGACAAATGTTAAAAGCAAGTACAGAAGAGTCAGAAGATTCGGAAAATTATGCTTCAAGTGATGGGATGGAGCTGGATGATGAAGAGGGTATGCAAAGCAAAGGTGGGTATTTAAGTGAAGAAATCAAAGCAAAGATAAAACGGCAGATTCAAGAGGTGATTGTACCAAAAGGGGTGACACGCATACCTGGCGAAGTAGGCTCAGCGGGCAATGGGAAACTCAAGGCAAGTGAGTGGCGAGCTCTTTTCAGCATATATATCCCCTTGGCGATTCTTCAAGTCTTTTGGGATATGGGACCTAGCAAATACAATCTCTTGATCAATACTGGTGCACTCATTCAATGCACTAGCATATTAGGAGCTGCAGCAATCAGGAAAGAAGATTCGCAACGATTTCAGCAAACTTACGATATGTACCAAAAGACGTCCAAATTTCTTTTTCGAAATCTACGTGTGACACCAAACCATCATTACGCAATGCATTATCCTGACCAGTTAAGGTGGTGGGGACCTATGATGGGGGTTTCTGAATTTTCAGGTGAACGACTGGTGGGAATTTGTCAAAAATTCAAAAATAATGGCCTCGATGGTATGGAATCGTCCTCTATTTTTCAAAAATGAATACTAATTAGACGGTGTTTTTGTGTAGGTATGATGGAAGAAAGCATAATGAACAAATTTGGACAAATGCAGAGAATGGAAGAGCACTGGACACAAGAAAAGGAAAAAGGTGATAGCCAAAATCGTAAAGAGGAAAATTGTAATAGCCAAAATCGTAAAGAGCTGGATGATAAGACTTACATGGACCTCTTGGACTACTTGAGAGATGGTAACCCAGGTTTAAAAAATTATCAACAATTACCACACAAAAATCACAAGAAAATTTTAAGGAACTATGTAATCGATCTCAAAAGTGTTGTTTGGAAAATGGGCCTGAAGGTAACAGCAGAAAAACCAAACAATATGATATTTTGGCAACAAGAAGGACAAATTCGCTTTGCAAAGGTCCTGCACCTTTTTGACTTGCAACGCCCTGACTTACAACAGGGCCCAGTTGCTTTAGTGCACCCAATGAAGAATGTTGAACCCAACACCAATGAGCTTGAAGAGCTTCAATCGTTCCTAATCTCTTGGGAAATAAACCACTTAGAAGCTACACATCGTCAGTGTTTCATACCCATTTCAGCCATTTCAGGGCTCTGTGCGTATGTGAATATCCCAGCTTGGGCCTTAGGGTCCCCCAATGTCACCCTCCTTGTCCGATCAGTCAACAAACTTGTAGGTATGGAAATTTATGAATCGACAAGCTAACTATTCAAGGTGTATTTTTTTTAACTTCCTGTCACTTTGGGCCTCTTTTTTTTGGTTTTTTTTCTTACTTTTTTTTGTTTCCCTTTTGCTTTTGTCCGTATTTTTCCATCATTGTGTTTCCATTGTTCGAGCTTTTGTGTTTTTTAAATAACATGTGTTTCACTTTGGGCCTCATTTTTTTTGTTTTTTTTTTCTTACTTTTTTTTGTCTCCCTCTCGCTTTTGTCCTTATTTTTTCATCATTGTGTTTCCTTTTGTGTTTTTTAAATAACATGTGTTTTCCATTCCCATCCCTGAGCTAAATGACCCACCCTGCTTCCCTAAGATGAGCTTCATCACCATTAGAAGAGAGTCGATTCCCATTAATCGCCCTTCACTGCAAAAACTCAACCAGAGACACATGTCTGGCTCAAACTCAAAAGTGGTGGTTTGTCTTTTTCTTCTCAAGACACTCCACTCCACTACGACTGTTCTGCTTGGATCAATAATTGAAGAGTCTTAATATAAAAAATCCGAAGCTTATTTGGTTTTCTTTCAAACCTTTTGTTTAGCGAAAAAACCATCTGCTAAACAAATTTTCATTGTAAGAAGTAAGTATGTACAAAAAAATATTTGGTCATTGTAGTTATGTTTTACCATCCCTCCCACGCAGTATTACTTCTTACCTCAAAGCAGGATGTATCACCAACATGAGCCATATTCACATCGCTGCCAACCTCATCATCCTCAAGTAGGTCTCCATCTTCATCTACTAAATATCCCACATCATTACTATCTTCATCGCTATCCGTATTACTCTCCCCTGCTTCTGATTCTTTTCCATGTTCATGTGATAGATCGTATTGTTGGATTTTTAAGTCCCAATATTTATTAGTGAAATTTTTGCTATTCAATTTTTCGTCAGGGTCTTGGTTGCCTCTGATTGAGTCTGAAGCATCAGGCAAAAATGCCACATTGCCTGTATCTGCAAGACCGACCTTCTGACCAGGTGTACAGTTGTTGAACCATGCAGCGTCGTAAAAATCAATCGGTAAACCCTTTGGAACTCGGTTGCAAACAGACATCATCTCAACCAATGGTTCCTCTCGTATTCGTCTTTGAGTGCGTTTGCCATTTTCACCTTCAGCCTTCTCAATTTCCTCATCAACCCGTCGCATGAACACTGTTGCTTGTTGAGATCGAAATTTCAATTTCTTTATGAGGTAAGTCTTCTTGTTCACATGTTTTTCATCATCACTATGTGCATCAATATTTTTGAGAATCTTCAAGTATCTTCTTGGGAACCCTTGAGCTACTCCAAAGTCATGGCGGCAATCTCGAAGCTGATAAAAAAACAACTTAGAATTGACCTTGTTTCTTACTAAAAAAGGGGATGTGCTTACTCTTTCTCTTCTTTTTAAAATTGCACTATGGCACAAAACCTTTTTACGCTTTCCAGCTTCTTTAACTTCTGCACGATAAATTTGAGCCATTACCCAATGTACAAAGTGATTATAGGTGGCTTCCAGTAATTGTATTGAGTTTAAATACCGCAGATTGATGTTCATATATTCATATGCACCAGCAATTGCTATTTGACGAAAGGTTTGTATTGCACTCACACGGCATGCTTCATTGTATAGCGAATCACTGGCATCATCAAGGTCAGGTGACCAAATTCGTATTCCAAGCTTTGAAAGTAATGCTTGAACATATCTAATGAAAAAATCTTTCATGTTGACAATTCCACGTCCAATTCTTTTCTTTCCTCCCTTGACACCCCGAAGTGTGATAACTTCATTTTGAGGGATTAACGCAGTTGCACTAGTGCTGCTGGCAACTTCTTCAATTTCGTCAAGCTGTGAGAATCGGGTGTTGAATTCATGAAGCAATTTTGGATCTGGAGGTACTGGTACTGAATCTTTTTGAATCAAACCCCATATCATTCTGATGTGTGTAAAGAATGCACTCTACAAAGGATCAAAGTTTCTGTCAACATATTAACCCAAGCTACACTACAGTGGTCAAAGAATATACTTTTGTTCGCTGAAATCCCTCTGGTGTTTCACTTGTGACCATTTGATGAAGACCTTTTTTGGGTGAGGGACTAAGCAATGGCTCAGAGTTTGCTCTTGTGGCGTTGCAAGGCTTGTTTTTGTTTTTAAATACTTGGTTTGTTGAGTTATGTTTAGTAGCCGAATGTAATATCCTGTTAGTTTTGGAGGATGTATGAGCTTCTGATGGGTTTAATTCATTCATGCGGTTATTTGAAGTTGTGCCGTTTAGTTGAAGGTTTTCTACCTTAACAAGAAGAAGCTTAAAGGCTTGATCACGAGTTTCAAGTTCAGCCTGAAGCCTCTGGATATGCTGGAGCTGCTGAGTAACCACATCCATCAAATCACCCTGTGCATTTGGTTGGTGAGAGCTATGGTTTTCAGAATTCATAATGAGTAATATCGAAAAAAGCGACAAGTTAGAGAGGTATGAGAATAAAAAAAATATCAAAGGATTGAAGAGACAAAAAGAAACATACCAAGGTCCAGGGTCGATTAAATATAGGTTTCTATTGGATAAGTTAGTTGATAGGGGGTAGTGTGGGATTTTTAGGGTGATTTGTGATGACGATGGTTGAGGAGGTGAGTTAAGAGTTGACAGAAAAAAGGACAGTGACACTCAAAAAGTTTGATATCGTGAGAAAAAGAAAACGTGTCGTACACGATATTTTTGAAATAAAAATATAAAAAACTGAATATCGTGAGAAAAAAAAGTTGCGACAGCTGGTAGTTTTTCCACCCCAGGGCCCCCGACAGTGCGTCGCAGGATCTGCTACGTCACCTATTTGCCGGTGGTGTCGGTAGAGCGCTTGCTTAGCATTTGGTTGTTTTCCGCTTGCAAGAAGTACTGGGTTCGACTCCCAGGTACTCCATCTCTCTCCACTTGATAATACCTGAACACCTTATGCTTGTTGTGATCAGTACTTTCTCGCAAGAAGCAGAAAACAAACAGTGTGCGTTGAGTGGAGACTATTTCAACTCGCGATAAGTCGTGTTGGTGAATTCGTAACTATCTCCCCTTAGTAGTTTGTTATGTTTCGAAATTTCAAGTGATTCTTTGAGTCATTTTAGCTCACATGTTGGGAGAAATGAAGGACAAGTAGTTTAAACAAAAATGTCTCAAAAAATAAGGAAATGAATATTCTAAAATTTGGCTTTGAAATAAGCCTGGTATTCGAGAAAAATTCATTCTCCGACTGGAAAATCGCATAGATCTGTGAAGGAATATGGTTTAAATAAGACGAATGACAAATACATTTATTTCTAATTTACAATGAATCTTTCCCCTGGAATGATTGGAATTTTATATAAGTTCTGTTTTATGATTTGCATAAGCTACTGATGAGATCAACTTGTAAATATAAAGAACTAAGAGGTCACTCCCTGTTACTAAATGAAGTAGAGGTTCGAAGAAGGCGATGTCCATTCCTCACTTACCTTTTAGTAAGCTTTAAATCTCTGTTATCTTCCATACTAATTAATCTAGGAAAAGGTACCGGCCAAAAAGAAAAAAACTTTGATTAGAGAGCAAACGAAATATTAGAGCTTCCAAGAGGTTATTCTGAAATCGAAAAGATGCAAAAATAGCTATGAACCAAATGGTTGGTAGTGTGCTTTTGGGATATTTCAATAGGTAAAAAAATGGGTAAAAGAAAATAACTGCTAGATATTAACATGACAAGAGTGGATATTGAAGAGTACCAAAGATAAGAATCAAGTGCCATTTGTGTGATGAATAGAAAGCAGATGGAGTGCATGTTAGAATAAGACACTGGGTAAGTATTCAGTCTATTTAAAATAGGGGCCAGAGTGTCTGAGTATCCAGTTTTTATTCGGCTTTAAAAGTGGCACTGGTGTGTAGAGACAGGTAAAATATGGTTGCAACTTGTGTGAATGCATACAAGAGATAAAACGTCAAAAAGAGATGGAAGATGTCTCTGGATTTAGAAAGGTTAGGGATTCTTACTGTGACTCTTTATAGGATGAATATTCCAAATTGTTTCCTAAACACCCCAGCTTTCCAATGAAAATGTTTGACTACTTAGTAATACTCCCTCAAAACTTATCACTATTAAGGAAGATTTAAATATATATTATAGATAAAACCTTCCTTCCCATGATGTACCATCTGATTGTAAAAAAACACATAGCTCATCAAATCGTTGATGGTGCAATATTTGAATAATTAATAGTATTGATAGAATATCAAATTAATTTAAGGGAAGGGATAATTACCTGATGCAATTAGGAATCGTTAGTTTTGAATTATGCGTATAAGAAAAGGATTAATAACTATTACAGATATATTCATTAATAATGCCCACAATTGTCAACTTAGTTACATTTTTCAACTGATCTTTGGAAAATAATTTTTTCATTGGTAAAAATTTAGTCTTAGCTTTTTTTGATTAAAACGAAATGTTTTCATCGAAAACAAATAAATATTTCATCTCAAGGAAAAACTTGATAGAGAAATAATCTATAAGGAAATAAATCAACTTTTTTCATGTTTCAAACCCAAGGACTGGAAAAAAGTGAGTAATATTAAGACTTTAAATACTTAATTTCGAATGAATCTAATTATAAAAAATACGAATCATATTATATTTTGGAATTATACTCCGATATTATTTTCTCAATTCTATAGCTATTACAAGCTTATATATACCTACTGAAACATTAATTTGTATCATTTTTCTCATGAGAGGATTACTCCATGTGGTCTTTATACAGAAATTATACTTAATTGGCTGATGAATCCCCTTTGATAATATTTTAAATGAATAATTTGAAGCCATAAAAAGGTATGTGATCTGAAAAAAAATATGAACTACATGCCTTTGATCTATTGTATGACAAGCTAAATCCAAATTGGAGAAAGAATCATATCAGATAAATGAATTTTTTTTCCAAGAATAATTTAGAAATTAGAAGACTTGAATCAAAATATTGAATAATAAAAGATGGACTGAAAATAGAAGTTTGAATGGATTTTTTCAACACAAGAGGTGCAATGGAAGTTTTGTTTAATATATCCCCGTTCTGTATTTAAAATAATAAAAATTTAGCTATTTTAAAGCATTTATTCTTAGTACCAAATCTATCTTAAATATTTATATTTTCAAAGGAAAAAAAATTAAGGGCTAATTTAGATGTTACAAGTATGCATATTGAAATGAAATTATTCATCACCTTTGATAATGAAGTATCAACTTTTTTTCCCAAACAAAAAAAGGGTTCTGTAATTTTGTAGAGGAGAAGTAGAGTCTTATAAAGAGAAATATTGAAGTTATTTTTGAATTCGGCTTTGAAAACGAGAGAAAAAGCTGAAAGTGTGGAATTTTATGTTCATCTTCTCGATGATGATTATTCTTCGTATCTAAGGGTATTTAAAGTATTTATATTTATTCTTTCTTTATCATTGCATTTTGAATTTCTTACTCTGGTAAAAAACTCCAGTCAAAAAGGGGTATTCGGAACAACTCAATGATTACCCCGTTGATTCAATTTTTGGGTTTCTTATCATTACAAACATTTGAAAATTTACCTCTAACTATAGGGGAGATAATGTGAGGCCTCAACAATACAATTCAAAAAAATTATATAAAATCTATTATATATTGTTATTAAAATTTCTGATGTACATGTAATGAAGCTTTTAAAAGATGTAAAAAATAATGGATATTAATTTTATATCTAAAAAAAGATAGAATATAGCTTAGCCATGTACTTTAATCTATCTTTATTCCAATCACATATCCTATACAAGAAATTGTCATTCAGGATACTTGCATATAGATCATTAATAACATCAAATTTGGAACACAGGGTGAAACCCATGGACAGATTGACAATTGAGATCCATTCCAAATACCATATAGCCTTGAAAACCCAATGTGAATTAACCCAAATGTAAAATTTTAATACCATCCCACCATGTTCCCATAGAAGCCTTTGGGAATTTTGGTTTTTAACTTTTTTCTTTGACCTTGTAGGTTTCTTTTATTTTCTCTCCTCTTTCCTGCTTTGTTTTCAGGACCTCAGGTCTTTCTTTCCTAGTTTGACAATTTGCACTTGCAACAAACCATTAATCACCCTCCTATTTTCTAATTTTAAATTTTTTATGACTTAAAATATCAATTTTTTCAAAAACAAAAACAGTAACCTGCAATATGTCAACTGCACCAAACTTATGCACATCAACACCATGTGAAAGAAAGAAAGCTACTCAGACATCCACTAGTGAACCAGAAGGTGGTCACAAGTAAATAAAATCTTTTTTCAATTTCAGGAGACTTATTAATCTAGCAATAAACGTAATAGGAAGCTCAAACTTGATTTTACACGTATTACCAAGGGCATGAGTAATCACCTCAATGTTACTCATATATTTTCAAGCTCAAAAAACCCAATTTTTTAAAGTAGGGCCAATGAGATGTTGGAACAATTTATCCAAGATTCTGTTGTTAAAAAGGGGGAGCTCTAGTCTCATTTCTCTTGTAATATAGCAACTTTTCCTCTGACTTTCTAAATAGTATCACTGAGACTTTAGGTTTGAAAACCCTAAAAATGGCCCACATATACTTTATCAGTGATTAAATCTTGTCTTTGTCAATAGAAAAATGTCCATAATTCTATAGGATCCTTGAAAAATTCAAACCTTCAGTTTTAAGCATCTTAGACTGATGGAAATAATGGATGGCTCACTTATCCAGTATCTACTATTACCATGATAAAAACATCCAAAGCACCTTTTTCAGAAAACAATCTCCACATTTCCTTTACAACATATTATTGGACAAGCCCCAATGTGACTGTGTTTATGTCTGTCACTGGGAGAACTATGGAAAACTTCAATCTCCATTCAATATAATTAGGCCTTAAAGTATTGAAGGTAAGGAATCATCATCAAAATCCAATACATAACTTCCTGACTTTGGCTTTCAACCTGTTGAATCCCCCAGCTCTGTCACTTCCAAACCAATTCATTAAGATAATTCAACAAGATGAAGTATAAAATGGATAATGCATAATAAAATAATTGAATCTCCTAAGCAATTGAAATAAAATTTCTATAATATCCTTCCATAGAAAATACAATAGGTTTAATGGCCCATATAGTAAATTTGGAAGCACAAAATGGCCTGAAAAAACTTGCAAATTCTACCTTTCCCACCCAAGCTAAATACCCTTGGGCTCAAGGGTAAATGAGCCTATCAGAACTTATTGAAAAGGGAAATTTTATGAGCTTGAAGTACTATTTACTTTTTTATGAAATTTTCTGGTTTGGATCATACCTCTAGAAAATTATTCAGGGCCAAGAGAATTTTATCACTATGATAGATTCAGTTTGTTAAAATTAGAAGTGAAATAGAAAATAAGAATTTTTGACTCATTTATCTAAAACTTTTAAGTCCACATATAAGATAATTGTTGGGGAATTTTACTTTGAAATATTCCTACCACCAATTTTGTATTCCAGAAAAACTGAAATCCTATCAACTGACCCCACTCAAGTGAGCAAAAAAAGGATTAATAATAATCCTCAATTTTCTATAACCACAGTATAATTTAACACTCATGATATATCAGTAATAAAAAACATTCAACATGTATGCTATGAAATTCATTTTCCTCCTCTTTTGTGATTTTTTTCTGATTAATTGGTCTATTGTCAATTTAGGTGCATCTAAAAAATATGAAATAGCCCCAATGAGGTCAGAAATAATTGAAATGATGGAGATTTTATCTAGATATGTCAAAATATTGCTTAGGAACACTCCTAAAATATGTGCGACAATTGTGGAACCTTTATTCCTATCCAAATATTTTACTACTAGTGAGTTCATATTGAGCCAGTATTGAACCTCATGTAGGTCCCTTTTAGAAGTCTTTGAAAAAAATTTCAGGAACAATTTTTATGTTATTAATTTAAAAAATGATACAAAAAAAAACTCTAATTAGTTTTGGGAAGACAAAACCACTTTTCAGGGTTTGTATGATGAGATTTATCAAACATCTATGCTAGAGGTAGCTGAATTGGAGAATGAACTCCAAAAATATTTTTCTGAATATCTGTAGCTAAAAGAAACAAGCAGTTTAAAATGTTGTAATTTAATAAATGGAATATTCTCAAAACTTTATTCAATGGCTCACAGTTATCTGTAAATAAAAGATTCAAGTTAACCCTCCAAAAAAGTATTTTTGGGAGGTTACAAGAACCCTCAATATCAAAGAGAAGTTCTTTCAAGAATTCAAGTTGAAAAATTAAAATGTTTTAAAGAGTGTGTGGGAACTCCTTTTTTTATGGGATAAATAATAGTAATTACCTTGGGGGGAAATTATTGGTGAGTATATTCTTTATTACATAATTAGAAAATAACCATGGGTGCTAGGGTGTATTAACTGCCCCTAGAAATCTACTAAAAAAGATACCCTCTTGATGACATCACAAATAAATTATGAGAATTTTTGTTTTTTAAATTAGAGAGCTTCATCAATAAGTCTCTATCATTCTTTCAGGAAAATATAACTATCATAATAATTGTAATAGTTAGTATTGTTTTTCTAAATAAATGGGGTTTACTTAACTTCTTTTTACTGATGATATAATTCCTTTTTTTCTGAGTATTCCTCCATTTGTAAAATTGGGCTATTTAAAGATTTTCTTCAAATAACTAATTATACTGATAATAGTTTTGATAAATATTTAATAATGTCAAGGTAATTTAATGATACCATAAAGATATGTATAGCCATTTAAGGGAAATATAGCTTAATAAGGGTGATTATAGTTAATATAAGGTTAAAGTATCAATAATATAGTGGTAATATAATACTACGATAATGAATATAGATATAATAAAATATATTTATAAAGGTTATGATATAAGATATAAGTGTAAGATGACGATATCTCCTTTCTATAAATAAAGAGCATTTATAAAGTTGATAATATCACTAATTATGATATGTTGAAGCACTACTCAAGTACTACTAATGTAATGGTAATACTATTTAAATAGTATTGAGATATTTCATTAATTAATCATAAATAAGACTATAAGGCACTTAGAAATAATACTGAATTATTGTACTAAAGAAGGGATAAATTGATCCTTGATATTATTTTATTAATTGGAGAGATGGTTTCATTTGATCAAGATATTGAACCATATTTTTGGCTTATTGCAACATTATGAACTTGATTATCCATGAAAAGCCTTGAGGGACTTTTACTGGTAAGAAACTTCTAAATGGTGTCATTTAATACAGATATTTCACCATACTTCTGACCCAAATATTTTCAACTTAAATATGAATATTTGGGTGCCCTTAATTTTAATGTATTTATTTTATACTGTTTATATTTAATATTTAATCTTCAGATTTTATTTTAATGTTTGGTTATAGGGAGTCAAACGGGGATTGAGTAATGAAACACCATTTTGATGTAATGGTTTCTATGTAAAGAAATTTAGAACATATTTTTGTAAAAACTATAGTATCACTTATTTGATTTTACATATGCTGATTCATATTGAATATTTGGACCAGCTAGAATCTTTTCTCAAGAATATTATTGTACCTAGTATAGAGTGTATATTATTTTTTTCTTTAATCCATGATATCTATTGACTTAGAGATGTTATGGAGTTGAGTAAATAGGTGAATTTGGGAAAAATCTGATTTAGATTCAAGCAGAATAGTTATCTTTGATATTTTGATATATATTTTTGCACCTTATTCTTATTATTTGATCATTTTTTCTTTTCTTATATATGTATATAATTATTATCCTTTTTAGCTCTAATATTGTGGATTTAAAGCTTTTGAGAAAAGGTATGGAACACCACAATAGGGCCCATGAATTTGTCCCACTCTATTCCTAAAAGCTATCTTTTTTGAAACCTATCTTAATCTGATTTTTTTTTGGCTTTGACTCCTCTTATTATGAAATAATAACATGAGCATATTCATCCGTGTTTTTGGGACCCAACAGGGTCTGAGTGAGCTCATGTATCCTTTCCCATTGGGAAATACCATGATTTTTCTTAAGAGTTTAGCTACCTGGTCCCAATTGACTACCATATGAGAAATATATGAAGACAGGGATCAGGAAGAACCCTGATATGGAATAACCAAAATCATGATTTTTCTCTTGTGTAGTCTGATTCCCAACTAAAACAAATTTGTTAATAATAATTTTAATTAATGAAGACATTAATATAAATATATATAAGAATTTATATTAAGATCCTAATTACATATAGTTTCACTCACGATATTATTCTTAGCTACTAAATAAGATATTTTACTTTTTGATATGACAGATATAAATCTTCTATCTTAAAAATTAATGTATTTTGCTTCTTCCACAATATATAATTTTGGATCAAGGTAAATAGAAAAATTACTTTCTTGATTGATAAATTAATTTTTTGAATTTTCAAATTGTTTTTTTGATTCTATTTTAATTAATAATCCTTAGTCAAATCAAAGAAATTATCCAAATTTTCAATTTTAATCGATTCCCCAAGAGGAAAACAATTATTGTATTCTTATCTGCACAAAAACGCTGAGTTTTGTAGGAATTTCAATCATTTTATTTCAAAAAACGTTGAATATCTCAAGTTTTCTCAATTAAAAATTGTTTTTCTTAGTTATCTGTTCAGGTTATTTTTTATTCAATATTCAAAATCTGGATAACCTTTTCTTATTCTTATAATTATAGTAGATAATTATTAATTAATCTTTTAAGTTTCAATCGTGATATTAGTTGATATACATATTGAATAGCCAGCTTCTGAAGGTGTTACCTTTCAGATAAAGGTATATAATAGGCTCTCATGAGCTTAAATTAATGTGTCTTGAATTCAAACAATTTGAACTGAAGTATCTCATACTTATAAGAATTATTTTTCAAAACTACTGAAGCTACATTCGAAACAAAACAAAACATGATTAGACTAGTTATTAATTAGTCGATAAATCTTGCTTTTGAGTTCAATATGTTGAATTTGTTAAATCTTGACAATTTCTTGAAGCGCTATTAGAGAATGATAATTGATTTGGGACTATTTCTCTAATATAATATTCCAAGTTTTATTAATTATTTTTCAAAAATAATGATGAAATATGTGAATTTACGCCAAAAAAATGAAATAACTTCATAATATAATTGACTATGTGTATATTTCCTGGAAATGTATCTTTTTCATAAGAATACCAATTTTATTATTGATAAATAATTGAGATAAAATAATAAATTCATTTTATCCTTTTCATATATCAGAAGCTCTAATGAAGCCATGAATATTATGGGAAAGCAATTTCTTGATTTTTTGGGTTACATTCACATTATAATAATCACTTTTAAATAATTTTATTTACAGTTATACTTCTGTATGAATGGCTCTCATTATCAATGAATAGCTATGAGCACAGCTCTAGATAATTTATTTATTAATTTTTTGGGTGGAGGATCAAGATTTAAAATTTCTCATTCAATGAGATATTAACTTACTAGTATGTGTAACAAATATGATTTTGATGAGGAACAATAAATATAGGATTCAAGCGCAAAGAGAAAATTTTCTGGTATATTTTTACCCCACATTTTAAGATTTTTAGTAATTTAGAAAACCCATAAGTCTCATGCAATATATAAGAGAAAATAAAGTCAAAATTTGTGGTTATGAATTTTGGGGGTTTAAAGCCCCATCTGCGATTTGTCTATGATCTTATTCATATTTGATTTTGCGGTTTATATCATAATATTATATTGGTATTTCAATTTATATTTCAAAATAATTAACTTTCCTTTCTTATACAAATATATCATATCATCCAAAATTTGTTTATTTAACCCCCTCAAACTTGACTCTTATTACAACAAACATTATGTAAATTATCTTCAAAATAAATACTAAATTTAATTTAGGATATCTTGGAAATGGAATTTTTCAGAATACTTGTCTCTTTGAAAGTAAAAATGAAACATTCCATTCAAGAAACTATTTATTAATACAAATATCAATCACATTATTTAGCTTTGAAATTCAATTAATTAAGTCAAAAAATCTCTTTTAAAATCCACAATTTAATACTTAATTATGCCTCTTTTTGAAAATTATAACATATATATTTGAAATTGAATTGGAAAAACTATTCTTATTTCATGAAAGCTAATATTTGTGGGAAATTTAAATAAGGGAATCTTGATACTCAGTTCATTTTATAGGAATCCATATCAAATTCATTATACCCCTAATATCTACCAGGATAGTTATTTTTAGGACTTACCATTTTAGGATCAAATTATTCAGAATATGAGATTAATGATAACAGGAATTAATTTTTGAATTTTAAATAGGTCATGTAGCCAAGGGTGACAAGCTTCATTGACCTATCCTGATAAAATACTTATGTAATCTTTCTTCAAGGTAGAAAACAAAAATATATTGAGTGATAGTTTTTTCAACCAAGGAAAAATGATCAATTAATTAATTATCATACCTATTTTATAATAAATAAATATAGTAGATTGAAGTAATAGTTCAAATTTGAATTATTAGAGGAATATTTAGCTTCAAACATTCTTAATGTTAAATTTTTGTAAGTTTTTACTTCTTTGTGAGGGCTTGGGGAATGGGAGAAAATAATAGTAATAGATAATCTATTTGGAGTTATTAGGAAAAATTGGTGGTTATTTCTTATTATGTAGTAATAGTAGCATAATTTGGGATAATCTGTTTGAAAGAGAGTCTTTTTCAATCTGGGGTCATGGTGCTATCAAATAAATTTTATGATAAGTTGTGGTTTTTAGTTAAATAACCTCAAATTATGAAGTGTTTGTATTGGGCTGAGTTTATCTAAATTATTTAAATTGTTTATTAAAATAGCTAGATAAATCCCCTTTAATAAATATAATGTCACTGAGAATCTATGCTGGTAGGTTTTCAATTATTTGATTCTGCTGAAATTTTATATTAGGAACTTATACTAACTAGAATATACTATAATATAGTCTATCAAATATATTAATTGGCTCCCAATATTGTATCAGAAATTAATCAATAAGCTAATATAGAAATTTAAGGCTAAGAGACCTTCTATTTATAATATTCTGTAATTTCTGTTTCCACCATTTTTTCTCTCTTTCTGCTCTCTATTTTATCCTAATTTTCCTTTATTATTTCATAATTCTCTATTTCTGGTTTTGAATTTCCTTTAATTGTCAGGTTGAGTCTATGATGGAACAGTAATTAGGCTATTTACAACTTCAACTATGACTGTGAAACATAATAAAAGATTTAAAATAAGAGTGTTTATGAAGAAATAAGGGTTTATAATAAAATCAAAGGGCTTTACTATTATAAAATAGTGGTGCTGAGCACTGTTGAAAGCCCTGGGTGCAGCTTTACCTGTTGGGTTACAATAATAAAGACTAAAATAATGAAGATTATAATTATACCTGATTATTTTCCAAGAGTATAACTGTTTTTGACAGTTGTACCATGTAGGAATTTAAGAGCAGGATGAGGGAAGCAATTCTGGCTGTGAAAAGCCTCCTTTTTATCCTGAAATGGGGTGGAAAGGGTGTTAGACCTTTCCACATAGAGGAAGTGAAGATTTTTTCACTCTCTGAGACAGGCTTGTGGTTTGCAAAGACCTTTATAGCCTGTATTGGGCTCAGATGTGGTTCTGAAACCACATCTGGGCAGTTTTCACCAATACAGGGTGAAAATTTTCATCTGGGGACCTCACACCCTGATTCTGACGTGTATGACACGTAGAATGCTGTACAGAAACTGTATGGGACCCCAGTAGTGGCTGACATATGAGGTATTGAAGTAAAAACAAGCTCTTTTGTCTATTTGACACCTCATATTCATGATTATGGGACATTATCCCATGGTAAGGCTGTATATGACAGCAGGTGGGAATCTGACCTTAAAACAGCCATAAATTTGTCAATTCTTGAGATATCAACCTCAAAAGTGGTTCGGTGTGTATCCCTTTATGTGCTCTACACAATGGTACCTCATTTGATATGGTTATCATTAAATATGGCAAAGGTATCTCATGTACAAGACTTTTGTACATTTGCGTGGTTTAGGCAAAAAGCTGTATTCAGCTTATTTGCCCCATAACCTTTGTTCTAGTTGAGCTATGAGTAAATGGATGACACCATCAGATAGCCCTTATTGTGCTCTTTCCAAAGTAACCCCACTTTAGGTATCTCACGCTAAAACTGCAAAAGTTAGATGAGAGGTGAATGTTTTGTTCACCCTTATTTGGTCTGAATTTGGCCATAACTCAAGTAATACTGGTGCTAGCTCAGCTTGGCTAGTACCATTGGATAGACCTGGCTTGGAGCTTCATTTTTAGTACCCATTTTATGGGGTTAGACCTCTCCTTCTGGATTTTGGATGAGAGGTGAAAATTAAGGTTTATGCCCAGCAGCAACTTTGAGCAGGAATAGCTTTGTTATTCTTTGTCCTATGAAGATGGGACTTATATATTAAGAAATGGATGGGTTTCCTCTTTCTTTTGATACCTTTTGAGCTAATTTGGCTCAGCTCCATGTTTTGGTGGTATCTTGGCTATACCATTGGTTTATGGTATTTTGGCTGTCATGCTTGTGCTCTGGTTTTGAGTCACAGGCTGACATACCCTCCCTCTAAAAAAGGCTCATCATTGATGAGACTTTTCAGTCCCCCTAGAGGCTCTGAATCTCCTTCAATGAAGGTTTCCATCTGGTATGCCATCTTTTGCCAACCATTTGTCTTTATCAGCTGTTTGGTTCTTGAATCTGACTAAGTATTGTCTTTGATCCTTCCTATTAATTCTGATCTTCCTGGCCCTGATGATTTTACTCACAGGTCCAGGGGAGTCCTCCACTTCCACTATATCAGGTAGTGTGAGGTTCTTCTTCCTGGAGGGGAATTTATCCTCCTCTGTTTGGAAGTATGGCTTGACCAAACTTACTGGAAATACTGGGTGCTTCCTGGAAAATCCCTCTGTAAGTTTGACTTCCACTGCATTCTTCCCTATCAATTTAATGATAGTGAAGGGCCCTACAAATGAGTCTCTCATTTTATTAGGTACCTTGAGGTTATTTAAGTTCAGTGTGGACACTAGCACCTGGTCCCCTTCCTTAAAGTCAGGTTCCATGTGTGTCTTGTCCCACCTCTGCTTATTATACTCTTTTGCATCAGCTATTCATTTAGCAGCTGTGTCACAAGCCCTCTTCCACATATCATGGAAGTCTTTGGCTGTGGGGTGGATGGTCAGAAGATTTTTCTTCAAGTGATCCACAGGCAACAGGGGATTCCACCCTTTCTCTACCACTGAAGGTGTTTTTCCTGTGGTAGAGTTCTGACTTGTATTATAAGCCAGTTGGACAGCTGGTAGAAGGGTAACCCAGTCATGGGTGTATCCCTCATGGTCCTTGTATTCCATGCCATAGGAACAGAACCTTCTAAGGATGTTTTCCATTGTCTGGATCATCCTTTCAGCTAGGCCATCTGTTTGTGGATGGTAAGCTGTGTAGAATGCAAGCTTGGTTCCAAGCATGTGATATAAGTTGGTCCAAAATTCAGATGTGAATTTTGGGTCCCTGTCACTAATGATTATCTTAGGGACTCCACAGGTGGATATGATGTTATTCCAGAATAACAGAGCAATATCCATGGCTGTGTCCTCTTTATGGAATGGTAGAAACCTCATGCTCTTGCTGAACCTATCAACTATGATTAGGCAGGCATTGTAGTTTTCTTTGCCTCCTGGGACAAGTCCTGTTACCCAGTCCATATTGATGGTCTCCCATAGGTGTTTGGGTTCCTCTATATGTTGAAGCAACCCATACTTCTTCCCATGTTTTCTATTTGCCTTTTGGCATCTTTCACAAGTGTTGATATATTCATTAAGCTCTTGTTCCCACTTGGGCCACCAAGCTGTTTTTGCTACCCTCTCTTTGGTCCTGTCTTCACTCATGTGTCCCATATAGGGGCAGTCATGGCATTCCTGCAGGATCAGAGAGATGTGGTCTCTGTCTACCACTGTGAGTGCACTTGTGTGTTTTTCTCTGTGGTAGAGCAGGCCATCTATAAGGAAGAACTTGTTGTCCTTATAGGCCCTCAACCAGGGTTCTTCCAGTTGGAATTCCAGTTCTGGACTCCTGTACTTTTGTTGAAGGAGTATGCCACACTTTTTATTTTTGGCATAAGACTTCAGGACTTCACTAAACAATTCATTGTGCAGTTCTGAGGAACTTATTCCCAATATGGGAGTTTCTGTTCCCACTGTCAATGGTACCACTTTCTGGTTCCCATTAAGAAAATCTGAAGTTCTTCCTCCTATCTATTTCCATGAAATGGATAGGGATCTTGGCTGCAACTACAGGGTCATAAGCTGGATTGCTCTTGACATTATCCAGTGGCCATCTGCTAAGGGCATCTGCATTGGTATGACTTTTACCCTCTTTTATATGATGGTCATGTTCCCTCTATACTCCTGGATGGCTATTTGCCATCTCAGCATGTGTCTATTTGTAGTATTCATGTTCAGTAAAGACTTCAAGGCTGTGCAGTCTGTGTAGACTTCAAAAACTGCACCCTCCAGATAATAATGGAGTTTCTCCAGAGCCCAGACTAAGCATAGACATTCTGTCTGGGTGGCCCCAAACCTGGCTTCAGAATCTTTCAGCTGCCTAGAGATGTAACATATTACTCCCTCTCTTGGTTCACCATTTACTATTTGTCTTTGGTGAAGGGCTGCTCCCAAGCCTTGGCTACTTGCTGCATCTATGTATAACTTGAATCATAGTTCAAAGTCAGGCAAGATTAGAACAGGGGCATTTGTGAGTTCATGTTTGATCCTCTCATATGCATCTCTTATTTCCTTTGTAATTTCAAAAACTACATCTTTTGAACATAACTTGTATAAACTACTAGTTATTTGGGCAGAATTCCTGATGTGGTTTCTGTAGTAGCTAGCAAACCCAAGGAAAGATTGCATGTCTTTGATTCTCTTGGTTACTGGCTTTTGAAGTACTGCAGCTACTTTATTCTGGTCAATTTCCAGACTAATACCTGAGACTTTATTTCCTAGAGCTAGTAGCTCTTGTTGGCCAAGATTACACTTTTTCAGTGAAATCTTCAGATTGATGGGTGTACATTTACTTAGCACTCTGTCTATGTATTGTACATGGTCTTCCCATGTCTCTGAGTATATAATGATATCATCAATATATACCACTATCCAGCCTTCCAATATCTCTTCCTGAAATATTGTGTCCATCATCCTTTGGAAGTGGGCTGGTGCATTTTTGATGCCAAATGGCATCCTGGTATACTCATATATGCCCATATGGCATATTATTCTGAGTAATTTCATGGAGTTTGTTTTAAATCCATTTTGGTGGAAGCCTTTCATACAATCCATTTTGGTTACGTATTTGGCTTTTTCCAATTTATCCAAGGCATGAGGTATCCTGGGTATAGGGTACCTGTCTTCTTTTGTTTAGTTATTCAGAGCTCTGAAGTCTCCACACAGTCTAGGCTTGCCATCATGCCAGGTGATTAGGAAAGGAGTGGTTATTTCCACTATCTCATTATATCCAATCTTTCTGATGACATCCATATCCAGGAGTTCATTGATGTGTTTTTCAATTTCTTTCCTGGTTTCCAGGCTTGCTGGATAAGGAGGTCTCCTGAGCATGGGTGGATAAGGTCTTTCCACATCCAGATATAGTTCTATATAATGTCATTTGATATTGCCTAATGGTTCTTCACCAATGGCAAATGCTGGTGTGTTCTTCCTCAGCATCTTCAGTAAACTTAGTTTTTGTTTACTGGTGAGGGTGGTGCTAAACTGTCCCTCCCTGAATTCATTCAGGGTTTTTTTCTAGTGGATCTTGAGAAGATATCTGGTATATATCAAGTGAAAATGTCTCTTCCTTTTTGGTACCAATAGTAATGTGCCTATTTTTACTGTTGTAAATATCTATGTCATACATCCTCTGGTAGTCTGTTCCCAGTAAGAACCCTTGGATGTGGGCATCATCAAGCACTACAAACTCTGGGTTGAGTCTGATATTACCCTTCCTGTGGGGTATAATTATCTCTTTGATAATTGTACCAATGGAAGTCATCTTCCCTGAGGCACTTTTAAAGTTCTTTGCCTTGGTGGGCAAGAGCTGTTTTTTCCAATTTGGGAAGTGGTTATCCACATAATTTCTGGCCACTATGGAGCAGTGTGCCCCAATATCAATGATCAATGGATGTTGAGCATTGTCAATACAGATTGTCATTTTAGTGGCTGTTCCATGTATATATGCCATTTCTTTGGTTGGTGTAACCAGGAATGCTTGTGCATCTTGTGTGTGTTTGCACAAGTTTTCATTGTCAGTATCTTGTGGCATGCCTGCTTCAAACTGTATGTCCTGAATTTCTAGTGGGGTTTCCTCTTGGTATTCTACTAGAAATTCTTCTCTTGGGTCTTGGTCATCATCAGATGGCTCTCTGATGGCATCAACCATGGCGTCTGATTCAGAATCATCTGTTGGGGATTCCTCCTCTGGAACTTTCTCAATGGCATAGACGTTTTTCTTTGCCTTTGAACAGTTTTTGGCATAGTGGTCTGTTGAACCACAATTGTGACAAGAATTCTTCTTCTTTGTCACTTTTTCCACCCTTTCTTTGGGTTTGTCTTTAAACTCCACCCTGAAAGGTTGTTTCTCTTTGAAACTACTGCTCTTATATGGGGTGAATTTCCCTATATTAGTTCTTTTCCTTATGTCTTGTAAGGTATTAGCAATGTCATCTAGAGTGCAATTTTGGTTGTATCTGCATTTTACTGCATTCTCTAGCTCTCCTGGCAGTTGTGTCAGAATTTTGTGATTCCTCATTTGGATGTTCATCTGAGGATCAATGGCTTTAAGTCTTTTAGACTGTCTAAGACACCACTCATATGGATCTTTGTCCACAAAGTATTTGTCATTTTCAAATGACATGGTCTTTTGCCATATCCAAGTTCCATTACTTTACTTTTGGATGATTTGACTCCTCCACCATGGATTTATTTCATTTCTGTGTACCATATACTAGCATGACCTTTAAATGCTGTATTTAGTCTAGCAGTAATCCAGTAATCTGGTATGCTTGGTACATCAATGAAGAGTCCATCAATATAATCTATGAGTTCCATATGATCATATTATCCTGTTCTAGAGAATTTGGGCCAGATTGAGGCCTCAGGAAGCTGTTTCAAGGCTTCCTTCTCTGAATAAGACATGCCATCTCCATCCTGGTATTGTGACAGAGATCTTGCCTTATTAATCAACATGGCATCTGGTTGATATGGAGTTTCAATAACTTGGCATTGTGGTTGGGGCTTCAAGCTATGGTAGACATTAAACAATTTGTTTATGTCTTAATCCAGATGATCCCTGTCCCTTTTGCCGTTGTTTTGTTCTTCAAAGACTAGATTCAGTCTTTTGTTGGTTTCTTCAGAGGCTTCTCTTAATTGAGAATGTCCTTCTTGAAGAGTTTTAACAATTTTATCCATGGATGCTGTTAATTTCTTCATCCTCTCATGGCTTGCTTCAAGTTCTGCAAACTGCTTTTGAGTTTTCTCAGCATATTGGGACATTTGTAGCCACAGTGCATCACTGTTTATGTTACTCTCAGGTGTGACAAAATTATTTTCAATCTGAGTGGGGGTAATGTTTCTATTACTAGGACTACTGATTCTAGAGTGGTTTACAACTACTTCTGGTTCTTGTGCACTTCTTTCACCAAATCCAACTTCTGGATCATGGGGTCTGACTCTTTCTGCCTTTGGCTGAAAGAGTTCTTGTTTTTCCCCTTGTATCCTTTTCTTCTCCTGGAAACCTCCTGGAATTTTGAAGAGTTGTGAATCCTGGTCATTGATTTGTTGGTGTCTGAATAGTGTAAAGCCACTGGAGAACTGATTTGGCCTGCTCCTTGTGAGCCTGAAGGAATCTGAGTAGGCCCTGTCTGGGTTAACTGTTCTTCTATAGCTTGGATAGTGGCTTGATTCTCCCTTATCCTCTATGCCCTTGCCTCCAGAAGTCTGAAATGTCTGGTAGGATTCCAACCTTTGGTGATTACCATAAGTTCCTTGAAGTCTATCTCTTTGAGACAGATCTTCTGGCAACTTGGTCCAAGTTCTGCCCAGTGAGATGCCAGGTTGAACCTCTTGTTGTCCATGCTCCATTGGAATAGGTCCTTGAGGAGTTGGTGGAGCTGAAGAACTTGATCCATGTCTTTCCAGTCCTCTGGTTTGAGGTCTCCATTGAATTTTAGTGTGAATGGCAGGGTTTATATTATCTCCCTCATTGTTTTACCATCCACTACTGTGTCCAAGGTGTCCTCTTTCAGGTCTTCTGGTTCTGGGAAAGCCTTCTCTGTCCTCTGGCTGGTTCCTTTGGAAGCCAGGATTTCTGAGGTATACAGGTGACATGTTAGTGTTTGCAAGCAGTCAGAAACTCTATGTTCTTAGGGTATTTACCTTTTAATGTGCCTTGTACAAATTTGTTGTCTTCTGATTTGTGCAATTTACCTTTAGAGGTTACAACTGGGTTAATTATAGTAATTTTCCCTGTACAAGCTATCAAGGTTGGTTTACCTTGTATTGAAGCAGAATTTTGTGGTTTTCTACTCTTCTGTGTGGAAATGGGTGTCCACTTCTTTGCTTCTATCAGGCCTTCACTGTGCCTCTTTCCTTTTCCTTTGCTGCCCTCTGTTTCTGAGGGTGTCACTGGTGTGTTGGCCTGTGACTGGCTTTCAAGTGGTATGAAGTTATCTTTCACTGAATCCAACAGGAAAAAGAGGGCTTAATGTCAGTTAAGACTTCTTAAAATTCTGTTTGCACATCTAAGAATGGCCTCTGGGCTTGCATATTACTACAATATGCCTTTGTACAATGACAGTGTAATTGAATTAACAATTTCACGTCAGAAGTACAGCTTACTAATATTTGGTTTACTGTTTGTATACCAATATCTTACAGAATAACTTGTAATTAGCAAGTGTAAACTGTCAAAAAGTGGTATGTAAGAGGGTAATTGAGTTAACAATCTGCCCAACCACGCCTCAACTGTTGGTTTATCAGTATGAGCTGTCTTAAGTTAATTAAAAATCAAGACTGTATTAATGGTTAAAAAGTGTTTTTATATATAAAACACGCCAAAAATAAGGGTCTTGTGGTTATTAGCCACGTGACAAGTACTCTTTTTAATATGAGTATAAGGATAAATATATAATAAATATATATTTTTAGAAAACAAATTATGCCTAAAAAAGATAAAAAAAGTGTCAGAAATAAAGAATATAAGTAAAAAACTCAATTATAAGGTCCAAAAAGGTCAAAAAAAACACAGCCAGGCCCCCAAAATGTCAGGTTGAGTCTATGATGAAACATTAATTAGGCTATTTACAACTTCGACTATGGCTGTGACACGTGATAAAAGATTTAAAATAAGAGTGTTTATGAAGAAATAAGGGTTTATAATAAAATTGAAGGGCTTTACTATTATAAAATAGGGGTGGTGAGCGCTGTTAAAAGCCCTGGGTGCAGCTTTACCTGTTGGGTTACAATAATTAAGATTATAATTATACCTGATTATTTTCCAAGAGTATAACTGTTTTTGAAAGTTGTACTACGTAGGAATTTAAGAGCAGGATGAGGAAAGCAATTCTGGCTGCGAAAAGCCTCCGTTTTATCCTGAAATGGGGTGGAAAGGGTGTTAGACCTTTCCACATAGAGGAAGTGAAGTTTTTTTCACTCTGTGAGACAGGCTTGTGGTTTTCAAAGACCTGTATAGCCTGTATTGGGCTCAGATGTGGCTTTGAAACTACATCTGGGCAGTTCTCACCAATACAGGGTAAAAAATTTCATCTGGAGACCTCATAGCCTGATTCTGACGTGTATGACACGTAGAATGCTGTACAGAAACTGTATGGGACCCCAGTATTGGCTGAAATATGAGGTATTGAAGTAGAAACAAGCTCCTTTGTCTATTTGACACCTCATATTCATGATTATGGGACATTATCCCATGGTAAGGCTGTATATGACAGCAGGTGGGAATTTGACCTTAAAACAGCCATAAATTTGTCAATTCTTGAGATATCAACCTCAAAATTGGTTCAGTGTGTAGCCCTGTATGTGCTCTACACAATGGTACCTCATTTGATATGGCTATCATTGAATATGGTAAAGGTATCCCATGTACAAGAGTTTTGTACATTTGCGTGGTTTAGGCAAAAAGCTGTATTGAGCTTATTTGCCCCATAACTTTTGTTCTAGTTGAGCTATGGGGAAATGGATGACACCATCAGATAGCCCTGACTGTGCGCTTTTCAAAGTGACCCCACTTTAGGTATTTCACGCTAAAACTGCAAAAGTTAGATGAGAGGTGAATGTTTTGTTCACCCTTATTTGGCCTGAATTTGGCCATAACTCAAGTGATACTGGTGCTAGCTCAGTTTGGCTAGTACCATTGGATATCCCTGGCTTAGAGCTTCATTTTTAATACCCATTTGATGGGGTTAAGCCTCTCCTGGATTTTAGATGAGAGGTGAAAATTAAGGTTTATGCTCAGCAACAACTTTGAGCAGGAATAACTTTGTTATTCTTTGTCCCATGGTGATGGGACATATATATTAAGAAAGGGATGGGTTTCCTCTTTCTTTTGATACCTCTTGATCTAATTTGGCTCAGCTCCATGTTTTGGTGGTATTTTGGCTATACCATTGGTTTATGGTATTTTGGCTGTCATGCTTGTGCTCTGGTTTTGAGTCACAGGCTGACATTAATGAGGTCATTTGAAATTTCCAAGCTCCAGTTTTAAAATGCTAATTTATTTTTTCTAAGAATTTTTCATTTACATCATTCTTTATATTCATTTAATAAAAATATATTTTTGAAATTGAAATATGAAATTTGATGTAGTGGTTTTTTAAATTATTTATGTGGTTGATCTGTTTCAAGGGTATTTTTTAAAGGTAGATATCTTTAGGGTGAGAACTATTAATTTTCTGTTATTTGTCTTTTAATTTCATAAATCCATAAAGATTTCCCTGAAAATATTATTGAGGTTCCTAAAATATTTTTGCAAAGAATTTGATTCAGATTTTCAGGTGATAGGATTTTGAATTGTATAGAATTAATATTGATAATTATTTTTCTAATTAAATGGGTAGATGTGATTTCAGGTTATTTCATTTGGCTCTGTTATTTATTTAGGTAATGTGAATGTATATGTTTTAAGAGGATAGAAAATTCTATTTCATAAGGCTTTTGATAACATGATTTCATTATTTGATTCACTTCTTGATTTTTTATATACTTATTTATATCTCAGAAAATCCAGTTGATCTAAGGGGGGCTCTAGGCTTTTGGGGAAGAACATATGAGATATTTGGGTTACATAATTGTAATTTAGTGGTATATGAGAAAATTTCTTTGGACCATTAGTATTTCATTAGGCTCCTTTTCTGATCTTAGGGATTATTGTATTCTCAATTGTGGGTAAATTATTCTACTAAAGTTATTTTTTTTTTTATTTTTTTTTTTATTATTTCACTTAATTAGTCCTTTTGTTATTTTCAAGTCATTGTTAAAGTGCTTCTGATAAGAAATGGTATTTATCATCATATTATTTTTGAGTTTTTCAAATAATTTTCAGAAACATCTTTAAGATGTAAATATTTTGGAAGAGCATAAACTGATCAATAATTAATAAAGAATAGATAAATGAATTATTATTATTCAATTCTCTAAGTAATTTTCTACCATATACCAATAGAGCTTTATCTTTACTTTGAAGTATAAGCTGAATCTTATAAGTTAACAATGGAATTGTAATAATCTATACATAAAATATTATTTCAGAATTTAGAAAGAACAAATCAACCTAAATTGAATTCTATAGTAAAGAAAAATGGGAAATTTCATATAATATATTGGAAGATTGAGTCTTCTAAAGGTGGAATGGAATTATTCATGTAATCTTCATTCCCTTGTTTGAAATAATGCAGAATTATCACAATTTATATTTTAATCAAAAGAAGTCTTCATTTAATGCAGCTATATGTGCCTCAATAAACACTAGATATTCTTTGAAAATATATATACTTAATCTCCATTTTTTATTGTGAAAATTTCTTTGAACCTTATATGTGGGCCTCCAAGCTTTAGTAAATAACTAGATATATTACTTATCAAATAATCTAAATATTTAAAAAACCTGATCAATATTTCTAAAGGAACTAAAACCTTATTGTTTCTTTTTGATGATAATTCTCTAAAATCAATAGACTCATTTATTAAGTGAATATAACAATAATTATTCTAAAGAAAGGAATGAAACTATTTCCTTGAAAAACTAGTGTGCTAATGAAGTACTTAATCTTAATTTCAAAAGGCTATATACTTCTTTCCTTACCAAACTTGATTTAAACTGGAGGTCTAAGGTTCTTCTTTGAGTTTTATAAATTTATTTTATATTCCTTCTCTAATTAATTACTTTGGGGATAAAAGTAATGTAAAACATCCTAATTCTTAATACAAAAAAGAGCTTTAAATAGTACCTAAATAATATTTTATAAGGAATATTTCATTAAGTGTGTGCAAATTTTAACTCAATACGTTTTGTTTCTATTTAAATATCCTTCATAGAATTATAATCTCATTTATTTTAGTGTATGATTGGATTGAAAATGACTATTTTGATTTAACTTTAGCGGAATAATACCCATTATTCTAAGTGAATTATACGCCAAGATTCATGGATTTCTCTTTTTTAGTTATACATAAGAATGGGACGGTACAATGATGTTACTAACATAGAATAAAATCTCATAGGCTACAAAATGGTTGTTGATAATGAATATAATTCATAATTTGATGAATAGTTACTTTATGTTTATCTTAAAGTTTACTCGATTTTTGAATTTATCAAGAGATTTCTGAATATTCGTCTGAGATTATTGCAAAGTTTTCCATTATGTCTTTTATTATTGAGCTTTTTTTATATATGTGAATACTATAGATCCAGAATTACCAAAAATTATACTTCATAGTATTGAAAATTGGATTGAAAAATTAAAACATATAATAAATTAAGTAGAATCCAAAAAAAATCCCTTTTTTTGAATTTTTCATCATTAAATCCCCGAGTGTTTTGATCGTTGTTCTTTGAGATATCTATTCTTATTATTCTTTACTTGAGAATTATCCTTTTTTTTATTTCCTTTGTGAATCACTCCACTTTTTTTACCGAATTTGTTTCTCCATAATCCATTGAGAATAAGATCATACAATAAAAAGGTAAGCTTTTTTCATTTTAACTTATTGAATTACATTACATAAACTGATAGCTTCTAATAAAGCTTGGAATGAAATATATTCAGAATTGAGATATTACTTCTCTTAATTGGTTAATTTTTCGGTGAGTGATTTTTTATTTTCTATTTGAAATCATTAAATTCTCATCTATTTATGTATATTTTAGAAAGGGATATAATAAAGCTGATTTTTCTATTTTTCAAATATTTCAGTATTTCATATATTATTAGCTATTTTCTAACTCATTAAATGTTTATTATAGAGCTACTTTACGCCTGATTATCAAGCAATCTATAATTAAACGTAGATTCAATTATGAGTCAATCAATGAAAAATTTAGTGGTCCCTATCGATTTTATTTTCAATTTTTCTCCTTTAGTTAGTGAATTCTTCAAATATGATCAGCTATAATACTTGATATTTCATACTTAATGATGTAGATAGCTTTTTTTTCTTTCATTATTTCAAATATTCTCAAAACAAAAAGGAATATTTTAGTTCAAATACGGAATTAATTATGGTATATCTTATAAATAAACATAATAAATAGTATAAAATCTATAAACACAATGGCTAATTAAAATCATAATTAATTTGGTCTTGATCAAGAATAAAACCAATAGCAAAATGTAAAATAATTCCACAAATATCAAAGGGCTTATCATAGGTCTTTCATTTATCACATATCTAATATCTGATTGCTATAAGTTCTTCTCATTATATAATGAATTGATTGTATTATTTGAAATTTATTTAATTTTAATCAATGATACTTTTTATTTCTTTTAGCTTTACTGATAAGTTATAATTATTATTTTGATTATTTTA
The DNA here is from genome assembly GCA_023105745.1 of Austropuccinia psidii. Lineage (NCBI taxonomy): Eukaryota > Fungi > Basidiomycota > Pucciniomycetes > Pucciniales > Sphaerophragmiaceae > Austropuccinia > Austropuccinia psidii. The sequence continues at coordinate 26,128,105 of JALGQZ010000015.1, forward strand.
GAAGAATAATTATGAGGAAGGAGAATAATGTAAATTATTCCGATTCATCATATGAAACACTTACCAAAAACTCTATAAAAATAATCAAATATTTAGCTAATTTGTGCCACAGATATTCCTTTCTATTGAAAATAATCTGATTTTTTCTGTTATTTCTTCCAACTCTATCAAGATTTTTCCCCTTGAAAAACTTATTTTAACTATCAATTTCTTTCCTCTTTCAAAAATTTCCCATTGAAATTTCAAGGAATAGATTTAATTATCAATTTTTATATTTCAAGGGAAGAAAATACCTTAAAAACAAGTATCACTATAAATATAATCAATCTCTAATAAAACATATCATAATATTCAAGCCAAAAAGAAGGAAGGCTTGTGAGAATAATATATATAACCCCCTTTTCCTTTCATCTTCTAAATTTACTTTAAAGAACTTTCTGAAAAGATCTCATAAAAATAATATTAATAAGAAGTTAGAACTTGTAAATGTATCAAAAACAATTATTTCAATATTTAACGCAAAATTAATTCAATTAATAATTAAGTTAGTTGAATGAGTATTTTTCTATTGTTTTTCATGAAGCTCATGATATATTCCAAATATTACTCCAAGCTTAAAAATCACATTTTATTACTTATTTTGGAATTAAAATCTAGACAGCGCACAAGCCTTAGATTCACATAAGATAAATATTCATTCCAACCCTGAAGTATTAGTGATATAATTGATGATAGAATACAGCTTATAAAGGAATAATTTTGAATTAGGAAAGTCTCCATTTCAAGGATATGGTATTCCTATCCAGATTAGATGATAATTGGCCAAGTTATAACACTTTTCAGTTTTGCCAGATTATTTTCTCAATTTCCTCTCTCTTATTAATTTTTAGTATTCAATTAATACCCAATCAAATAGTTATTATTATTGTAAATATTAGTGAGTTTTCCAAGGATATGATATATTTCTTTTAAACATCCCTAATTAATAATCCTCTTTTTTTTCACATTTGATTTGAAAAAAACCTTGAAAATTAGGGGTGTCATTTTACAGACCCCTTCAAAAAATGGAAAATTGTACAGATATGAATCATATCTTTAATTATAGAAAATTAAGGAAATTATATCTCAAGAACTAGATGAGATATCTTGGCTTGAATTATTAATCTGATAATACAGGTTCAATCAAGCTACAAATACTTTTAGCTTTGAAATACTGAAACCATTTCATACAATAAGGTTAAAAATATTAGATAGATTTGATAATACCTTTGCTTAAATATTATTGGATTCTTTATATATTTGAAACTGACCAATATATCTAGGCTGGAGGTTATTTCACCTCCAATACAGAGTTTCTGATAATACAAAACTCTTATAAACCTTATAGAATATATATAGTAGGATAATGAAAGATATAGGAAATCAATGATTTCATAGAAACTAAAGAGCTAAAAAAATTTATTCCTCTTTCCACTGTATCTTAAAAACCTGGTTTAGATAGCTGTGCGGGAAGATTCCCAAATCACTGATATTGTGTGTACAAGTTTTTTACTAGGATTTTCCCCTTATGAATGATGTATAAAGAAATATTAATGGACTAAAGAGCATATAATATTATAAATAATCACCTCATTGAAATCATATTTAATAATTCTTAAATATCAGGTACATCCCAAAACCTTGTTTTTCATCCTTTATAGTTCCAAAATTATAAATTTGTGGTTCAAAAGCCACAAATAGTCCAGTAGAAGTCTGTAATAGGCTTCAGGGACAAAATTGGCCCCCCTTAAATAGGGTTTCTCACTTATATGGCTGTGTAGAGGAAAGAGGAGCTCCCCCAGTCCTCAGAAGGGACAAAAGAATCCTTTTTTATTTATTAAAAGACTACAAATCCTAATATCACTGGATTGTTAAACGGAAATGTTCTATCAAAGATTATCACACTTAAGCATATTTGTTGATATTTACAATCTCAGTTATTTGAATACTTACTATAATACACCAACTGATAAATAATGCACCAATTACTCTTGGTAGAACTGACCATTATTAAACATAATTAAATACCTTTGTAATTTTTTTGATAGTATTACTGTTTTAGTAGTTCTTACCTTTTTTGTCTAGCTTGAAATATTTTTTTTCTAATGGAATACTTTTGAATCATAATTATATTAATTAAAAATCTAAATTACTTAATAGCATTCATTTTTACTTTCAAAAATCATTAATTAAATAGTAAAAAAATTAAATTTTGATTGGGGAAGAAGGCACTGAAGGTACTGAAATAAGGCTGTATAAATAGTTCCATCAGTAGATACAAAAATAATCATTCATTTAGCCAGAGAATATAAATTAAAATAAAAGTAATAATAATAATAATAATAATACTAAAGTTACCAATCAAAGAATAATTGTAAAGCTAAGCTTACCCTAGCTTTTCTCAAAGGTGGAGCTACCCAGAAATAAAATGACTATATTTGAGTTAATTTAATAAATAAAATCAAATATGTATTAACCGAAAGTTAAAAGTCATATGAATAGCTTTTATAAATTAAAATTTATCAAAAATTTCAAGTACACAGAATCTTCATGGAAATAAAAGCACCCAGCAACATTATCACCCAACAAAGAGAACTCGAATTTTAATTAAGGAAATAAAAAATACAATAAAAGGCACATTAAATACCCAAAGAACATAAAATTATAAACATAGATCTCAAAAAATGAACAGAGGTATGGTTCATCCCCTAAAAAAGGGTGAAATATAATGAACGGATGGTTCAATAAATCCATAAAATGAAAAAAAACTCAAGCTCCTCAACCAAACATTTTTAGCCATTTTACATGATAGTAAATGAAAATAGTTCAATAAATTAAACAAATGGTTAAATAATATTTATATATTAAAGAATTTCAAAATTCCTCACCAGAATAAACATTTCATAATTGAGATTCTACATTAAAAGAAAATTATCCAAGCCCAAATTCTCTCAATTTTTTTCAAATACCACTCAAGAAAATTATGTTAGTTTAATTATTATCTTTTTTTAAGATAAAAATAATTTTTTTACTTTATTTTAATAAATAAAGAAAACTTTTTTTTTAAAATACTTCACTTTTATCATATGGCCTATTGGGTTGGTTTGGTTGCTTATCAAGCCACAGCTGACTATTAACCCATTAGGATTGATAAGAAGCAATTTTTTTTTTAAAAGCCAATTCACAGAAGGAAAATTTTTTTTGTCTGGTCAAGAAGATTCTCTTTTAAGGTTTCTAAAAACCAAGAACAGAAATTTACTTAAAAATACATTCTTAAAGAATATAAAACCCAATTTCTCCAGTTTTATTTTACCATAGTGTTTTTTATAGCCAATTAGTCATTCTAATGAATACCCATCAAGTTAAATTAATTTTTAAGAAGAACTTAAAAAAAATAAGCCTTTCAGTTAGCTGCATTATTAAAAAAGAAAAATGAAGAAATTTTTTGCAAAAGAATGGTTTTAACTGCAAAATCAAAATTTGAAAAAAAGGAAGAAAGCTAGTGAAAAGCTTACTCAAACGCAAAGTAATCCAAATGGAACTGAAAGCTCTTATTTGAAAGTTCTGGAATTCAAATATGCTGTAGACAAAGGGAGGTCTCAGAAAGCTGCTTCTGAGGACTTCAAGATTTCCTCTTTTCAAGTTTTTCTATTCTTGCATGAAGATACTGATCAGAAAAAAGGATACAAAAAACGTGAAGGTAAAATTAATGATGAGATGAAAACCAACCTCCTCTACTTTATTGACAATAAATCAACAGTAACTCTAAAAGAAATGAAACAATTCTTAGAAGGAAACTTTGAAATGAAAATATCTTGTCAATCACTAACCAAACTGCTAAGTGATATGGATATCACTTGAGAGCTGGTTACCAATATTCCATAATCTTGGAGAAAGCTGGAACTGTTAGCTCAATGTTCTAACCTTATGAACCGTCAAGGGCTTGACTTGGATCAGAAAGTGACTTTTGTGGATTAATCTGTCTTCAATCTACATTCAGGAAGTGGTTTTGATTACTTTCCCTCAGGTATTGTTGTTTTCATCATTTGTTTCATTATCATATTTTTGATGTTTCCTCAAATTTTCCTGCAGGTAAACCTGCTTCTCTTAGATTGGTACCAAAATTCAAAAAAATAACACTCATCACAGCAATCTCATATGAGGGTTTTGTGTATCAAGAAATACTTAATGCTACTGGTAAGATGACGAAAGATGTTGGGAGTGATGAATTTGTACTATTCTTACTTGCTCTTCAGTTCAAAGCTCCAAATCATTCAATAATCATTTTGGATAATACACCCATCCATCAGGGCAGGAGATTTGATGAAGTCAAAGAAATTCTTGAGTCCTCTAAAGGAATCAACTTGGAGTTTCTCACTCCCTATTCCCCATTTCTCAATCCTATAGAGCTTAGTTTTCATTCAATCAAGAGCTATATGTGCTCAAAAGAACCAAAAACTCAAAAGAAGGACAATGATATTATTTTGAGGATTTATGCACCTGGGATGCAGTTTCAGGTAATGCTTGAAAATCTAATTTTTGTTCAAAGAATTATCATTTATAATTTACAATTAATTAATTGATTAGATTTTTTCAAATATATACACAGTATCTGTCAAATATAATCCAATAACAATTTAAGTAATTAATTAATAAATTTTTTGAGAAGAATCTAAATATAAGAGTTAATAACTTTGTAATTTAATAGTATTTTTTTTAAATTTAAGTTCCTTAAGTCTTATACATATGTATATACATATAAAGTACTTAACCGAGGCCAACTTGAAATTCCAAAGTTGTGGAAAAAGAACCAAGGTTTGGTTTTTATTTTGATGTTTTTTTGTGAATGATGAATTACAAAAGGTATTAAATCTTCATGAATTCGCAGATAGTTGACCAAGAAGTTTTGAAATCATTTTTTGGTGAAGGGCTTATTTAAGGCGATTGTTTTTGGTCATGAGGAAATTTACAAATCACGCAATTAGAATAAAGTCCAGATTGTAACCACAGTTAGATATTTATTAGTTTTCAGGATTCAAATGATTTTTGTACATTGTAGGGAGTTACTTGATTAAAAATTTTCATAGTTTATTTTGATTACAGAGTCATAAGATTACTTTGAAGTTTTGAGACAGGAGAAAGATTGAATGAAATGATGAATTTGATGATTATACAAAATCGTAAATGATACAACTATACAACGATAATTTTTACTTTTTTCTAAAACATTAAAATTCATTTTGAGTGATTGATTGTAAATGGATTTTTTCATTTCTGAATAATATTAGATTTGAATCTTGAGATTCTAAATTTCTATCATTTAAGTCATGATGATTATAACCAAATTGATGACTTGAATCGATGATTTGAACATAGTCCTGATGATGATCAGTTTTGGAGATTTCAGCCCATTCTATTCTAAATAAGCACCAAATTGACCTTCTAAAGATTTCTAATAATTCTAAACCGAATTCTAATTGATTATTGGGGTGAGACCAGATTCCAATGATCCAAGTTAATCTTAAGATAACATTCAAGAGTGTGGCTAAAAAGTAAATTGAAGGATGATTAGCGAACAATAAGATTTTTTGATTTTGAAGGGATGATTTATTTTTTGAATTTTTTGATTTAAAGAATCCACGATTTAAAAAACCCCAATCATGAACAATATCCCACCAAATTGAATAAACCGAGTTGATTAAAGAGGTGAAGAACCAAGGTAGGAAGAATGAAGTTGAATTAGGTTGATGATGATGATGAATTAAATTAAAGAAGATCATAGGGAAAGCAGTAAAATATTTGATTGCATTCAAGCAAGATTTGAATTTTTGAGGCCCGATGATTGAATCATTTATAGATTGTTTGAATCTAATTAAATAAGGGAAGCTAAAATGATCAAAGGAGATAGATTAGTTAGAAGCAAATTTCCAGATGAAAGAATTTTAAACTTACCAATTGAATGATAAATTAATCAATAAAGTATTAGAATGATTTAAATTTAAAGGATTGAAGATTAAATTAGCTAATTGAGCTAAAGGATGAGAAAGACTAGTTAGAAAGTCAGCTAAGATTAAATCTGAGAATGGAGTTATAAAATTTGATAGGTGAAAGATATTAAAAGTTTTGATTAATTTTAATAAGAAATGATGATGGATTGATTTAAATTGATTAAAGAAAGGTAAGAATTTTTTAGGGAAGATTAAAAGGAAGTAAATTGGCAAGCAAGATAAAATTAAATTTAAATTATTTTGATCCCAAATTAAGGATAAATGATTAAAATTTAAGACTAAAATTTGATTAAAAAGTAAACCTAAGAAGATTAAGATATTTAAAGATAAACAAAAATAATAAATTGAAATGAAAATTTTAGGATTAGGTTGATTTGATTGATTTGCTGTTAATGTTGTTAGTGGTGGCGGTGGTGATAGTGGTGATGATGTTGGATGATTTTTAAAAATATTAATTAAATCAAAATTTAAAAAGTTTAAAAAATTTAAATTTAAAGACCAAATTAAAATACTAAAAGAAATTAAAATTAAAATCCTAAAAGGTTCAGGTAAGATTTTATTAAAATTATTTAAATTTAAATTTTTATGAATTTTTGAATTATTATCGATTTCTTCTTTAAAGTTTTTTAAGAAATTCATTTATCAATTATTTTTTTTTAATTTTTTAAAAAATTACAGTATCTCAGGTTGAAATTTTCTGAAATCTTTTCGGAGTTTGGCTGCTGAGTTTTCAGAGTTTAGCTGCTGCTGAGTTTTCGGAGTTTTGCTGCTGCTGAGTTTTCGGAGTTTTTAAATTTATGAAATTTTGACATCGATCAATCAAATTTTTATTAATGAATTTAAATTTAAAATTAATTTCAAATTATTTTTCAAAAAATTTCACTTTAGTAAAAAAAAATCATCTTCATCTTAAATCATTCTCATCTTTTACTCAAGATCAAAATCTTGGCTTTAATAAAAAATTTAAAAAAGTTTTATTAATAAAAAAACCAAATCATCAAAATTCTAATCTAGCTTTAAAATCTATCTTAGAGTAAGTTAAGTTTAAAAAATATCTTTTGAAAAATTCTTAACTGATTTCTTTCAATTTCAATTTTAATAATAAAAATAAAAATTAGATTTTTCTCAAATCAAATTCCAAAAACAATCTCACCCATCCTTGAAGATGATCTAATCAATTTAAAATCTAAACTTGATATCGATTTAGTAATTGCTTTAGGCGGTGATGGTACAATCTTACACATATCTCATTTGTTCAAAAATATCCCTTGTCCTCCTATCTTAGGATTTAATTTTGGTACTATTGGCTTCTTATTACCTTTTCGTAAGTTAATTAATCCTTCATTCTTAAATTCTTTTAATTTAATCTAAATTCTTTTTTTGGGTTCTAGCTCCAATTGATTATTGTAATGTCATCATCAAAGTCTTATCCGGTCAAATTAATACAGAGAAAAGAATGAGATTAAATTGCTCTCTTTTAACTAATCAAAATCAACCTCATTCAAATTCTTTAGTTTAGTAATCTAATGCTTTCTTCAACCTTGATGTCATTTCAACTAATCTTACTCTTCTTAATAGCTTCAACTTGGCGCAATCAATGAAATTCATCTTCATCGTAGTAAATGCCCTCATCCTATAGCTATTAATATTTCAATTCAAGAAAAACTTCTAACCCAAGCCCTTACCGATGGATTAATCATTGCCACTCCAACCGGTTCAACCGCTTACTCTTGTTCAGCTGGTGGTCCAATTCTATACCCAAATATGCAAAATATCGTCATGACTCCAATCTGTCCTCAAAGTCTAAGTTTTAGACCCGTCGTCTTACCTTCTGACTTAAAAATTAAATTAACTGTAAATAACCTCTTTCTCCTCTTCAACTTTAAATTTTAAATCAAGAATTCATCCTATTTCTCTTAATCTTAGTTAGATCCTTCATCTCGATCAACTGCTGAATTAGCAATAGATGGAATTCCTATCAAGACTATTCATCCAAATCAATCAATTGAAATCTATCGTTCAAATCATCCCATCCAATTATTTTCACCTTGCTCTGAATCTTCTGTAAATGATTCTTGGATTAATGACTTAAACTTAATGTTAAACTTTAATAAAACTTACCAACCTAAGCTTTCAAACCCTCCTAAAACTTAACCTCTAACAAAATTGATGAAATGGGCCATTTTAATATTTTCGAATCGAATAATTGTTGAATTGTACAGAATAGTTCTCCAGAAACCAAGCTTCTTTCCAAAAATATATATATTAAGTAACCTACAAGCCAACAGCTAACATTAAAACTGCACAAATCATACTTGGTATCAAATAATTTTGAAACAAGTCAACTTTTAATCAAAAATTGTAATTAGAACTCATACCAAAAGAAACTGAGTATTGAAAGAAAGTTTTCTTGTTTTCCATCTAAGATTGTTACATCATATCCCTTTATGTAACAATTTCAGCTTTCAAAAACTCGTTAAAATTGGATAATCGTGCAAGAAACCTTTCTTTATGACTAAATGTGAAGTCATTTGTTTTATTTTTCATCTTTTTGCATTGCTTCAATACTGACATCTACTCTTTGTTACCACTTTTGTTGGCGCATTGAATATTTTATGAAAAAGTGTGGTAATCAATCAACTATACTTAGGTATTTGCAAAAAACATGTTCACTGACTAGAATGATGATGAACCATGAATACCAAACTAAATTCATTTATTCCATGTTTTTGTCAATGCTCAAATTGTTGATTAAATAATTTCAATTTGTAACTTACTAATTTCATTTAAACTATAGTAAACTAAAAGTACAATTGTCTCAAGATCTATATTTAATTAAGCTTTTTTCCAAAGGAGAAAAACAAAATTAAATAAATTTAGGGCTTTGCTAGACACATGCTGGCAAATTGCTACATACAAACTGAATACAATGTGTATGTAGCAAATTCCAGTGTGTCTAGCTAATACATACACTACACATGCACTGTATCAACTCCCCTGGAGGTTTTTTTGGGCCAAAAAAAACCCTCATTCTACCACTGAAAAAACCCTCAACCATCAATTCTCCCAACCAAAAAATCTCAAACACCAAAAAAAGACTAAAAAAACATAAAGAGAAACCTATCTTAATTTTTTCTCAAAAAAATTCCATTTTTTTTAAAGAAAATGATGCTCTTCTTTCAAAGTCAAATAAAAATCAATTACATTTTATTCCCCTTCTCACCTCCAATCAACTTTTCCCTTTTAAAAAAATTGATTTCTTTTTTTTTGAAAAAAAAAATTCATTCAATTTCACACAGAAAAAAAAAATCAATCTTAAATCTTCCTTTGAAAATTCAACCTTTTTTTAAAAAAAGTTCTTTTTCCAAATTAAAAAATATGGTATTAATCATTCTTTGATAATGGGAAGGGGCATTTTTTCTACCAAATGGAATTCTTAAATATCCATATATTCCAAAGTGGACCATTATACTCAGTAGCTTTATGGAATTTTCTGTCAAGAAATTCTGATTAAAACCCTTTAGAGAATAAATAGCTTTAAGGAAATTAGCCTGTGAAAATTGTGTTAATGTCTCATGGATTATGGGTGTTGGGTATCTGTCAGGGATAGTATAGGTATTTAGAGCTCTCAAGTACCCTACCATCCTTAATTTACCATTATTCAAAGTTATAATAAAAGGTGTAGTGACCTCTACCTGTTCATTATGTCCTACTTTGCTAAATACCCATAGGTCCATTAATTCTTTAATGTGTACCTCTAAGGCTTCTCTGGCTCTTGGGCTAGCTGGGTGAGCTGGTCTTTTTAAAAGGGGTGGATAAGGTTTCTCCACATTTAGAGTAATGTCTAACTCATGTCCAATGATAGCACCTAGTGTTTCTTTTTCAGTTTCAATGGCACTTTTGTATTTCAATCAGAGATCAATCAACTTTGTTTCATTTTTTCTGTTAATTCTTGATTGAATTCTGCCTCTAAAGACTTCTCACTTATGAATGATTGCTTTTATTTGAATTTATCTTCATTTTTTATAACAGTAATTTGTTTTTTGTTATTTAAAAAACCAAATTTCTGTCTTTTATTGTCTCCTATAGTAAAATATCTGTCTTTTTTGCTAGAGATATCTATACCATAGATTGACAAGTAATAATTGTCAGGTATAAAATTGTTAGTAGTACAGTTTTCCATTACTAAAAAATCTACTTTCACTCCTATGCATTGGGGAGGGTGGGGAAAAATTATTGTTAAGTCAATTATTCTAAGGGGCTTCATGCTTTCACTTGCACCAATCAATTTAACCCATTGTATTGGTATAAGTTTCTCTTCCCAATCTGGTATAATTGTATGTAAGCTTTTTTCCCAGCACAGGTGCAGTATGCCCCTGTGGCCAGGCTTACTTTTGCCTCTTGGTTTTCTACCATAACAATACTTATACTTGATTTTCCAGCTGTAGTTCCCATTACTTTTACAGGTTTGGTTCTATGCAGTTTGGAATCTTGTATATCTGTAAGGCTTCTATCAGATATTCCAACTTGTGGTAAGTTTGAGTTTACCTCTAGCAATTAATATATTAGATGAATATTATTAATTTGGGAATTAATTATATTGATTTAATAACTTTCAGAGGTCTCTGATTCTTCAGTGTCTTTTTTAGAATCAGATTATTCTTCTCTGTAGTTGTGGTCTTATTTTTCATGAATCTCATTGATATTTGCCTTTTCAAGACATTTATTGGCTAAGTGCTCAATACTACCACATTTATGGCACTTTTGTTGTTCATTGGTATTGTTGGTTTTGAAAGGTATTTTTGGTTTGTATTTCTTGATAAATGGCTTATTTGGACTTTTAATTTCCAATTTTTCTCATGTTCTGCCAATTTTGGTCCTTGTCACTATGTTTTCTAGTGCATTAATTTAATCCTCTGTGAAACATTTCTCTATAAATATGCTTCTGAGGGAATTTTCTACTTCTCCTCCACATTTTTTAAGTAGCTTCATATGCACCATTTTCTGTGAAATTTCTGGATATAATTCATCTAATATTTCAACTTGTTTCAAGAACGAAGTCAAAGGCTTATCCTTGTCTGGGTCAAAAAAAAGGAATTTTCAAATGTATTTTCTACTTTTACATCCAGGAATCATTTTCCCACTTGGTGATTATTTCATTTTTCCACCAAAACCAGGTATTTTTTCCATTTGTTTGTCTTATGCCATATCACCATCTTTTTGCAGATTTTTCAAATAAGAAGTGAGATATTTTGGTGATTAATTCATCTGGTATGGAATAATATTCTTGTAAAATGTCAATTGTTCTAATAAATGACATGTGGTCATATTCAACTTCACCTGTAAATTCTTGCCATTATTTAAGTTGAGGTGCCTCTTTCATTAAGACTTGCTTGTTGTATTAATGGATTAAGTTTGCTATGAAGGTATTTGTTATATATTATTTTGGTTTAACAGGAATTCTTATGTGGTAAAATGAGATTAATAGCTTTGGGATATTTAAGTTATGCACATTTATTTTGTCCATTTTCTCATTGATAAGTCTTATTTCACTTTGAATTTCAGAATTAATATTCATTCTTTCTTCATAACTTTTAACTGAATGGTCTAGTAGTAATTGTTGGTGTTATGAAGTCTTTTCTTCAAATTTTTCAACAGAAATAGTTAATTTATTAAGCTTTTCTGGAAGGTTGTCAATACTATGGTCATAATTTATTGTAAAAGTTTTTTCTTTTATATCTCTTATTTATTTATAAGATTCTTGTTGCCCCTGTATTAGTTTATGAGTATTGTCAATTGAGACTTTTGGTTTGTTACTTTCAAACATAAATTTAATTTTTTCTATTGCCTTTTAATTTTATAAAATATTTTTCTTAAAGATAATATACTAAGTTCATTTCTTTTGAAGATAATAGAATATTTTTAATGTATTTAAAAGGTAATATGATGTTTTTAATATCTTGTAAAGGTAATATGCTGTTTTTAATATCTGCTTAAGTATTTACAACATCAGGGTGCAAAGTTACTTCTTTGGGAGAGTTGGCTTTCTCATTATTTTCTCCTCTTTGTCCTTGAATTTAATCAAGGTTCTGGCCATGTTGAAGAAATTGTCCATGGTATCCTTTTGGATTCTTGGGATCCTGTAACTTGGGGAATATTTTTTACTCCAATTCTTTTTCTTATTCTTTCCCTCTTGGGGAGGCTTTCTGGTAGAAGCTGCTGGGGCTTCTTCCTTGCTTTCCTCACTCTTTTTGGCATGGTACTCCTTTATCTTTTTGATTTGGGGCTTGTATGACAGTAGATTACATCTGTTGAAGTATTTCACTAGTTCCTACTCTTTGAGGAACTTTTTGAAAATATTCCAGGAGCTCATCACTCCTTAGCGTATTTGTGGAAACATTTCCCCATGTAATAATGCTTGTGCTGGCTCATATATATGTCTATTTGAGCCCTCTTAATGTGATTGGTTTCTGTTGGAGCAACTAATACTTAATTTAAATTCAGGTTCAGATATCATAGGAATTTCAGGGACTTGCCTTTGAGATATGGCACTTTGCTGTGCGGAGTCTGTTCCACTGGGGATTTTTCTCTTTTGTTTCCCTTTTGTGGAATCATTTTTGCTTCTGAGTACACTTCCATCTGTTGGGAAGGAGTATTTGGGAGCCTCTTCTAGTAGTCATATTGAAAGAATAAGTGATAAAACAATATTGTAAAAAGAAAAAAATCTTTTTATGACAATTCAACAGAGGTACTCAACTCCAGAGTCCTGAATACTGGGTCCTGTAAAAACTAATTTCTTGGATTTTCTTTTCTTATTTAATGTTGGTGTTGGAGAACTTTCAAAAGTTTCTTCCCCCAGTATTTCAACAGTGGCTTTATTTTCCTCTGTTGGATTTTCTTTAAACACTAAAAAAGACAAATAAATATAAGTCTTTTTATAAAAAGTGTTATTTTTGTGAAGATATGGAAATTTACACATAAAAATTGCTTTTATGTCTTTTTAAATAAGAGAAATGAGTAGAGAGAAGGAATAAAAAATAATAAAATGATCTTCTTATTATATGTCTTATTTCTTATTACCTTTTCATATTTTTTCTTATTTTCAAGATTGAAAAAAATCAATATGATTTTTAAAATTACATTATAATATAAATTCATTTTCAATTTATAAATATCTTTTTTAATTACTAGAGTAACTCAAAAAAAGTTCTTGAAAGTCTAAGGATGTGAAAAACTATGTGTAAGACAGTACAATTTCTTTCCAAATTCCTCAAGAGATTATGAAATCAATAAATATAAGATCATTGCATAATTTATTATTTGATGAACCAAATTTTTATCTTTTTTTAAGGTCTGTTAAGTAAGTATCAAGGCCAGGGCCTAAAATGTAAGGTTTGACTACAAAACAGTAAGTAAATATTATTAATATTTTACTTATTGTACTCTTTATGTCCCAATTTTAATGAATAATAAGAGTAAAAATAATTATTACAATAAATTATCATTATAATTATGGCATAAAAATATTCATATCACTTAAATAAATAAAATAAAATAAATATATCAATGTTTAATATTTTATATGTTTATTGCTATTTACTATTATTACCAATAAATAATAAATTGGTGAGAAGATTTCATTTAATAGGAGAATTATTAAGAAAAATAATAAAGACATAAATATTGAAATACCAGAAAATTATCTACTTTTAACACCCAATATAGTAGTTTCAAATAAATTTATTCCCAAGAATACAAATAAAGCTTATTTAAGCTGTATTTACAATGAAAAATGGACATAATTTCAAATTTAACTATTCTTACATGGATTTAGAGATTTTGAAGAGAATTTAACAAAATAAACAAAATATTGGGTCAATCATGTCAAAGTTGACTATTAATACAGGGATTATCTTTGGTCTTTAAAAATATAATAGTTTCATATATAAAGAATAAAGAAATTACCTTTAAGCTTAATGTTTTAGTGTTTTTGATGAATATGAGGGGGAAATACAGGCAAAAGAGCTCTATTTATATTAAAATCCTCCCTCTGTGAGACCAAAAGGCTTCTAGTAGAGGCTTGATGATGTATCCACTGGAATTGATCAATATTTTAAGCTTTAGTGATGATTCCATCATAATTAAACCTTCTTCTCTCATTATTACACCATTATTTAGGGTTATCACTTTAACTCTACGTTTTCTGACCTCATAGGCTTGGAAAAGGTTTAAAATTTGTATATTTTATTACTCTTAATTGCCATATACTAGTATCAATAAGAGTTATCACTTATTTCACTGTTTAACTTATTCTGAGGTTACAGTTAGTGATCACAAAAGATCATTTTTAAGCTTTAACTTTGATCATTTATAACCTTTGAGTTCTTTATGCTAAAGAAATTTGGAGAATAAATTCTTATAGCTTATCATGTTTTAACTAAGCTTCCAAGAGAATTTAATCACATCCACAAAACTCTATTTTTGATGATTTTCACTTTAGCTCATCTTTTCTGTTGAAATATACTATTTTGGACTTTAAACCATAATTTCATGGGGTTGTACCTTGAATATTATGACAAAAATTACATCATTATTCACGTATGAGCTAGTAGAAACTGAATGTCCACTTCTTTAAGTTTGGAATACTTTTCATTTAAAGTGGTCAACAGCTATTGTTATTCTGCTCTATAAACCCTTGTAAGTTTTAACCTTGTTTAAAACTTGTCAAATAAAGTTTATATCTGTATTATTACAGCAACTTCTTGGTAAATTTACCTTTGGATAAACTCCTTATCATGAATAGCTCAAAAGATGTGAGCTAAAAACTATTAATATATGCAGATTATCTCAGTGAGTATTGACTTTAGAGATATGACATAAGAATGTTATAAGTGTAGCATTTGATGGAGAATCAAGATTTGTAATTAATTCAACCTTTTTATTCATTGTTCTCTGAGATAATCAATAATTAAAGACTTTTATATGGCACTTTTACTTATTTCGACATTATAATTTCACTTATTTCTGTTAAAAGAAGTTTTGTAAGGTTGTTTGGTAACCTTTATGGATATGTGGTCATATCTCAAAGGTTCACAATTATATCCATATAATTACCAAGAATTTGTCAGTTTCAAAAATATGGAGCTCAAAAGTGGTTCATTTTATATCCCTTCAGTAATTCTACAGGAGTTTTACTCATTTTATATTCATTGAATTAATTATGGAAAAGCTATAAATGTTCTAAGTTTCATCATGAGAAGCTGGATTTTTTATGAATCCTGCATTGAGTTAATATCCTCAATAAAATTGTTTATAGATGTGATACAGGATCATGGAGAGTGCCATCACGAAGATTAGATTATTAACTCTTCCAAAGGACCCCACTTCTTGTATCAAACACTAAAACTGTAGATCTTAGTTGGGAGGTAGATATTTTATTAAGAATTTTTTGGAATATGGTTGGCTCCAGCTTCTTTAATATTGATTCTAGACTATTAGGGCTGGTGCCCTTTGATAGCCCCCATTTGGAGATTAAATCTTGGTTCCCATATGATGTGGTTCTTTCTCTTTCTATATTTTAGATTGAATGTGAGAATTAAGGTTTATAATAAGTTCTGGTCTTGATCTGGAACCACTTTTCTATTCTTTCTCCTATGGTCATGATGTGGGAACTCCTATTATGTGGGATTGAAATGAGGCAGTACCTGGAGGGGGAAATAACAGGTAGCTATTTTTGAATTTTTAACAACTCCTGTAACCAAGGGTGGCAAGGGTATATTACCTTCCCCCCCTTAAATACTGAAAAAAATCTTCCTTGGAGCTCACAAACCAAAAATAAAATTAGTAAGTGGCTTTAAAACTGATGAAGATAAATTTCAAAAGTCTCAGATTAGAAATATTAAATAAATAATAGTAAATTTGGTTAACTTTTACATTTCAATGAGATAGTTGTCTGTATAATTCTTTTTTTTAGTGAAATTGGGGTGAGTGGTTTCTTCTTGGTGATAAAATCTTGGTAAGATGGGTTATTGAAGGTGTTCTGGAAAATTTGATGTGTGTTGATAGAGGTAATTTTGATAAGGTAAAGCTATAATAGATTAAAATCATATTTTTCAAAGGTTTTTTATTTTTGTAAAAGTGGTTAATAATAAGATAAAATTTTATCTGTTAAATTTAAGAGGTAGGTTTCTTTGATATTGTATTTTGAAGGGGTAAGTTAATTTCAAATCTTGATAAATGGTTTTAAATTTACTGGATGGAATATTCTAATAGAATAGTAACCCTAATCTTGGGTACTGGATAATCTTCATTTTTAATACTAATATTCCACTGAGCTTAGCTAGTGGGAAAGTAAATTTACTACAATATACTGGAATACCTCACAAGTGAGGGATGACTTATTCCTGGGCTTATAATGTGCAGGGGATATAATGTTCATGGGGGAATTTAAAAATTTGGGGGGAGAGAGCCTCTCTATTTATACCTTTTTGGAGACCAGGGGGCTCACCATGGGAGCTGTCTTTTTCTACTTTAATTCCTCTTTATTACATTATGTGACTTTGTTTTTGGTGAGAAATTTTACACATGGGTCAGGTGATTTAAGGTTTGGTGATAATTTTCCTTCTGCACAGCCTCCATTTATCAAATGACCCATTTTTGGTGAGCAGGTTATGGAACAATTATCTTGGAGTTTCCTTGCATGCATGGGGTTTTTTCATTTTTTGATGGGGATTTTTCTTTTGAACAGATTTTTTTCTTTCACATGATATGCTGTTGGTGGGGGCAGTATCACATGGTGAATTTGAATTTTCCTTATATATGTCATTTGTTTTAGGCTTGGTAGAAATGGCTGTGTAATTTATGCAGGTGTCATGGCTGTGTAATTTATGCAGGTGTCATGGCTGTTTAATTTATGCAGGTGTCATGGCTGTTTAATTTATGCAGGTGTCATGGCTGTGTAATTTATGCAGGTCTCATGGCTGTGTAATTTATGCAGGTGTCATGGCTGTGTTTTCTCTTTTTGAAATGTAAAGTGAGTTCAGGAAATGATTTCTTTCACTGATTTATTGACTGTTGTGCATGAGATAATGTTATTTGTTTTTTTAATTTGAAACATACTGTGAATAGTCATGTGGTTGGGATTTAAATAAGGGTGTGTACTGCATGCAACCTGTTGTAAATAGTTTTGAATTGCATAAGGATTTAAGTAGTGTTAAGAATTTTAAGCTTATTGATTATGTGCCAAAAAAGGTTATGAATTGCCTGGCATAAGCTTTGATGGCTGTGTACTTCTAAATTTGGGGCTGTTTTAAGTGGGGTTACTGTGGATATAAGAGAAGGTACTCCTGTGGATGTGTGGGAATGACTTTCAGAAGCTCCATGGGGTTGAGCTTTGCATCATTTTAATCTTCTGTTTTTAATGAAAGGTGGGTTTGTAATTCATGAGTCCTTTTTCTATAGGAGGGGTGTAAATTGCAGTGTGGTACCTTGCTTTGTGTAACTAGTTTGCTACATGTAGCTTGATTTTTCTAAATATGCATAGTAAAATTGAGTAATTTATTTTAACACATACAATTACCTTTGGTGCCTGTGCAATTTTATTATGATTTAACTCCAGCTTCTTGCTGAAAAATTGACCTTTTACTGTAAAATTTGACTTAAAGTCTTCCTGTAGGTGGAATTTAATGCTGTTATGGGCTACTATGAGCTTGAGGCTGGTGAAAAAAGTGGTATGAAATACCCCAATGAGATTTTTGTTTTCAGGATAAAGTGAATTTCATTATACTTTTGGATTCTTTTATGCAATATTTTAGCTTGAGTCAATTTTTGGTTGGCATCTTTCTTCAAAATTGGTTTATGGCAGTTTTGTATCATGCTTGTGCTCTGGTTTTGAGTGAAAGACTAATACCCTTTGGCTCTAAGCAGTTTTTAAGACTATATACTTGAATAATATCATATTCAACCCCAACATGTCTTTGTTCTTGACAGATATTTGGCCTTGATGAATACACTTGAAGGAAAATTTAACGGATCAAAAATATCATTTTGAATTTTGAACATTAAATTATTTTTCCACATTGTATCAAAATTTATGGGAATTCTCAGAAATGAGATTTTTTAAATAATTGGAAAAAAATTAGTTTCTATACAATTTCTCTTGATTTTGTACTCCATACTTATATTTTAATTTATATCATAGGCTATGAATTAATCTATTTAAGAATAATTTAATGCAAATTGGAAGAAATTTCAAAATATTAGCCCAGAGGGAATATCCAATTATCTTACCAAAACCTGGATTTAATACAAATAATCCTTCCTTAATTGTTTGAAAAAAATATTCAAAAACCTTGGCTACTCTGCCACATCTTGAGCTGAATGGGCCCATGCAATAATCAAGATATAGATATATAAGTCAATTGGAGCAATTTTTTAAGTAGTAAAAAGCCTCAATATAAAGATTGAAAGGCATTAAACTATAAGTCATTCAAAGAATATCTGATCAAAATTTAAAGAACATTATAAAAATTTTGATTACTTTCTCCCATATTTCAAGAAAATATCTCACTTTTTTTCTTAAAAACCTTAATAAATCAGCCAAAGAGAAAATTAAAAAAACAAGAAATGGAACAAGACTTATAGAATTAAGAACACAATTCCTTGTAAACATAAAGCTCAAAATTAACAAAAAAACAGGATTTTATTTACAATTGATTATTTTTATCCTCAGTGGAACTTGAAAATTCCAGTGATTTTCTTCTTCATAAAAAATCACTACCTAATATATTATTTTTTAAACAGAAATAGTTGGATGATAAAGGTTTGGATATGAATAAAGAAAGAGAAGAAGAACTCAAGACAAATTTATAGAAGCTCTACATGCCCATAAATAAAAGGAATAATTGTTTTCAGGTATTTTCAAGAGTTATTGAATGGAAGAACCCAATAACCTTGTTATAAAAAGCTTCAAAACATAAATAAAATTTAAGGAAGACCAAAAGCTGAAAAGGAGTATATTAATAGAGATCCTGGCTTGTTTGAGGTAATAAAATCAGCAAAAAAAACTGAGGAAGGCCCTCAAAAGAGATTGATTCCAACCCTACCGCATCTGATTCTAAAATTGGAATGTCTTATTACACTTCAGAAAATGAATCTTATGAAGACATAGATTTATTTTAATCTGAATATTTCAAATAAAAAACCTTACGAAATTTGAAAAATGAGGAATAAATCCAAGAAGCTCACAAATATTTCATCCAGACCTCCCAATTACAGAGTCCACAGGAATAGTTTCCTCAAGCTACAAATTAGAGAAAAACTTTGAGGAATTGGATTAAAAATTTCAAAAATGTGGCAGAAAAAATCAGTTAATAAAAGATTTCTCCCAAATTAATGTATTGTTCTTTTGAAATATACAGAAACAATAATTTTTTAATTGAGTTTTTGAACAATGTAGATCCCGGAAATAGAACACTACCCTTAATTTATCACCTCAGACTTCAATAAAGTCATTATTGTACTTTTGGATGGAAATTGTGGTTTCAGAAGTGTTACATTTCCTATATCAAAATGAATATGAATGAAGCAATTTCAGAAATAAACTTTCAGAAAAATTGGTGAAAATTTTTTGTGTGACAGATTAAGAGAAAGCTGGGATAGATTGGATGAATATTTGTAGAGATTTCATTTATATCATACCCAGCTTCCAGAGATTATTTGATTTGAATGTCTTAATCTGGGGATTTCTTTTTTAACAGATATTAAAGAAAAGTATTTTTTCATTCCAAAGTTCAGTATGCATCTTTCATTACTGATCCCCATGATAAAAATATTCAAGTTTTTATTTTTCACTCTGTCATTACATACTCTCTGTGTATTTCCCATTGCTTATCTTAAGATTTATTGCAAGAGAAATGCCAAGAACAAGGCATTGGGCTGGGAAGATATTTTCTCCAGACACAAACTGTCATATATAAATAGTTTTGAAACCTCATCCAGAATCATATGGCCACTTTTTGAGGTTTTGGACAGATGAAATTTTTGTCTTGTCCTTTGTTCTTTTTATAATAGTAGTGTTGAAATTGAAAAAACTTTAATATCCGAAAATTGGCCCAAAATCAGCAAATTTATGTGAAAATGCCTTTCTTAATTCCACCCAAATTTCAGCCAATCTTTGGTTTCAAAATTAAAATATGCCACCTCTCAAGGTGGCCCTTTATTGGAATACATAAGAAATGAACTTATTTCATCAAACTTTTTTTCTTTCAAAATAAATAAAATGTTAAGCTGGCAATTTTTGACAAAAATTCATGACTTCTGTATTGTTAATGAGAAAAAAAATAATAAAATTGTAATTTTGGACTTGAGATGGGAAAAGGGAATTTTCAGGGCCCCAGTGTGTACCTAGTAGGTTTACAGTGTGCATCTATGAATTCCTTAAATTTGATTTAAAGATCACAATTTATTAGTTTTGAATCAAAAATACAATTGAATTTTTTTTTCTCCTACTATAAAATAAATCAGGAACATTTTAATTGGAATTTTCTTCACTGCATTATTTATTTGATATCATTGTATTTTATATTGACTCAATAATAAATTGAATTGTGAGTTTTGTTTTTTCATAATTTTCAAAAAGCAAAATAAAATAAAATTTCTATTTTTTCCTTAATTAAATGAATTAATAACTCATCTTTATTTTATCCTTTTTTGAGAAATAATTCATTTTCACTTATTTTAACTTGCAAAATTAAGATGAGATTTAATTTCCATAAAAAATTCTTGATTTGATAGCTTGAAATCTTAATATATATATATCAATAGAACTGAAAAATCAATTAAAAAAATTCTAGTTAATTCCTGATCTAAATATTTTCTTGCGTTTCCATTCTTTTTTGAAAAAATTAAGAAATAAAACACTTACATATATATTTAAGCCTTTTAATTCTTCTTTCTTGTCTTTCAAAAGAAAATGACCATTTACTTGGAAGTTTCATAGAAAAAATATTTAATCAAAATTAAGTCAAAGCAAAAAAATCAAAGCAAAATGTTTTTCAACTTTTTGAATTATTGGGTTTATTTTAGCTATTTTCAGTATTTTTAATTATTATTAATCAAATTGAAAAAAGAAAGATTGAGTTTTTTTGGATATCTAATGACTTTAATTAAATATCTAGTTCTTATTTTTTTATTTTTTTATTTTTTTATTTTTTTATTTTTTTATTTTTTTATTTTTTTATTTTTTTATTTTATTATTTTATTATTTTTTTATTTTATTATTTTTTTATTTTATTATTTTTTTATTTTTTTATTTTTTTATTTTTTTATTTTTTTATTTTTTTATTTTTTTATTTTATTATTTTATTATTTTTTTATTTTATTATTTTTTTATTTTATTATTTTTTTATTTTTTTATTTTTTTATTTTTTTATTTTTTTATTTTTTTATTTTATTATTTTATTATTTTTTTATTTTATTATTTTTTTATTTTTTTATTTTTTTATTTTTTTATTTTTTTATTTTTTTATTTTTTTATTTTTTTATTTTTTTATTTTTTTATTTTTTTATTTTTTTATTTTTTTATTTTTTTATTTTTTTATTTTTTTATTTTTTTATTTTTTTATTTTTTTATTTTTTTATTTTTTTATTTTTTTATTTTTTTATTTTTTTATTTTTTTATTTTTTTATTTTTTTAT
The DNA here is from genome assembly GCA_023105745.1 of Austropuccinia psidii. Lineage (NCBI taxonomy): Eukaryota > Fungi > Basidiomycota > Pucciniomycetes > Pucciniales > Sphaerophragmiaceae > Austropuccinia > Austropuccinia psidii. The sequence goes on from JALGQZ010000015.1 coordinate 26,149,847, forward strand.
TTTTTTATTTTTTTATTTTTTTATTTTTTTATTTTTTTATTTTTTTATTTTTTTATTTTTTTATTTTTTTATTTTTTTATTTTTTTGTTTTTTTGTTTTTTTATTTTTTTATTTTTTTATTTTTTTATTTTTTTATTTTTTTATTTTTTTATTTTTTTATTTTTTTATTTTTTTATTTTTTTATTTTTTTATTTTGTTATTTTTTTATTTTTTTATTTTTTTATTTTTTTATTTTTTTATTTTTTTATTTTTTTATTTTTTTATTTTTTTATTTTTTTATTTTTTTATTTTTTTATTTTTTTATTTTTTTATTTTTTTATTTTTTTATTTTTTTATTTTTTTATTTTTTTATTTTTTTATTTTTTTATTTTTTTATTTTTTTATTTTTTTATTTTTTTATTTTTTTATTTTTTTATTTTTTTATTTTTTTATTTTTTTATTTTTTTATTTTTTTATTTTTTTATTTTTTTATTTTTTTATTTTTTTATTTTTTTATTTTTTTATTTTTTTATTTTTTTATTTTTTTATTTTTTTATTTTTTTATTTTTTTATTTTTTTTATTTTTCTATTATTCATCTTTTTTGAAAAAATGGAATGGAATGGAATTGAATTTATATAAAATTCAAATTCTCAGAAATAATAATAATAAATTCAAAAAAGAAGAAAAAAAAATTTCAAATTCAAGCTGCAATAATATTTTATAATTTATTGAAATAAAATGAAGTATGAAATATATATATTTCTTTTTTTATTGAAAAGAAAATGAATTAAAGCTTTATTTGAGCACAAGTACTGTGGGAACTCCTCTTGTGTGGGATTCAAATGAGGCAGCTACTGAAGGGGGAAATCACAGGTGACTAGTTTTGAGTTGATAATTACTCCTGTAACAAAGGGTGGCAAGGGTGTATTTTTTCCCCTTCTAAATTATTGAATAAAATCTTCCTTGGAGATCACAAATAAAAATGAAATCAGTAAGTAGAATGAAAACTGCAGAAGAAAAAATTCAGAAGTCTCAGATCAGACATATCCAATATATAACAAAAACTATAATTTTGGAAATATGGTTAATTTTTGAGAATTTAATGACATAATTGTCTGTATAATTCTTATTTTTGGTGAAATTGGGGTGATTGGTTTCCTCTTGGTGATACAGTTTTGGTAAGATATTCTCTTTGGGATTTTCTGCAAAATTTGATGAGCTGTGATAAGGTTAATTTTGTTGAGGTAAAATAATAATAGAGTAAAATAGTTTTCAAGGGTTTATTTTTTTTGAGCATCTTTGATAATCAGATAAAATGGTACTGGTTAAATTTCAAAAAGGTTATATTATTTGATATTGAATATATCAAGGGGTAAGTTAATTTAAAATATTAATAAATGGTGTTATTTTTTACTGAATAAAATATTTTCAATGGGGAATCACCACCAAGCTTGGATACTGGGTTAATTTATTTTTAATACTAGCAGTCCACTAATATTAGCTACTGGGAAATCTTCAAAACTATACTTCCACTGAGCTTAGCTACTGGAAAAGTAAATTTACCACAATATACTGGACTACCAAACAGGTAAGGGATGACTTATTCCTGTGCTCAAAATAAGATGTGCATGGGAGGAATTTTAAAAACTTGGGGGGAGAGAGCCCCTCTATTTTTAACTTTCAAGAGCCTAGGGACCCTCCATGGGTACTATGTTTTTACCCTTTAATCCCTCTTGATTCAATCATGTGAATTTTATTTTGGTGAGGAATTTTCCTTCATTTGTGAGGTGATTTTATTTCTTCTGTGGAATTTTCTTTTTAACAGCCTTTTTTTCTGTCACATGATGTGCTTTTTGTGAGGTAAGTATCACATGATGATGACCTTGTATTTTCATTGCATATGTCATATTTTTGGCTTGGTAGAAGTGGCTGTGAAATTTATGCAGGTTTCATGTCTGTGTTCATTCCTTTTGAACTTTCAAGTGAGTTCAGGTGAGTATTTCTTGCTCTCATTAATTTCCTGTTGTGCATGAGATGATGCAATTTTTTAGTTTGACACTTGCTGTGCATAGTCCTGTGGTTGAGATTTAAATAGTTGTGTGTACCCCATGAAGTGTGTTTGTTCTGACTTGCATAAGGTGATGAGTTGTGTAAAGAATTTTTATTTTGATTGATAATGTGCCAAATAAGTTGATAAATTTCCTTGAATAATATTTGATGGCTGTTTCCTACCAATTCTGGGGCTGTTTCAAAGTTCCAAGTAGAGTTAGTATTGAGACAAAATAGGGTATTACTGTTTCTGTGATGGGTGTTACTTTTAGAAATTTTAGTTGGTTGAACATTGAATAATGTGAATCTCCTGTGCCTGAATGCAAGGTGTCTGTGTAATTAATGCAGGTGTAATTTCATTTCTTAATGAGTCCCGTGGCTATAAGGGGGTGTAAAGATTGCTGGGGTGTGTAATTTACAGGGTGGTACCTTGCTTGTTGTAGCTAGTTTTCTATATTTAATTCTATGTGCATAATCAAATTGAATTTATTTTTTTACACATACACTTCCTTTTGGTTCCTGTGACATGAGTTTATGAATAAACTGCAGCTTTGTAATGTAAATTCGACATTTTGGTGTAAAAATTGAATGTAAGTCTTCCTGTGGGTATAATTTGTTTCTTTTGTGGGGTACTATGAGCATGAGCCTGGTGAAAAAATGGTATGAAATACCACAGTACAATTCAACAAAGTGACACTGACAATAATAGGGCATCGAAATCCTGCCAAAGACCACTTCTAAGCTCCTGAATTGTTTTTTGGCCAAATACCACACAAAATTAGCTGTGGTATTTGAAGAACCAAAAACAAAGGTTTTTGGGTACCAAATGTCACATTTTCCAAACAAAATACAACCCTTCATTTCAAAAATACCCCAGAAAAATAAGCCACTCATATTAAAATATTATAATTCATTATCACAGATATGCTTTTTTCCAACCATCATTCATAATTACCAAAAGAAAAACCTGTGAAAATCTCTTAAGTTATTTCTCAGATTTAAATAATCTATAACTGTTTTATGACGACTATGATGATGGAATTGAAAAAGAGGTTTTTTCTTACATGAAAATTGAAAAACAGTGACATTCAGGAATGTTAATTAAATTCCACACCATAGATCAGCGGTGGCAAGGCGGTTAGTTCAGAGAATACAGAAATACTCATTACGAAGATGATCAGCCTGAATCTGAAAATCCCTGGACTCGCAATTATAATTTATTTCATACTCAAACTGACAAGGTCATATTCCAGGATCAGAATTCATATTGCACTATTATATTCCCAATCTTGGACTTAAACCAAAATCAAATCTTTATGATTCAGCAGGAAAATAATTAACATATTTCATTACAAATCAATCTATTTACAAATAAGTGTATTCCAGGTAAAATCATATTTATTGAAGTAACAAAACACTGAAAAATTATTTATTGCCAATAATAATTGGATAAAAAAATCAATGAAATAAGTTGAACCGCTCAAATAAACGGAACCAATACATCCCCAAGAGAAACGGACTTAAATTCCTATTGGAGTATTCAAGAAGATTTTTGATTGTGATGGTGAGTTAGCCAATCAATATGAAAAAATGTTAAATTTCAAATTATACATTAACTATAAGCATTAATCGCAAAAACATTTTTCAAATTCAACTTTGCATTTAGATTCTGTAATTTAATCTCAGTAAGTATTAGATTAAAATAAATTTATCAATCAATAAATTTAATTATATTAAATTTCTTTGAATTTGTACTAAAAAATAATTGATTAAATTTCAGAAATATGTCTGATAACAATGAAAAAAGTGATATTGACACCAATTCAAATTTGGATATTGTGAATGATTCCAATTATATTAAATCTGAAAATGAGACCATATCCTCACCCATAGTCGATTGCAGTTGCAAAAGAAAGTTTCGCTCAAGTTTATATGAGTATTTTAAGGTCAGTGAGGCTCAGCTTGAATAAATTTTATGAAATATAAATTCTCAATCAATTTTACAAATTTTCATTAGTTACTAACACCAAAGGGAATATGGGATTAAGAGAAGATTATGTGTTGCTTTAATTTCTAATGAAGCCATTGTATGTAAGTAAATATTGCTTAATATCAATAATCTGCTATATATATTCATGTGATTTACTAATATGAACATTAGTAATGAGCTATCAATCTTAGGTAAAAATTTGTCTAACTTGAATGAACATTTTATTAGATGAAGAGGATTAAATCAAGAATGGGAACATAAAACACATGGAGAAATTAACCCAAAAGCCAAGGAAAAAATTTAAGCTGAATTTAATTCAAATTTTCTGTAAACTTATTGAAGAATTAGTATCCATTCAAGTCAATTTCAGCGTCTTTGAATCAGAAAGAATGCGGGAAGTACTTGGAAAAATTGCTCCTGCTTTCCCTTGGCCAACTCGCAGGGTCTTTGCAAGTAATTCTGAGTATCTATACATGGAAATTAAAGATAAGTTGATGAATTGGCTTTTAAAAAAAACCGAGAATACCTACATGAGAATTGGAACTGATGTGTGGTCCACTAAGGATCACTGTAAGAGCTATATTGCACTTGTAATTCAATAGAACTCACCCTTAAATTTTTCTTTCAATATATAACTACTGGCATTTGAGGTATTAATTTAACAATCTCATATGTTTTTTTGGTACTAGATTCCTTTTGGTGATATTTTGATTATGGTTATTATCAGGAGATATTAGGTACTCATACGGGTGAATTATTAGCAAATAGTTTTTGGTGGGCCATTGACAAAAGGGAGGTCTTGGACAATATCTATTCAATCACTGTGGATAATGCAAAAAACAACATGACCATGATAAATTGCCTTCAACACAGGTATGTGGAAATTGTGATACCATGGCCCAGAAAGGATCGATATCACTGCTGTTCTTGCCATGTTATATCTATTATTGTTAAGGACATTTTGAAGAATATGGGGGAATGGAATTCTCCAGAAGAAGATTTTGATGAACACTATGTATCTTTTACGAAGGATTTAGATTACAATAGTCAAAATGAGATCGACGATATTGCACTGAAAAAAGGGTAAAAAATAATCATTTATTATTTCAGATTTAATTAAGTAACGCTCAATATCTCTTTAGGAAAAGGTCAAAAGAGTATAACTCCTATCTAAAGAGAAGAGCACTTAATGAGCCAATCCTTGAATCACAAACTCTTATTACATCTTTATTACATACTGATTCCCCTTCAAACTGTCAAACTAGAGTTCGTAAGTAATTATATTTATCATATGTGATTATTTAAAAATTAACTATTCTAATTTTACATCTGTGTGAAAGATGGTTCAGGAAAAACAGTTGTACAATTCTTAAGGGAATTGTGCTCTCACAGATGTGGTTCCACCAAACAAAGGGAGAATTTCATGAAGATTTGTAATCAGACATCTGATCAAAAAACCTTTACCAATATCTGTTCCAACTACTAGATGGAATTATTTCCTACAGCAGATAAGCTGGGAAATAAGATTGAAAAAGACCATTTAGATGTACACTCAAATCCCAGATGGAAAGAGATATAAATTTGGAGAAGAAGTTTGGAAAACACTTGACTTCTTGGAACCAATGTTAGATCTTTGTGAGAGTGGTTGCATCATTTTTGAATCAAGTGAGCCTTCTAAAAACATGGTAATTAGATTTCATCATTGCATTATTCAAAAACTCAACATTTCAGCAAAAAATCAAATTTGTCATACTTGGTTGGTTGTATTTTCATCTGTACATGAAAAAGGAAAAAATTATTTTGATATAGAGATTAATAATCAATATAGTATTATAGCAGAAAATTTGGACCCATGATTAAGGACATTGTGTATTGAAGGGGAAAAAGGGGTGGCTTCTGTTGAGGAACTAACCCAGAAATATTATCCCCTTAAATCTCAAGATATTCAAGATTTTGAATCTGAAGCAAGTGATGTCGAGAGAACCAGTAAGCCCAGATGGAATGCAGCTTATCCTTTCATAGCCAATAAATCCATTGCTACTCCTGGAAAACTCCTTCTGGTGTCCAAACCGAGGAAAAATCACAATGAAGTACTCTCATACATGAATAAAAAGCATCCCTGTATGGATTAGAAGAAAATCATTTTTTATTGGAAAGTGAGTATATACCTGTCATGCCTTTTGTATCACTAAGAATTTGAATGTTTTCATAGAGGCACATACTTAATGGCCTCTTGCCTGATTTGGGAAAGAGAGAATTGAATTACTTATTCATACTGGCATCATCAGCTTCTGTAGATAGAGTTTTTTCTCAAAGTGGTAAGATTAAGTCCCCATGGATGGGCTCTCTCAGTTCAACGACTATTTCTCATCTCACATGCTTAAAAGAATGGCTCAATGATGAGGCCACTTCATCAATAAAAATTGATCAATTATCTGAATCATCTTATATTTTAAATATTTAGTATAATACCCACTGAGCATATTGTCTTAAAATGGTACATTATTGATGAAAATTTGGTATGAAGTTATTAAAACCTCCAGAGCTCAATTTCCATGTTTCCCTTATTTTACTTTTGTATCACTTATTTTGTCAGTGAAACCTATCTTTTTATTTTTCACAAATCACAAAATTCATTATTCTTTCCTCATTGTCAATACAAATAACCATAATAATTACATAAAATTAGTCTGAGTTCTTATTATTTGATACATAATTTAAGGATTCACCTTCTGTCTGTGAGGCCCATGCAAGTAGGAATTTTTTATGAAATTCAAATGAAATTCAAAGACTGAGATGATAATGATGATTCCAATAGCTTCATTTATATGATTGATACTATCATATTTTCGAAAACTAATGAGTACAGACTTCCAACTTAGTGCTTTTTTCATACTACTACTGGTACTGATTTTCTCATAGTATTTAATGCATGCCAGTACATACCTCAATTCTTATGAGAAGTTCAAGTACTACATTGAGGTGTTGTATATTGGTATTACTTGGTACCCATTTGTAACTGACCTTCCACCATTTCCATATATATATATATACAAAAAATGATTTAATCAACTTAACTGAAGATGAATTCAAACAATAATGCTGTAGCACACATGTCTCTTTCCAAGTATTAGTTTATATTATACAGAATGATCCATAATTTGAAAATTATTCCCTTCAATTAGATTGGTTATTTCATTTTGAAGATTGGGCTCTAGTGGTAATAGGGAAGAATTGGGAAAAATTGGAAGAATTTTTGGGATTGGTAAGGGGCTATTGAGATATATACTAATGGGATTATTTGATGGTTGGTAAAATTTAAGAAAAGAAGATTTATGTGGACTGATACTAATAAAATAGCAAAAGCTTCAGAAATCAGGAGAAAAACAAGGGGTTCCCTGGTTGTGTTGGATTTGTGGGTGGGAGCTTAATAGAATTGTCACAAAATCCTTTAAAGGATGGTGAATCATACTTTTACGGTAAAAAAGTTTAGTCTTGAGGGATGTTTATGTTTTGAAATTTAATAAGTCTTTCAAGAACTTATATACAAAAGTCAAGTTAGGGATTCAATGTTACTGAAGCTTGTATGTGATATGAACAAACAGCTCATATAATCAAATGTGGGACTTATGCTTCCATTATAAAACTCAAATCTATATAAGCATATGAATACAGAAAAGAATCCGCAAGAAGTTTATCAAAAAGGATAAGTATTTTATTTCCGATTTATAATATCCAAGCTCTCCCTATATAGTCCCAGACTATAAGGGTGCTGTGGCTAATGATGATGATAATAGTAGATTTAAACTCTTCCTTTAGAGTTAAAGAATCTGAATTGAGATTTATATAGGAATTTTGAAAGGCTTCTGCTCATAATTACAAGGGATGATTGATAAGATGAGGAAAAAGGTCAAGACTAAGAGATGATCTTGTTTAATCTTTTCTGTATGATATTTCATAACATGTTTTAGTAAATTTGGGATCAATGGGAAGATTTTTCTTGATTATTAAGATCATCCGGAGCTGGGGAAAATTAATAATTATGGCCATTTCAACAAAATTTTGAATATGAGGGAAGGGTTTAAGCCATTAAATTTACAATGGTATGATAATAGATAATTTTTCTTTGAGCTAGTATGAAATAAATAAAGAGTTCATTTGGATCAAAAGACTTTATTAGGATAACATACTTATTTCCAATGAGGATTTGTTTATATTGATATAAATATTAACTTTCAGCTGCTGTCAGGTTTATTTTATATCATAATTTTGGGTTCTGGTAAAAGCATGTAAGCCCTTATGTTTTTTTACTAAAAACTTACATATTTTTTCCATAAATAAGTAAAATCACATAAGGAATTTACTAGGCTTCTTTTTCAATTGAAAAAAATAAAATAAAACTTATTGGGAAAATGACTGCCAAAAATCCCTCAAAAAGCGTGTTTTACCAAAAAAACACCTGACTCATTCTTTTAAGAAATTTTTCAAACTTCCACAAAAAAAACCAAAGAAACACAAACAAAAATAATACCAAATATTTTCCACCCACAAATAAACCCTCTTTTTCACAAAATCATTCGAAACAAAATTTGTCAAATCTCTACTGACGAATTTTATTTATTTTTCCCCCAAAGACCCAATACTTCTGCAAAAAAACTTGCCTCTCAAACACTTTTAACTTCTTTTTACTTAAAGAATAACCAAGATTTCATTTTTTCCCTCCCTATTCAATCGCACATAACTTTGACCAATTTAATTTCACTTTTAATAGCTTTAATCCTCTGTTTTTCATATTTTAAACAGCTATTTCCTCATTTCATAAACCCCAATTCCCGCTTTTTCATTTTTATCAAATATTTACTCAAATTGTTGCATAGAATATTTTCCAACCCCCCCACTGAAGGTAAATTTATTACCATTGCACTTCATTGGAAACATATTAAGCTGCTACCAGGGCACAGGGATATTCTGCGTCCACCCTGAGGTCCAATATGACCCAAAATCAAATTGAAATAGGCTATGATAAATCTGGGACCCCAAATTTCCACAAAAACTCCTGAAAAACAGTCACTTAAAGTAAATTAGACAGTCGTTTTAGCCTTTACTCAAGGAAATATTCCAAGAGTACCACTTGGACTCTTCAAATAAAAAATACTCAAAACAGTCATGATGGCACTGAAGATATCATAAAATATCCTGATTTAAGAAAATGAAATGAGCAAGAGACATGCAAAAATTTCTCAGATGTCTGAACGCTTGCTGATACCAAGGAAAATTAAAACTCAATTATCCATAAAGAGGGATATTTATAGGCCTGTAACACTGCAAGATATCTATAAAAAATAAAGAAAAGCAAGAAATACAAAATGCAAGGCAGAAGGCCCTTTATTTCTCTTATTGACTACCTCATACAAGAAGTTTTTATGTGGTCCTCTGTAAGGGATACAGAGGGACACATTAATAAATATTTTCTACTCACCCCTTTTCCATAAAACTCCTTTTAAAAATATCATGGGCCTTTGGAATCAAGTAACTCACTTTTAATTTTCACTTTAATTTAAATTAATGTGGGTATTAATGAAACTGTGAAGTATTTCTCAGGTTATGTATTGATTAAGTGAAAAATCTTTCAAAGAAAACAGGAATAAACTGAAAAAGCAAGTAAAACTCCTGAAGTATTGCAATATTTAAGAAAATATCTGTCTTCCTCTGAAGAATTATCACACTCCTGCCTGGGCAAACTACCATTTTCACCTCAAGAGTTGAAGGTTCCCATTCCATTGTTGAACTTTGGCTCTAAAGCTCTAGTTGTACTCTCCTTGCAGTCATTAGAGCCTTTAAATGGCTTTGAAGAAAACATTTATTAAAATTATCAACAGTATCTTAAGAGAAGTTATTTTCCATCCCCAAATCTCTTCTCTCAATGGATGAGTGTCTCATTATGCACTTCAGATGGCCTTTGAAAATTTTGAAAAAAATTACCCTCAAATGAGAAATGCACCAAAGAATACAGTAATTCCCAAGGGATATGTTACAATAACAATACACAACAGGCATGTTTGAAGCAACAAAGGATCCAGCTATTAGACTTTGATCCACAGTGGCATTTGAGTTTACCTGTTGGGAATTTTTCATCCACAATTTCTGAGATTTCTTTTCAAACTCAATGATTTCCTTTGAAATCTTATTCTCAGAATGGCTATCAAGAAGGTTATCAAAGTTTTGAGAAAAAAAGAAAGAAGGAAGCCCAAAAAATATTTGAAGATATTTGAGAAGACCTTTTTAAAAGACAAATGGAAGATATAACCCAAATTCCTCAACATTTTCAAGATTTTTTAACTGGAAAATACCTTTTTATCAAATTTGCAAGGATCAAGAGGATCCAAAAGATTATGAAGACCCATTTAAATTCAAAAATACCCATGGAAGAGCTCAAAGAGAAAAAAGTAAAAAGAAAAAGAAAATAAACAAGAGCTTTCAAGGTTTGAAATAATTTGAAGTAAATCAAGTAGAAGAGGAAGACCTCCATGAACAGCTACCAGCACAATAACTTCAAGATCACCATCAATCCCCTCCCTCAAATCATGGAAGTAGATTCATCTGGAGATTATCAAGATTCTGAGGCCTCACTGTCCAAATCAATTACTTAATCAGATTCACTACCATCAGAAACTGACTTCAATGAATATTGAAAATCAGGAGTCACCCTCTGTAGGTCCAAAATATTGTCCAAGAGAAGCAGAAACTCACAAAGAAGTCTCACAAGACTGAAACAAATTTGAAGATATCTTATGAAATTGAAAGAAACTGTGAGAATTTAAAAAGCAATTAAAACAAAATGGATGAGCTCTTCAAGCCTTTGGTGAGCTGTTGATTCATTTTTGTGTACCATTGTTTTGGTTATTTTACTCTTGATTAACTTTATTGACCCATGTTTATCATGTACCTGGCTCAGAAGACTTTCCAAAATTAATCTTTAAATACACCTACAAGCCCATTAACTTATAGTATGATGGAATTTGTGGCTATAGAAAAGTAGAACATTACATTTACAAGACACAAGATAAATGAGCTGGGGTCAGGGGTGACTTGGCAGAAGACATTCAAAATAATCAAGACCTTTATGAAGCCATGAATACTTTGGTACCATCATTAAGTTTTTATTTGAAAAGAATTGAGTGGTATGAAGATGTTGGCCAGGCTCCAAAGAGAAAGTGGGTGTTCATGCCTAATATTGGGGATTCAATTGAAAATAAGTATCAAATACCAGTTTCCTTTGATTCCACAGTAAAATGATCCTCCTTTTACCTTATTTCTGCCCTCCAAATAATAATCCACCCATTTTCATAAGCTTTTTTTGTTAGATTTTCCCATTTTGTTCCCCTAGATGTCATCATTTATGAAGTTTACCCTGTCCCTCCTGCTACTGAAAATTGGGAATTTCATGTCTACCACAAGCCTTAGGCTGGGCAGATATATTTAAGAAGCCTATAATGCTATATTTGTCCAATTTTCCCCCCCTTTCATGGAAAATCCCTTTTTTAAAGGTTGATTTAACTGGAAATTATTAATTGTTTTTTGTATATAAAAGTCATCCCAGTCCTACTTATTGTATAAATCTCACCTCAGTCAATGATTTATCACAAATATGGCGATTTTTTACTTAAAAACATGAAAAAAGACATAAAAAACACTTTTTGCACCTAGACTAGTCCCACCCAAAGAAATGTCCAAAAATATGGGCTTGTGGATTTGGATTCTCACAATTTACCCCTTTATTTCCAGAGAAAATCAAGCAAATTCATAAGTGGGAAGTTTTTAAATTACCTTTTAGAAATATTTGGTCATTTTTCCAAATTTTAAAGTTCAGACAAATTTGGAAACAAATAATTATGAAAATATTTGGGGATCTCAAAATCAACCAACAGAGAAAATATGGCTAAAAAAATGGAAAAATTCACCAAAACTAGGCCCAAATAATTTCTTTTTGAAAAATGGGCCAGCTAGATGGTTTTATTAAAAGATTATGTGCTTTCACTAGCACTCATAATTTTAAAATAAATATAATGAATGAAAAAAATGATATTAATTACATTATTTGAGAGTATTCTTTATCAATCAAAGTTGTTTTAAAAACAAATCCAAATAAAAAAATTCCATTTTATGTGTAAATGGTTTTGATTGATTTTGGAAAGGATTTTTTTGGAGATTTATAAATGAGGTTCATTTACTAGGACATTTTTGTGCCTCTTTCTAGCTATCTGATAAAGAAATATTTCGGTAAATTAAATTTGATTTTAGAAATCAAAATTATTTCAAAAATTTTTAACCTAATACTATTTACTGGTGGAAATTTTTATAATTTATAGTTATGATATATAAATTATTTTCATAGTTATTAGTCCTTGGGAAATGTTTAATTTACTATTATTTCATGGTGCATTTCCTCAAGAAAAATCTGCTCATTTATTAAGAATCCAATTCACCACAAATTTTTAGATAAAGTAGAGATGAATAATTGGAACTTTCCACTTCTTAAGTTTATTATAAAGTTATTTCATTAAAGAAATACCAGGTACTTAGCTCATTTGAGATAGGATTCCAGTTTATCTGATAGAAATAGAAAAAAACAGAATAATGACATTATGTTTTAATTCTTTAGCATGCTTAAGATACTTTCCATTTTAAACTGATTGCTAAAGAGCTCTTTCCTTAAGTTTTTTAGGGGCTTAAGCTATAAATACTTACCAATATTAAATAATGATCTGTGAACTTGGAAGCAACATCTAAAATGTGGGTTTTGTATGATTTTTAAATTTAATTGGGGCTTTTGTGGTGGGAGGTGATATTTTGGATGTTTTCCAAATTAATTTCATTACTCCTGGTTATTCTGAGTTTCAGAAAAGGAAAGTAAATCCCATGCCAAGTTGAGTTTATTGGAATGGGAACTCAAAAGAAATTTATTTTCTTGAATAAAAGAAGAAATGCAATATACTCATGCATTAATATAATTTTAATCTATGTTAAACTAATTATGAAATCCATTCTTAGTGATTATTAGATTTGGAAAAGATTTGAATTCATTTTTGTGGCCCATTCAGATTGACTAAAGCTGGTAATGTTTTCTTCATAAGAAAATTTGGATAAAGATTGAGTTCTGGTTTGAATCACCTTATGAAAGTCTTTGGGTTTATTCAATTAATGTTTTTAATCTTCAATTTCTTTTATGGTTAATACCAGCTTTCCTTCATAACAGAAAACACCTATCATAGTAACTCCCAAAAGAATTCTATTTTCCGTTATCTTTTTTCTGTTATTGGATAATGAATTCAAATAAATTACAAGATTATTGATAATTTGAAAAATTAAGGATTGCCTATTAAAATGATTGACTTTATGAAGAATAACAGGTAAATTGGATGGAATGGTCTCATTAACTAAGACATATTAATTGCTATTATGAGCTATGGGTTGAAGCTAGCTTTTTATTGATGATAATTATTGAATCTTATTAGAAAATCTGTTAGATTCTTCAATTCCTTATTGTTTGATTTCAGAGATATTTAAGGAATATATTTTTGGTTTTTTAATTAAGTGTCCTTTCTTTCTAGTGGCTGAGGTATATAACTGGTTTTTGGGGGAATATTTATGATCACTTTGAGGCATCTGATTATGAAATAATATTTTTTCTGGAGGAGCCATGCTATCATAAAATTTATTAAATGCATTACAAAGTGGATTGTAATAAGTAGGAATTTAATAATATTGAAGAATATAATGATGAACTAGTCTTGGTTTTTTAAAAACCATTGCATCATAAGATAGCTTCAAATCATTAAAAAATATATGTGGACATGGATTAGGATTTGAATTTAAATTAAATGAGATTGGAGGAAAATATTCATATTTGCATTTCAAATTATCAGAAAAAGTTGGAAACATGATGAGTTGATTACAATAACAACCCGAAAGAAATAAAACCACCAGAATAATAAAAAAGTGAGTATTTGACAAAGGTTAATCAGATTTTGGTTTTATTAATTATTATTGAGATTGAAGAATATTCATGATGATTAAAATTATTATTGAAAGCAAATCACTACATTAATGATGATTAATCTGCTAGAAAATTGATTAATAAATGATTATTTAATTGGTGATTGATAAGTATACTTTGAGATTTATTAGATAAAAAATAAAAAATATAATTAGTAAATGAAATATATTAGCAGAATCAATGAGTAAAGCAATTATATAAAGAAATTATTATGGGATATTGATATTGATATTATGAGTAATATCAATATTAATCATCACTATTGATGATTATTTGAATAAAAAAGAATGATATGAAAACAAAAGAGAAAAAATTACTAAAACGGAGAATAAATCATTAAATTGATTCAAAACATTTATTTACTAAGAATAACTTAAAAAATATGCTCAATTCTTTTCTTTCTCATCACAATTATGGTCATTTGTTTTAATGTTGTTTCATAGCAATATAGAAAAAATTATTAAAAAGATGAATAAATTTAAATATTATTGATTATCTAAAATTATTAATTATTATGAATAATGTTTCATCTGAACACTGAAAATATTATTCCAAAAATATAATCATTGAGTTAATGTAGAAAGAAGGAATTTCCCCCAAAAAAATTGAAATAAATTTGTAATAGTTTCCAAAGGTTTTTGAAAGAATAAAATAAAATCAACACAGAATGCCTGCTGGAACCATTTGGGTTGTTTCTGAAAGATTTTGAATGTTGGTGGAGTGTTATGGAGGGTTTTAATTCTGGTGGGTTGATGCAGAAGGAAGGTTGGATCAGGATATATAAAGAGGCTAGTGATGATTATGATGAAGGTTATGGTACTGATTATTGAGGTAGTTCTTTTTATCAAAATTGATGGAAAAAAAATTCAAGAAAACAAATAAATAAGAAAGAAGAGGATTGCATACTATGATAAATAAAACTAAATTTAAAAAGCCAAACCTTTATAAAAAAAGATCTTTTTTAAAAGAATCCAACCTAGAGAGAGTTTTTTACAAAGAACAAAATGCCAGTTTAAAGTGAGATATAAGGAGGGAATTAAGAAATTATTGATGGTGGATGTATGAAGAAAGACAGATGATTTTAATAAAAATTAATTTTTTCTGATTTGTAGTTGAAGAGATATTCTCAAGTGAAAAAAATTGAGTTTGAATTTTTGAAACAGGTTGAAATAAATGATATTTTTCTTTTCAAAAATTAAGCTTGAGACAGGGAGAAAAGGTTTAGCATTGATGATTAATGTTTTATCAAAGAAAGAAGGCTGAAATCGATAGTAAAAGAGTTGAATAAAAAATAAATCGAAAAAATATTTGAAACCAACTGCAATGGAAACTGTTTCATTTATTTTTTTTTCAAAAAAGTCCTGTTTTGAAAAAATTAAATCAAAAATTTTAATAAATTCCACCGTCTACAGAATTGGACGTCTGAAAACCTGTTTTTACATATATATCAGAAAATTATCTTTAACCAATATTTGTCCTTGTACTTAAAATAAATCATGGAGCTTACAAAGAATTTATTCCGCTCAATGGAAAAATTCCTTATCAATTAAAGAAATGAAATATATCCATCTTATACAGAGACCTGGGAAAGCTCATTTATGAAATTTCAAAGCACAGCTGACATTGCTTCCCTTCAAAACACATTTCGTTGTTGAATTCCTCTTTCTCAAAATACAATTGGAAATGAAGTTTTATTTCCTCAAAGTATATTTGATGTTGAATATTTTTGTCTTAAAAAGGAAAATCGTCAACTTTCTGATTCTTTTCAAATGGGAATCGCATATCGCTCAAGACTTTTTCCTGTACAATTTTCTTTCAATAATCCATTTTTCCTTATCCTAATCAAAGTGTTAGATCTTGGAAGTTTCATGGCCTATGAAAAGAGAAGATTATGATTAAATTATAAATAGGAATAATAAAAATTACTATTTCTTTGAATTTCAAATCAATTTGTGTAATTTGGTTGAAAAATACATTGATTTGTTCCTCCTACAGCTATAATGATTAAGGATGAAATTCCCCAACCTTGTATGATTTTAAAATGAATTACTGTCCGAATTTCGTAACCATAAAGAGCATTTAGACACATTGAAAAATTTAGAGATATTTGTTTCCTAGTGTATGAAGTTTAAATATTAGTCCACCATATTTTATTTCTCCCCTGATTCCTGACTCTTATTATTTGTTCTATCATTGGTTTTTTCATGGTTAGAATTATAAAGATTCAAATGAGAAAATGAATCAGTATTGATACCCAAAGATCAATAAGGAGAACTGACTTATAGGTTTGCATAAATTTTCTCCTCATCATTTCCGACCAAATCTTCCTCCTGAAAACCAAATTTAGAAATTGGTGTTATGTTGAACTGGTGACAAAATAAAGTATCAATTTTCTTATAAGAAAGAAAAATTATTTCAGCTTATCAGAATTTTTTTTCGATACCCTTTATCTCATAAACATATTTTACCCCCGACCCATTAGAATTCTTAATTTTTTTCCCCAAAGTGTATTTCATCTTATAAGCTCTCCATTGGTTTTACATACTTTCTTCCATGAAATTCAAGCAGTTCTGGGAATTCCTACTGACACCAATAGCTATCAGCTTAAATACATTATGTTTTATTGAAGATGTCACTATAGCTGGATAAAAACAACTTTTTCAAGAAAAGGAATCATAACTTGATTTTTTCTTTAACTAATTGATCTTAAATTGATAATGAAGCTGAGTGAGATTTCCAGAATGTTTCAATATATATGAGATGGCTTTGTAAGACAGATTGATACTTTGGGATTTTATATGGGTAATTTTTCAAGAAACATATCACAAGTCAAATAAAATTGAGAATGATTTCATAATAAACAATTAAATGATTAAGTGTATGAAGATAAAGTCAAAAAATGGCTCCAATGAGATTAATAAATAGTATTTCTGTATGAAATTTGAAAAGTTAATGATTTTTCAAAAATGACAAAAAGTATATTACATTGAAGAATGGAAATTGGAAATTCAATAATTAACCAGGCTTTAAATTGAAAATCACAATTTTTTTGAAAACCAAAATTTAAGTGTACTCCAGGGTCACTCAGTTGGAAAGTCGAATTTTGCATTTGAAAAACTAAGGTTTTCTATGGGATTTGCTTCAAAAACCCACATTTTCTCATGGCGGGATTTAAAAGGTTGAAGATACTCTATTGAGGAAAAACGGTGATTTTTCGTAGAAAAATACAAAGGATACATCTCTTTAATTTTCAAAAAATGCAAATAATTCATGTAATATTTATTCAATAAAAGGTTTTTTTCTTTGAACTACATATATTAATACCTCATTGAGTTCAAAAAAAAAAAGATTCAAATTTCTCAAATGATTGATATTAAAATGTCTCATTCACAACAATTGAAGAAATAAATAAATTGATATCAAAATGTAAATCGAAATGAGAATTAAAAAAGAGGAAAAAATTATATATTTGAGAATTGAACTTGTTCCAAAGAATCAAACAAAAGTCCTTTATCAATATTCAAAAACTAAAAAATAATAATCAAATTTTGATCATATAATAGTGACTTCCATATCAAGTTTTAATTAATAAAGGTATGTTTTTATTTTCAAGATTAATAAATTAATTGAAAACTAAGTTAAATTGAAACTAAATTTTTATCCAATAAAAAAAAGAAAGAGTTAAAATTAATAATATAAAATAATTTAATGAAAAAATCTATTAATATAAGGGAATATCTAAGAGTTCAAATCCCAAATCGAAGAAATATAGAATTCTGCTTCACATAACACCTCCAGAAAACCCACTTTTTTGTATGATTTTTTTCAACTGACTCCTATAGTTCTTTTTTATTTTTAAGTATATTTTGGATTTAAAACTTGAAATCTAACCCTAATACTTCTTCAAAGAATTTAATTCCACTAAACAAACTTTCAATTATCCTTCCCTCACCTCAATTTTTCTTTAAATATTATTCCTCACCCTTGAAACATTCAATTATTTCAATTCTTCTGTTTTCTCAATAATATGAAACTCCAATATCCTTGTTCTTTCATAATTTATTGGTTTTTATATTCGAAATACTAATGATAAATGCTTTTACCAAGGAAAGTTTGATTGTATCAGTCTCAGAAATTCAAATAAGAGGTTTCAAATATTTTAGGTAATCCAACACAGGATTATTATTTATTTAGAATTAATTTTCTGGAGATCAAGTCAAATTTTTATTCATACTATGGGAATAGTGCTTAAGCCTCTGTTTTCAGGCAGCTACAAAGAAAGAAATATAATATTCACATAATGGATGTTTTAATTAATGAGAAGTCCAATGACAGATTTGATCTTACCACAGAAAGGATTTGTTACCATTGTAGAGCATATATAAGAAAGATGCTTGAAATGAAAGAAATTTGAAAACAATACAGGGGAATTTATCACTGAAGAAGCTCAAAATAAGATATTGAGAAAAAGAGCTGATGAAATGAGAGTTGTGTGACCACGTTATTATGAGATGAATCAATACCTTTAAAGTAAGTCAAATATTGTTCCAATTCATGTCTATTATTCTCAAGATCTTGAATCAAATGAAAATAATTAAGAGTAAATTTATCCAAATCTTTGGGTGTGAATTTATATTTTTCTTCTTTATCAAACATTTTAATCAAGCTTTTTATTATTTATTATTTCTTTGACCATTTAATTAATGAAAATTATGATGATAATTAGCTGCACTTTTTAGATTAAAAAGAGGAAATAAATTTTGTTCATCAGGATTTAGGACTTGAGATTTATGTATAATATTTCTGAAATATCTATGGAGAGCGTTTTCTCATTTGAAATATAAAAGTACAAAAGTTAATTTTATCCATTGAAAGCTTAAATGCCAATTTTGAATTTCAATCATAATGAGAAAGGTAAATGGAAGGTGTGGATATAAAAAATACATAAAAAACAAGTAATTTTCCTGTCCTAAAACATTTTATAAGTTAAACATAAAGTAAAAAGAGTAACTTCAAGAATTTTGAAATAAAAACACACAAATACTATTACTTTGATGCTTATTAGTTTGAAGTAATAATACTATAAAGATTTATGGTTTTACCAGAAATACTGTACAAGATTTATTTATTTCTATAAAAGAGATTTTAATCCCAATTAAGCAATAAAAGGAAAGAAATAAATAAATATAAGAAAAAATTCTTCAAAGAAAATATCAAAGATAAAAAATTCCCAAAAGTGACCAGAGTGGATTTGGAAATAAAGTGACAAAGGTTACAGTGATAAAAGCTGCTTTGTTTCACTTTTGGGGTGATTCAAGGGTAAAAATGATTATAAAAAGTGTCAAGATATTATTTTAACATGCTCAGGAGGTTTAAAAAGCTTGAGGAATAATTTTTGAAATATTTTATTGATTGGTTTAGCAGTGTTTAAACTAATTATAAAAGGAAAAGAAAAGCAGGGGCAAAGAAGACATTATTTTATAGACACCAATTTTATTCCTCCAAATTTAAGAATTTCTCTCACAAGTTTTAAGAAAAATATTTTCCAAAAAAATTCAATTATGGCATCATTGACCCCCATTTTGAACAAAAAGGGCTTTATTTAGCCATTTTGGTCCTATAAAACAGCCATTACTATAGTAACAGCTGGTTGAGAGTCTCAAAAGCTTGTCAGAATGTGTTTAAGAGCTCTTTGAAGCATTAGTAAGTTTTTTGGGAATCTCCTTTTCACTTAAGAGTTTATTTACCCTCTTGCTAACATTTGATACTTCCCTAGTTGTTATGAAAACCTCATAATCAATTGAGTCACAGACCCTTTAGCTCAATTCCAGGCTAAAAGTAGTTGAATTTTGCATGGATTTTGACACCCCATTCTTGTAAGAATGGAATTTTGGAACCCTTGGAGCAAAGATTCCTTTCCCTCCCAAAATTTAATATTTCTAGTTTAATTTTCTTCAATTCCTCCACATTTACTATAGTCAACATTTCAAATATGTAATTCAATTGAAAAATGAAAGTCAAGAAATTCATAAGTACTTATCCATGATCTTAAGTTCACCTATGTACTATACATGCACATTTTGACATTAAAATTAAAGATACTTCACTTCCTCATAGCTTCTAAGCTACAAACACACCAAAAATTGATATTAGCACTTAAATTGATGGTTAAAGTTACATGTGATGTGAATTAAATAAAGGTTTTTAGGATTTTACATTTCCATACAAAAAATACTCCAGAAAATTCCCTCCAGAGGTCACCCAAAATGAATTTTAATGGGGAATTCAATGGTGAAAATACTCATGCATGTCTCTATTGGAGAGAAGTTAATAACAAATTCTATCAATATTTTCAAAAAATATATTTCATTTGCAATGTTTCTGTTAAAAATGTATGTTAACTTCAATTTTTGAAGTATAATGGCATTTTCATAATCTTTTCAAATTCTATAATTTTTTGAAGAATTATAATTTTTGAATTTTTTTCATCATATTGCTTATTATAATCTTTCATAGCAATTATATGTGCTTATTATTAATCATATCCTAATATGTGATCTTCTGGGTATATAAAGATACCTCTAAGGATCACAGTGGAGTTAGAAAAAGATAAATGAATCTCCTTTAATAATACTAAATAAGTCAATTGAATACACATAAAAACAATTATTCTGATTTGTTTGAAGTGATGAAATGAGAATTCCTCATCATAATTTAGAGCCTTTGAAGGAATAAAAGGAAAAGCAGGAGAAATCAATATCAAAAGTTTTAAAAAATTTGACACAAGAGAAGCTATTCCATTAGATCAAATTACAATTTTAATGCAAGAAGAAGTTTAAAGAACAATCCTTTAAGGTGAAACAGGAAAAGTGGAAATGAAGTTTATGAGAAGAACAACTGAGTAAAAATCAGTTTGAAAAGGCTAAATGGAAAAAAGAACTAGAGATTCAAGGAATGAAACATGATATTCATCTTAGTAATGTGGCTTTAAGATCATTTATACCATCTTCAGAGGATGAGAAGATACCTTCTATAATAAAAAATTGATGAATTCATCTTCTATTATTTAATTTATTGTTGTGCCTGCCAATATTGGTATTGAATTTGAGGTTGAAATTGAAAATACCTGAATTTATTGACCTTTGAACTGAAATTACAGGATGGGATTCTCATTTTTCAGTTGTTTGAATGTGTAATATATTGAGCTTGAAAACAAGTTTTGTATTGTGGAATACAAGCTTTATTCCAAATAAAATTCAACAAAGTAAATGATAATTTTCTTGGCTTGAATCTTTTGAATTCAGAATTTCATTTCAAAAAAGAAAGTTTTAAATTCTTATTAATAAAAATATTCGAATAAATTGAAACAATATTACCAAAAAAAATCATTTTTATTTGATTTCCACTTTCAACTTTTTGAAAAAGGAAAAAATGAATTCATAAAAAAAGCTTCATTTTTTTGTAAATTCAATTTTCAAATCCTCTGAAAATCTCTTCTTAACTCAAATTGAAGATGAAAAACCTATCTAACTTTTTTCAAAATTAAATTTTGAATCATTCAAAAATTTATTTCTTAACTAAAAGTAAATCAAAATACTCATACTCAATAGAAAGTTTGAGAATATAAAGCCAAGCTGTTAAGCTTTATATATTTTTTGAATTATTAACTATTGTTTGTTTCAAAAGCTTTTTTTATCTTTGGATATTTAATTTTATTTTTTATTTTGGGTGAGATTCTTCTTTATTGTTATTATCATCATCATTACTCAATTATGTCTCCATCACACTATAACACCTACACAAAAAACACAAAACCTATCAGGAATAACTTTCCATATAAACAAAAGGATTTTATCAATTTTGATCTTGAAGGCTCTTGAAGCCCCCAATTTAAATATAATTACTCTTTTTTAATATTAATTCCCTCAAAGGCCTTCTGAAAAATATTCTTCTTGGTTTTTATTGGAAGGATTATATTAATGTTGATTTTTTTGTTTTTTCTCTTTCTTTTGTAGTTGAAATGATTCTGGCTAGCAATTTTATATTTGAAATCATTTTTTTCTCAAGCTTTATCCTGTTCAAAAAAAGTTAAGAGAATCCCCGTACCACTTTCAATGATAATGTAATGGCTAGAAAAAGAGCTCTACATAATTATAGTAACTATCATAATACATCTATTAATGAAAAAATGAAATCAGTGAGGGAAGAAGGATGCATAATTTAAGTTCTTAAGACTCAAATTAAGTGGAATTTCATCAGGAGACATAAAAAGAATACTGAAACATTCAAATTAGAAAAAAGAGTCATCAAAAACAATCAAAACTCCCATCAATAAGTTTCAATAATCATCTTTATCTTTCCATTGATTAATAAAAACTCAAAAGACTTTCCGTACTTAATTATCAAGATAATTATTCTGAAAACATTAATCCAATCTGAAAATAACTTCAGGATATTATCACCCTCTATAAATTTTGCAGAAATAGACAAAAACTCAACAAAAAGATTCAATTTTGATGGTAAGAAAAGGAATTAGATTTAGACAAGGATTCTATTCAGGAAAGTATTCTGAAGATTAGTGAAAAAAAATGATTTAACCCCTAAGCATATCAAAAAAGAAAATCATTGTGAGAATTAGAGGTATTTTCATATACCCAGAAGACAATAAATTGAAATAAAAGTGATAAATAGAAGAATAATTATCTTTAATTATAAAAAAAAATTTTATATTGAAAAGACAATTTGAAATGAAAATTTTATAACAATCACAAAAATTAACAAAATTTAGAAAATACTGTTTTACTTGAAAAATATAAGTGAAAATGAATTTTCAACAAAAATTTCAAAAACAAAATATTTTATAAAGAAAGATTACCAAAGTTCATTATAGCTTCTTTTTATGATGAATAAGATTATGAAGATCTCTTCACTATTGGAATACCCATAAAAAATTAGGCTGGGTCACCTCTGGATGAAATTCTGTAACTAAACTCTAAATAAGCTTAAATTGGCTCTCAAGTATTTTATTTATGAGAATATTAAAACACTCAAGACATTAATTTCATTAAAGCCAAATATCATTGTAACCATTAGTTTTTTGTATTGGAATCAAGATGTGGTGTGCAGCTTGGAAGCTATGAGGAACTGAAGTATTTTCAATTGAAATGTCAAAATGTGTGCATGTAAGAAAAAAGTGAACTTAAATTTTTATATGAGAAATTGATACTTATAGTCCTGTAGTGTAATTTATTAATTTAATTGAATATTTAAGCTTTCAGTTATAATAAATGTCAAGGATTTACAGAAAATTGAATGGGGAAGATCAAATTTTGGGGGGAAAAGGAGTATTGGCTCTAAGGGTTCCAGACTCCCTATAATTTCTTTCTGACAGGAATGATATTTCAAAATACACACAATAATCCATTATGTTTGGCCTGAAATTGAGTCACTGGATCTATTAATCAATTTTTCATGAGACTTTTACACTAACAAGGGCAGTTTTCACTGTTATTAAGAGGGTAAAACAACCCTTAAGCTAAAAAAAACCTCACAAAATAATTTTGAGCTGTTTTGGAGGGTACTTAAGAAAATTACGACATGCTTTTAAGGCTAAAAAGAATTATTACTACAGTAATGGCTGGTTTGTAGGACTAAAATCACTCAAATCAGCCCTTATTTTGCCAAAACCAGGAGTAAATCATGCCATAACTGGATTTCATGTTACCAATATGCTTTTAATGACTTGTGAGAGAAAATTCTACTTTTTAAAGAATAAAGAATGGTGGGTATAGGAGAATTTTTTCCTTGAACAATCTTTCCTTTTACAAGTAGTACAAACACTGTTAAGCTAATAAATGTGAGATTTTAAAAACCATTTTGAAATCATTTTAAACTTCTTCAACATTTTAAAGATTATTTTAATCATTTATCTTTACCCAGTTAAACCATTTTTACCCTTGTTCCACCCCAAAAGTTAAATACAGGAAATATTATGACTGTAAACTTTGTTCCTTTGCTTCAAAATTTACTCTGGTAACTTTTGTGAATTTTTTTCCTTTGATATTAATTTTGGAGAATCTGTTGAAATTTTGATTTCTTAAAGTTCTTTTCTCAATTAATTCCAATTGAAATTTCTCTTGAAGAAATTTCTTTTGAAGCCATCAATATCTCTTTCATAGTATGTTTGGATAAATCATTATTATTGGTAAAAGAATAAGTCTTTATATTACTATTGTCTTATACTAAAAAATCTGGAAGAAATACATTTCAAACTCTTTCCTCTTAAGAATCTTAAGATTACTTCTTTTACTTAATTTTACATTATATAAATTTTGAGGACAGAAACAGTTCTTGGTTTTTGAGCAAGCTTTCATATACACACCTTACAATAATAATTAGAATCGATTCAAAGATATTATTCCTTTATTTTTCCAAAGAAAAAATAATTATGAAAACAAGGAGTAAATAAAAATTAAGTAATTATGAATGAAGATTTTATCAATTTTTAGTCAAACACAATGGTTCAAAAATAAATCAAACAATTTCAAAAAATTATTCCAGTATGATCATAAACATGGATGGGGTTGATGATAAAACACATAAATATGAAGCTGGGGTTAATAAAGGGATTTATTTTATCTTTCAATTTACACAAAAGGGATCTTTCACACAAGCTCCAATACCTTTCATGCCAACAAGACATGGATTACTTTTCCTTAGCTTAAATTTAGACTTGAATTTTACAATAAACCTGGTATCATTGATTTTTTAGTAAGAAATCTGAGATTATTCATCAAACCTCGAACCCACAAGCTGATCTCAATGAAAATAAATTATATACCCATTCTGGATGATCTTTCAAAATTAATCAAAAGTTATTTAATTTATGTAAGAGATTTATGAAAATCGTATCTTCTGAAGTAGAAAACAAGCTTTTGATAAAAAAAAAGGAACCAAAAAGACAAAAAAAGAATTGAGTGAAAATCATTTAGCCAGTTTCGTATTGCTTACAATCTATTCAAAATTACTATAAAAGAAAAAAATTTGACTTTTTAAGAATTATTTAACTTGAATAATACTATTCCAAGATAAAATGTTTTATTGTTTCCTAAATATTAAAACCTCAAATCAAGCCTTCAATTTTCTTCATACTCTGTAGCTATGGAAAATCTTCTTCAAAAATATTGAACCATTTATATCCTAGTTGAGGAAATGAGCTGTGGAAAATAACAAATCTCACAGTTCATTCCAAAACTTCTCCCCCTTTTGTTTGTTTTAAATTCGATTTCTCATCTTTATTAATGAATAGCAGCATACTCTGAATATACACATTGAATTTTCTATATTAACTCTGATTCTTGAAAGACAAATATTAAAATTGACATTGTCTTCTTTTTGAGCCAAAATTTCTTTGGATTCTAGGAATAGA
Source organism: Austropuccinia psidii (assembly GCA_023105745.1). NCBI lineage: Eukaryota > Fungi > Basidiomycota > Pucciniomycetes > Pucciniales > Sphaerophragmiaceae > Austropuccinia > Austropuccinia psidii. The sequence goes on from JALGQZ010000015.1 coordinate 26,175,351, forward strand.
TCTTGTGAGCTTGCATAAGATGAATCTGAAATAATGTAATTATATATTGAATAATAAGCCCTTAGTGATTTTGAAATATACATATGTTGACATATTTTTGGGTGGTAAACTTGACCAGTAAATCCAAAATTGAATTCAATTATCTAATAATTTATATAAAAGAGAATCGGGATCAAAATCGGGTATCTTCATCCACAAAAGTAATTAATAGTTAAATTCAAACTAATTATTTCAAAATTAGGTGTGTCTATTTCTTGATCAAAATATTCTTCACCATCTTTACCTGTTTTATGTGATTAAAGTATCAAGCTACCATTTCTTTTTATAATATATCCTTGGAAACCCTCCTTATTAATGACTCCAGAGCCTTTGACCCTATTTTGTAAATTTGCCCATGAAATTGGTTTTTTTTACTTTGGTAAAATTGAAAGCATGAAGTTCAAATACAGAAAAATGTCACATTGGCTGAATCTAATATCAATCCACATTCTATGCAATGATTAACCGCTTGCAACTGATAAAGTTCTTGATAAATCTACATATGATTGAAATTATGAGTCCTTTTTATTGAATTTTGAGGAGGTTTTGACAGATGGGATCATCTTGAACTATATTGACTAATATATTAAATGAAATATTGGTGGTTCAACATAAATTCCTATGTTTATCTGATGATTGATTTTTTAAATAGCTAGATGTGTATATTTAAGGTTCAGGGATGAAGATATGTGGCCTCAGATACTATCTTTCACAAATTGGATGGAAAATAAGGCTGTCTTATTCAATTCCAACGTCAGAGTTTACTTCCAAAGCTGATGTTGTGGAGCTCTTTTTAGTGTGGAATCAGATAAGGAACTCCTTGAGGGGGAGAGTAAAGGTAATAAGTCTTAAATTGCTGAATTTTCCTGTATCAAATAGTGCTAAAAGTGTTAGTGTAGCTCATCTGAATATACCAAAAAACGTTTCTATTGAGATCAATAATCAAAAAATAATCTTTTGGATTTACAGCTAAAGAGGAATATTTTAGAAGTCTCTTATCAGAGCTAATCAAAGAATCAGTAACAATAGGAAATAAGTAAAATATAATTTGAGGAGATTTTAAAGCTATCTGAGTGGTAATAATATGCTAAAAAATTCAATTTTGGGTTGGTAATTTAGATTCAAGTTAAGTATAAAGCAAGATATAATGTAGTAGCTGTCTAGCTCTTTGTATGTGAGTAGTAATTTTCTGATTTATTGTTTGAGATAAGGACTAGAGTAATATAACTAAGTGAAATTAGCTATAAAAAGGGTAATAGTAGCTTGAAGGTGATACAAATTGGCTTATTAATTATTATAATGTTATTAATTTATACCTTATTAGATACTAAGCTATAATGTTTTGAATTTGAATAGAATACCTTCTAATTTTTGGGGATAATATAATGAATACTAGAATACCTACAAGCTTCAGGGATGGTTCTATCTGATTTATTAAACTTTAAACAACAAGTTAATATTACTAACTAATTTTCAGGGAAGTGGAAGAGAAATTGGGTTGGAGAGAGGCTCTATTCTGAATTTTTTAGGTACACCTTGTTATCCATGGAATTCTTATTTGAACCCTTGTAAGCTCCAATTTTTCTCTTGATACCCTTCATTTTGTGATAGATTTCCTAAAAAGGATCATTTGATTTAGTTTATTCAATGTATTTGAAAGCTTTCACATAACTGAGGTATTATTACTAGTGGGAATTTTTTCATGACATCAAGTGAATCTATCTTTGATTGTGGACTTCTTGTTTTATCATTTGAGTGGCTGTGGAAGGGGTTTTACTTTCATTTAATGACACTATTTATACTTTGATTTCTTGGTCGATGAGCTGACTGTTGGAGTAGATGAAAGGGGATTAAATTAATCAAAGGGGTATTGTGTAATCGTTTAGCTTGATGTTTGATTGATTAAAGGATGTTGAGGGATTCTTAATGAGGTGATTGGGTCTAATTAAGGTTTTATGTATATTTTTCAGGTAATTATGCAGTCTTATGCAGGTTATTTTACTCCTATATGATGTGGCTTTTAAGTAAATTCTGCGTTTATTCAGTGTTATTTGAGGTTATTTCCATGCTAACATGAGCTTTAAATAATCTCAGGGAGGCTGGATGATGTGATGTTATGCAGGTAATGCATTTGATTTATAACCTGGGGTGTTACCTGTGGGAACCCCTGCCAATCCATCTATTACTGGTCTCAGGTTGTTCAACCAGGTATTTGTATTTTAATTTCATGACCTCACCTTGTAGGCAACTAATAGTTCAATTTGGGAAGGAAGAATTTTGAATCTTTATCTTTAAAACCCCAAATTTTCAAAGTTTCCTTTCCCCACATCTTCCTTTTCCTCCATCATAATCATTTTTTCTCCTGAGGTTTTTTAAAAATTTCTCAATTTTACCCCTTTTATTTTTTCATTTCATTCGTAAGTGATATTACTTTGAGAAAAACTTAGTTTGAAGTTGATGTATCTATTTCCTTTGAAATAATATTTCACTTTATTGTTACAATATGTGTTTATAAACATTTTAACCTTACCACAGACACCCAGTGATTACCAAGTTGTAATATCCACGAAGCCCTCAATTAGTGAAGAAAAAACCACAAAAATGCACATATGGGCGTGGCTTATTTTTTCAATGCTGAAAACACCAAATTCAATTTTCGATTCAAAATAAAAATAGATCTCCTATTAAAAATACTCAAATGCAAGTGCACTTGAAGCACAAATTACATGAGTGACTATCTCAATGAATTTCACAAGCTGAACACCCCCAAAAACCAATCTATTTCAGAATTCAGGTACACTAAATAAGTATGTCCATCAAAAAAAACCCAAAAAGTTAATTTCTTCTTATATTTGGATTAATTTTGCAGTTATAAATACAGACCAATGCTTTTCTTCTAGGCTTTTTCATTTGAGTCTTTAAGGAATTCTTTTGACTGTTTCAATTCAAAGTGTTATCTACATTTTCCAATAGCTGAAAAGAGATCGTTTCAAACTCTTCTTGAGCTATTAAACCCCTTGGTGATCAAAATCAATGTGTAAAGATAGGCTCTTGTGTCTCATCTTTCCAAGATATTATTTTTAACCAAGAAAATTTACAAAATTTCATAGGTAAAAAACAGACATATTTCTCTTTTACAACCAATACATGAACCAGTCCTAATAAAAAATCATTCTTAGCACTCAAGAAAAGGGTATTAAAAAGATCAAATCTCAACTGTTTGAATAATTTCTCTTTGAATTCAAATTTCCCTACCTCTAAATGAAATAAATAAAATTAAAAAAGGACTTATTTACAAAATTGAATTTGAAGTATTCAAATAATTCATCTTCAAGCTCAAATTTTTCTACCTTCAAATGAAATCAGAAAAATTCAACAAAAGATGAAAAAAGGAGTTATTCAAAAAATTCAATTTGAACTATTTGAACGATTTATCTTGGAATTCAAATTTTTCTACCTCCACATGTAATCAATAAAATTCGAAAAAAATTGAAAAAAGTATTTAATCAAGGGATTTGATTTGATATATTCGATTAATTCATTTTCAAAATCAAATCTACACTTAAATAAAACTAGGAAAAACCAAAATTTAAGATTTTTTTCAAAACAAAATATGAAAAACTCATTTTTATACCAAGATTTTGGAGTTAAATCTTAAATATAAATATGTTCCAAGCGAAATTTTCGAACGGAAAATTAAAATTTATTTGAATATGATCCAATTGAATAATTTAGAGATAAATAAGCAATATTTAAATAATATACTTTTATAAACAATATATTGATGTATGTGGTGTTAGATATTGTTCTGAACTGAAAATTAGTAATTATTCAAAGGGAGGAGATACTTATAGAAATTAATTTGTGATAATTAATAATTTTGGATATTTATTTTTAAAACAAGGATCTTAAAAAGCAAAGATTTTGCATTGATGACAGACAAAATAAATTCCAAAAATCTTATTAAATGTTACTTTGAAATTAAATGAACTCAATCTCTCATTTAAAAGGGAGAATAATTTAAACCATTTATTTTTGACAAGAATTATAATAAGTAACTATCTTTAACTAGCCAAATTCTTGAAAGGTTATTTGAACATGGCATTTTTATGCAATTATTCTAAATTAGTATTGTTAAGTATAAAAAATGGAAATTTTCACTTTAATAAAAAAAAGGTCTTTTGAATTATTTTACAAGACTGATATAAAATATTTACTCATAAATAAAAAATTAAATGTGAGAAATTTCCATAAATAGAAAGATATTTTTAATATTTAAAAGTAGAAAATTCATTTTTAAACAAAAAAGGAATAATAAAAGGTTATTAATACAAGTGGATTTGAAAAATAATTTTGAGGAGACACAAATTATCTCTTTTGAATAAAAAATCAATTGATATTTAATTACAAATAAATTTAATCAGATTATTTAAGAATGAAATTTACGATGAAAAACTTGAGTATTGCATCTTTGAGCACAATTGTGAGCCTTGAGGTACATTTTACACACCCAAACAGGCCAAAAGTGATGTTAAAATAACCCCAAGGTCATGCATATATATAAAAATTCAGTATTTTTCATATATGAACATATGAATAACCTTTTCTTAAGTAAGTAAATTCATGGATTAAATGCCAGATTCAGATTCTGAACAGAAGTTCACCTAGGGTAGCAAAATAGGATAAATAGTCTTAAATCAAATATATGAGGTGGTAATATAGAAAATAATTTAACACCTCATCATCCATACTACATAAAAGAGCTGCTAAAAATTTTGGTTTTTGAATTTTCATGCTAGAATAATGGTAGTGTGAGAAATACCATGTTACAGATAAGCTAAGAATAGGATTCTTCATGTTTGCAGAAATTGAAACTACTGTATCATTACATCCAGTTTTTATACACTCATTGTGGATATCAGTCTTGAAGCCTGAATTACTATTTTTTATGTAAAAATAGCTAAGGGGGACAAAAGACATCAAAGAGAGCCAGGTTACCCAGCTTCTGAGGCTTCTGAGGGGTGGAAACATTAAAAAATTGTATACATGGATGATCATGGACCAAGTTTTCTAGAAAACCTTTTGGGAACATTTTTGGAAATTCAATCTCCCATTAAATCATGAGAAAATAGCAAATAAGCTGATATTTTGACATGCCAAGGAGGTAATGAGAAACTGTGACTTCTTTAATCAATTCCATTATCAATTATTTTCCATTGATAAACCAAAAAAAGTAATTCAAGAAATTTTGAGACTGGTATCCATGAGATTATCTCTTGGAAACTAGCTATCTCTATGCTATGTTTCTATATCTTGTATAAATAGAAGTAAAACTTCAAAAACTCATTCATAATACAATTGTTAGTTAATCCTTCTTAACCCTTTGGGAAGAATTCAAAAAGAAATAATACACACTAAAACCAAAAATAATTATGACTTCATAATTCAAATTCAAAGCTTTAATTAAAGTCCATTTTTTATGATTCCACATTGAAAACTGAATATTCAAAAATTCACAGAAAATAAAACCTGTGATGAAGTTTCCAATAAAATTGATCAATTTGAGAAAAAAAGTCTCTTTCAATAAAATAATATTTACAGCTGTTACTCCTATATCTTTCTTAACCATAAATGGGTTGGTAGTCACATAGAATGACCTAGTTAAGTAATTATGAAAACTGTAGGTGACTACAAGTGATGTAAGCATCAAAACAATTAAGCTTACTGTCTTCTCACTAACTGGTTTTTCACTTTTCTCCATAGAATGCCTCTGTGAGATTCTTTAGACTTAGAAGAAGCCTACTATTTCTTTTTTCCCAGATATATCATATTATAATTAATACCAACAAGTAAGTATTAGTTAAAATCCTTCTTAAGTAACTTTATCTTTCTCAACCAATAAGACAGACGTGAAATCAAAGAGTTATACTATTTCCAATATTTTTTAACTATTAATTGTTGAATTACTGTTATAAATGAGTTATTGATAACTCAACTCCAGAAATAATCTGTCAAATCACTCTGTGAATTCTTTTAAAGGTATTTTTGAAGCATTAGTGAGTGTTTGTTGAATTATTGAGTTTTTTCTTTAAGTTTTCTAGCTTTAATAAAGAATTTATTATAATTATTCTTGCAATTATATGTTTATTAATTATAATAATTCTATATTATCTTAAGGAGAAGCTTTGTTATTAATTCTTCTTGTAATTTACTCTAGTAGGAAAATACAGCTTACTGTTATAATAACTAGTAGTTTATAACAATTAAAAGAAATAATTAAGAAATTAATTATTCTTTGTGGTTATAATAGATTTGGTTATTATATTTCATAAGAACAGTCATATTACTCTTTATTAATAGTAATATTATCAAGAGTTTCATAGAAAAATATTACAAGAATAATTTTGTTTTTTAATAAAATTAATTTTGAAAATTTCCTTCAAAATGAAAAATATGATATAAATTTTGTGATAGCTAAAATATACATATTTTGTGAGCAATGAAAAATCTTTTTTCATATAAAAAACATTTCAAATTTCTTTTTCTTAATGAAATTAGCTTCAATATATTTGAAAATAAGAAATTGAATTTACCAAAAAGATTGAGTAATGAATAATTGTGCATAATAAGTTTTTGTCTCAAAAAAATATAATCTTCAAAAATCTTTTTGAAGTGTAAAGGATAATAAAAAGTTCTTGATAGCTGAAATATACAATCCCTTATAAGCAATTTGATTAACAATATATTTAGTCCAATCATTTTAGCATGAAATTTACCAAAGAAAATGAGTAATTTATATTTAAGAGAAATAGTTTTGTTTTTTAATGAACAATATCTTGCCAAGGTCCTTCAACATGAAATAGATAATAGAAATATTCTGATAGTTGAGATATACAATTTCATATAAGAAATCCAATTACAAATATATTGAATCCAATTATTTAAGCATGAAGAATAGAAAAAGGATTTAGTACTGAATATTTGGGAAAAATAACTTTGTTCTTCTGATAAATATAATTTTGAAAATTTCCTTGAAAAAGGAAAAGATAATCAAAAGCTTTTTGATAATTCAAATACATTATTTCTGACAAAAAATTTAATTACCAATATATTTTATCTAATTATATAGGCATGCATTCTACCAAAAGAATTAAGTAATGTATCTTTGAGAAAAATAATTTTGTTTTTCAATTAATATAGCTACGGAGAGGTCCTTCAAAATGCAAAAGATTATAGAAATCCTTTTATAATTGAAACACAAAATTTCTTATAATAAAATTAATTACAATATATACAATCCAATCATTCAAGCATGAAATTTACCCACAAATTAATTAATTAATATTTGAGTAATTGTTTTGGTTTTCTAATCAATATAGTTCTTTAAGGGTCCTTTAAAATTCAAAAGATGATAGAAAGTTTTCTATAACTTCAATGTACCTTTCTTCACAAACAAAAGCTATCTGTCCTCCTATAAAAAGTTTTTGAAACAATCAAGTAAATTTCTTTTCCTTAAGGGAATTATATTCAATATATTTGGAAGTTAGAAAATAAGTGGGTATTTGAGAAAATCTAAATAATAATATTTTAGAAATTGTATTTTTTATTCAATATCCAATCTAGATAAAGCTTCATTTTTGGAAATGTTTTTGTTTTAAACAACTAATTTCTTTCATTTGAACTGAATCTTGAAATTCATTCATGTGTGAAAAGATATTTTGGATAAATAAAATTGGTTTTATTCCATATCTTGGAAAAAATATTTATCATTTTGTGTTTTTATTTAAGAAATTGGATACTTCAGTAATTCTAGTGGAAAAGCATAAACTTAAGTAGAAAAGAAATTTTTACAAAAATTGGACTTCTGGAATGTGTGACAATCTGAAATAATATTTTAATCTCAAATGGCTTACACAATGAAATTAATTCTGAATGCAATCTATTTTTCATTCCATCAAGCCAAAAACCCATCTTTAAAATAAATCATTCCTTTTTCAAACAATTTCTTCGAAATATTATTTCTTGATATTAATTCAAATAAAAATTATTTTTCATTACCCACAAAAAAAGGTTGGCTTACCTGAAGATTTTTTTAATTTAATTTATAATTTTTGTTTCATTGAAAGAAGCTTTTGGTTTCATTATAATATTTTTTCATTAAATGAGGCATTAATTTCTAATTAACTAAAATAGTAGCTTTCTTGAAAAGAACTTATAATTAATTCTATTGAATCTTGGTTTTTAATTGGATTGAAGTTTTTCCTACATAAAAAATCATTATTTCATTTGTGTTGAATTGAATGATTTATCAACTTGAAAAATATTTGTTTCATAACATGAAACAAATTTCCTTTCTGTTGAAACATGATAGTCTTATAGAATTGAATCTTTTTATTTAATTACTTGAATTATGTCACTTTCATAACAAGAAAACTGAGTTTTAATACCTTGAAAGATTTTTGTGTGATCATTTGAAACTGTTTTGTTTTGTTACTTGAGAAACTTTTGTTTTATTACTTGGGAAATGTTCTTTTGATCACTTGAAACATGATTTTTTGCTCACATGAAAAATGTTTGTTTCATAATGCAAAACAAATCTTTTATTTCCTTGAGAAATTTGAGTTTTATAGCATGAATTTTATTTTTCATTACTTTAAACATGTTTTGTTCATAAAAAGAAAGATGAGTTTTTAATCACTTGAAACATTTTTGTTTGAGAACTTGAGGAATGTGGGGTTCATCACATATGACATGTTTGTTTGATTGTCTAATTCATTTTTCATTGGAAATTTTCCAGAAAGGAAACATGTTTTTTTCACATGATGGGAAAAGTGTCTTTCATTGAAAATTGTGTTTTTTCAAAGAATAACAATTTGCTTATTATGTGAAACAGGCTGTCTTTATAAAATTCCAAAATTTTATTTGATAATTTCTGAATAAATCAATCTTCTTAAGATAAATAGGGGGCTTTCAACTAGACAAGAAGCTAATCCTTTGAATAATTTAAGAATATTAAGTACTTGAGATCATAAATTTAATTATGAATTTCAATGGAAGATAGAAATTACTTTGAATAACATAAAAATAAATACTTAATTCAAGAAATGTTAAAAGATATACAATGAAAACATAAAAAAAGAGGCAATATTGTTGATAGTGTTATGAAAAATAGTAAAGATTATTATTACAGTGAATTAACAGATTTGAAAGTTGAAATAATTTTTGGGATTTTTTTTTTCACTAGTAAACATAAATTGGAGTTTCATAATTTTGAGCTTTTTGGTGGTAGTAACTACATTTTACCTGATTTTCCTACAAAGAATGAAATTCTTTCTATTGTTAGATTCACCTCATTTTGAGGAGGATCAAATTCAGAATTTATTGAAGATTTTAAGAAGGTGGATGATTGGAAAAAAAAAGCTTTGAGTTTTTACAAGGATATAACTCATATTTTACATCAATAAGGCAAAATGATAGGTGATTGATGGAGGAAATCACAAGAAAAAGAAGAATTTGGAAGATATAAGCCTGTCAAAATTGAACTCTCACTATTGAAATATAGAATCAGATATGATGAACTAAATGAGGAGTTAAAATCTATACACATGTAGAAGAAAAAGTTTCCAATTAATTTTGAAAAAGACATTTTAAGAATCCCACAAAAAGTCTGAATTTATTGTGACCAGTATCTTCAGACAAATTATGAATCAAGAATCCACTAAAAAATATAGATTTTCAATAAATATCACTGTTAAATTTGGTGAATTTTTTTATACTTGTCCCAAGGATCGAAATTCTCCAATTATTCTTATCAAATATGAACTTCAGTAGAGCTATAAAGGTTGAATGTTTTCAAAAAAAACACGGTCATACTGCTTAAGGAGGAACTTTTGTGTTTCCCAGTTAAAAATTTGGAGTATCATTCTAAAACTCTCATGGGATTTATGAAATATTTTGGAAACCAAGGGAGAATTGATACCAAAAATTGAATCTTTCAGAGTAAGAATTTGGAAAAAACACTAGGATTGAAGTAGCATTCCATATTGAAAGGGAATGAGTTTTGTCTTATCACAGGTATAATCAGGGTTTGGGAAAGTACAGAAATGTCACTTTTAAATATGTTCATTTGGGGGATAATAATACTTGATATGAAATGAGGTCATTTGCCTATATTTTTTCATATTTTCAACAAGCTATGAAGCTCAGATCTATAAATAATTATTGTGATCTGAAAATACTTTTGGTATTAACTCTTTTCATACCTTGTGGGGAAGTATAATTGCAAGAATAAAACTGAATTATTTCAATTGGAAATCTATGATATAATCATGGGAAACCGTTTTTGGAAATATAAGTAATAATTATGAGCCATTATCATGAAGAATTAAATTATTATTATTAATAATTATGAGATTGGTGTTATTCATTACTTTGAAAGGGATAAATATAAATATCAGTAATTTTAGGAATGAGTATTATTGAGGATTCTCTCATTATTATTAAAAATGAGCATTAATAATAAAAATAGCTAATGCATTATTTCTTATTATAGTTAATTAAATTATCAATATTATAATTTATATGGTGATCATAATTGTAAGGTGTGGTTATGAAACTTTGATTAAAAATCAAGTACTTTTTGTGTCCTCAAAATTTGTATAAGGTAAAAATTGATTAAAAATAGTATGAAATAATATTTTTAAGAGAAAACACGCCAATTTTATTGTTTTTAAATTGATAATTATAAAACAATAATACTATAAAGATTTATTGTTTTACCAACAATGAGAATTTATTCAAAAATAATGTACAAGAGATATTTAAGGCTACAAAAGAAATTTCTTCAAGAGAAATTTCAATTGGAATTAGTTGAGCAAAGAGCTGCAGGCAATTAATATAAGAACAGAGTCTTTGAAAATATTATTAAAGAGAAAAAATGCCCAAAGGTGACCAGAGTGAATTTGGAAACAGTGATGAAAGATGCTTTAATTCACTTATGGGGTGGTTCAAGGGTAAAAATGATTATAAGAGTTACAAACAATGATTATAATGATGTCTTCACGTGGTTAAAAGGTTTGAAATTTTTTAAAAAGGTTGGTCCAAATATTTTATTGATTGGTTTAACAGTGTTTAAACTAATTATAAAAGGAAAAGATTTTAACCTGAAGCAAAAAGTGGGGCAAAGAAGACATTCTTTCATAGCCATCAATTCTCTTAATCCAAAAGTAACATTTGCTCCTTTCAGTCGTGGAAAACACTCTTACAACAGAAAAACCAATTATGGCATCATTGAACCCTGGTTTAGACAAAAAAAGGGATATATTCAGCCATTTTGGACCCTTAAATCAGCTATTGCTATAGTAATACCTGGTTTTAAACCTTCAAAACACATCAGAATGTGTTTAAGGGACGTAAGAACCAGTTAAAACTGTTTTGAAAATGTTTTTTTTTATCTTAAGGGTAGCTTTACCCTCTTGGCAACAGTTAAAACTTCCCTGGTTGGTATCAAAACCTCAACATCAATTGAAACAAAGACCCTTTGACTCAATTCAAGGCCAAATTTATGAACCTTTGCATGGATTTTGACATCTCACTCCTGTGAGAAAGGAATTTGGGGGTCTGGCTCCCTTGAAGCCAAGATTCCCTTTCCCCCTCCAAAATTAATCTTTCCAATTTATTTTTTCATTAATTCCTCATATGTAGTATACTTAGAATTTACACATGCAATTTGATTGAGTTTAAAAATTACACAATTGTAATAATTGATACCTCATATGTAATACATGCACACATTTTGACATTTTCATTGAAAATACTTCAATTCCCCATAGCTTCTAAGCTACACACCACACCTCAATTTTAACACAAAAACTGATGGTTAACACCACATTTGATGTGAATTAAATTAAGGCTTTGAGGACTTTCAACTTTTTTACATAAATTACTAAAAATTAATTCAAGCTTGTTTAGAGTTGAGTTACATAAATCTTACCCAGAGGTGACCCCACCTTATTTTTTATGAGGAGTCCAATGGTGAAATAATTTTCATATTTTTATTTGTTGGATAAAAAGTTATAATCATTTTTATTTAACTTTATTACAAAAATATTTCAGTTTTGGTATTTTTGTTGAAAATTCATTTCTACTTAATTTTTTCAAGTAAAAATGTGTTTTTACAATTTTAAATTTCAATGTAATTTTTTTAAATTTTCATTTTTGTGTATAAATTTGTATTTATATGATGATTTTATTTTGATAATATAAATAAATTTATTTTATTTATAATTGTATCTTTGTTTTATTATTTGTGGTCTTTTGGGTATCTGAATATACCTCTAAGGCTCACAATAATAATGAATTTATCAAATATGGCTATAAATATAAAATCAGTCATCATTATAGTTAATTTGTCACTTTATAAAAGAATTTCTTTATTAATCCTTATTAGAACTGGGTTTTCAATCTTATAATGATTATTGAACTAAGTATTTATTGATATAGCTAGCAAATTATTTAATTTTTAATACAATTTCTTAATTTATTGATTAATATCATGATAAATTTTTTTAATCAATTATAATTAATTATTTTTTCATTACTATATTGGGATTATCAATAATTATTCATAATGACTATATCTTATTATGATAATTAGTTAATTATTACGATATAGTTTCCATTATTATTAATGTGCTTATTAATTATCATGATTGATTGAGGTGTTTTAATTAGCTCATTTATTATTCCATACTAGCAGCCATTTAATATTCCTTTTCAAAGTTTCTTCATTGGTTGATAAATAACTTTTCATTTTTATTATTGAGAACTATCGTTATTTATTATAGCTGATTGGCTAATTTCTATCATTATTCATTAATTTATAATTATTATAAGAAAAACATTAATAATTATAATAGATAATTATTATTCTAAAAATTAATATTTGAATTCTTAATGAGTCCTTTATTACTTATTATTAGCATAGTTTCTTTGAGTTATTATCATACTTGCTTACCTTATTATTTATTAATATAATTAACTCATTGATAAATTCAGTAATTCTTTCTATATTTGATTTATTGACTCTTAATATTAATTATGATATAATTTAACCCATGAAGTTCTGTTTTAGCTCATTAACAATTAGTTTATATATAATTCATTAATTTTTATCATAAGTAAGTTATTTCCTATGATTATTATTAATTTATTGACTATGAAGAAGTTGCCAATTATAATTGAAATTGCTTTGTTAATTTCTGATAATATATTAAATTTTATTATGATTAATCAATGAATTTTTTGAAGTATCAACTTATTAAAATCCAATTTCTAGCTATAACTAATCAATAAGAATTATCTGTTTTGAGATTCATTTAATGAGGATGATAACAATTATGTATTCAAAAATTCTTGCTATTATAATTTGAAAATGATAATAATTTTCATTCAAATTGAAAAATTTATTGAATGTTGCTTTTTAATTCTACTTAAAACTTATCATTATTATATTTTATTTATTCAAGAACTTATTTCTGTGCTATTACTACTAAATAATTTAAGGGTGTTGGTAGAAACACATAAGAAAATTGGTAAAAACACAAAAGGGGTGCCCTGGGCCCATTTTTAATTAAAAATGAAACACAACCACACCTGTATTGGGCCAAAACATGCCCAAAAGAGCTTTTTTCCCCACAAAACCTCTCTAACTCCTAAATGTTCCAGATTTTTTTGCCCAGCCCCCCCCAGAAAAAGGCCAAACACCCAAATAATCCACATTATCCCCACCCCAAACCATTTTTTTTTTGGAAAAACAGCATTACCAAAGCCATTTTGCAAAGCTTTTCACAATTTTTTTTCTTTTTTTCCCCCAAAGACTGCATTTTACATCACAGAAACCTGCTTTCAAGCCTCTCAATTTTTAATTTTTTACCTTCCCTCATCCATTAATCCCACATTTAAACCACTTTTTTTCACTCTTAACCACTTCTGTTCATTTTTCACACCTTTTTTCACTTCTTTTTCACATATCAAAAGGATCTTACCCCATTCCAAATCCCCACATTCCCCCTTTTTTTCACTTTTATACATATTTTTCATTCAAAAATGCTTCAACCCCCCACTGAAGGTGAATTTCAGACCCTTGAGCTTCTTTGGCAACATGTGCATAATGTTGCCAGGGCTAAGGGGTATGCTGTGTCCACCTTGAGGTCCAATATGACCCACAACCAAATTGAAAGAGGTTGTGACAGGTCTGGGACCCCAAATGCCAACAAAAGCCCCTCCAAAACAATCACCTCAAGAAAGCTTGACTGTCCTTCTAGACTTTATGCCAGAAAATATGCCAAGAGTACCACTTGGACTCTTAAAGTCAAAAATCCTGAACATAGCCATGATGCCACTGAAAATATCATGGAACATCCTGCTTTCAGGAAATTCAATGAGAAAGAAACATCCCAAATTACTCAAATGTCTGAATCACTGCTCATTCCAAGGCAAATTCAGGCCCAATTATGCATCCAGAGGGAGTCTTACAGGCCTGTAATCCTTCAAGACATTTACAACCAAGTCAAGAAAATCAAGAAAGACAAACTGCAAGGAAGAAGGCCCATTGATGCTCTTATTGACACTCTCAAACAAGAAAATTTTGTTTGGTCCTCTGCAAGGGATTCTGAGGGACACATTACCTCCTTGTTTTTCACTCACCCCCTGGCCATAAAACCCTTCATGGCTTTCCTCATGTAATTCTTACGGATTGTACTTATAAAACCAATAATTAAAAAATTCCCCTTTTTCATATTTTTGGGTTAATCTCAACCAATAAGACCTTTTCTGGGGCTTTTTGTTTGATGAAGAATGAAACTGAACCCTCATATACTTGGGCATTAAATCAATACATAGAAAAGGTCCTCAACAAAACCAATCTTGTTCCCCCTCCAGTTATTGTTATTGAAAGGGATCTGGCCTTGAAAAACTCTCTTAAGAAGCTCTTCCCAGACTCCAAAGTCATGCTATGCATTTGGCACATCAATAAAGATGTATATGCTATCTTCATGAAGAAAATTGGTCATGGAACTGATTCTGAAAATTTTATGGGCCTTTGGAATCAAGCAATATACTTTTATCTTTCACTTTATTTCACCTTTTTCTTATTTTTGTTTTTATTAATGACTTTGGGATTCATTTCTCAGGTTATGTATCCATCCACTGAAAAGTCTTTCAAAGACAACTGGAAGAAGCTTCAAAAGCAAGCCAAAAATCCTGAAGTCTTGCAGTATTTGGAAGATACCTGGCTTCCTCTAAAGGAGTATTATGTGCCAGCCTGGACCAACCACCATTGCCACCTGGGTGTGGGATTCACCTCCAGAGTTGAAGGTGCCCATGCCATGGTGAAACTTTGGCTCCAAAAGTCCACTGGTACTCTCCTGGAGGTAGTTAGGGCTCTCCACATGGAATTCAGAAAACAATTTATTTAAATTATCAACAGCATCTCCAAAGAAATGATTGTCCATGTCAAGAATTTTTCTCCACACATCTGTGCCCTCAATGACAAGGTGTCTCATTATGCTCTTCAGATGGCCTTTGACAATTTCAAAACCAAATTCCCTCCCAATGAAAAATGCACCAACAAATACAACAATTATCAAGGCATTCCTTGCAAACATAAGACCCAAAAGGCATTTGTCCAACGCCAAAGGCTTGAAATATCAGACTTCCATCCTCATTGGAATTTGAATTTGCCTGTGAGAGTTTTTTAATTTCTTATTCTTATTTTTTTCTTATCAACTGATTTTATTTGTCATATTCTTCTCAGGCCGGGTTTCAAGGTGATGCTCAAAGTGCTGAAAAAGAAAGAAAGAAAGAATGAAGCCCAGAAAATATTTGAAGCTATTGGGGAAGACCTTTTTCAAAGACCAATGGCAGAAATCACCCCAATTCCTCAACATTTTCAAGATGTTTTGATTGGAAAAGTCACATTTGATCAAATTCCCAAGAGTCAAGAGGATGATCAATATTATGAAGGCCCTCTAGAATGCAAGAATATCCGTGGAAGACCTCAAGGAGCCAAGAATAAAAACAAAAATCAAAACAAAAGACAACCTTTATGATTTAAAATAATTGAAAGTCAATCCAAGAGAAGAGGAAGACCCCCATCAAAAGTGACCAGCACAACAACATCAAGATCACAGTCAAATGTCCCCTCCAATTATGGAAGTGGACTCATCTGAAGATTCTGAAGATTCTGAGGACTCATTATCTAAAATAATTAGTTCATCAGATTAACTACCCTCAGCAACTGAATTAAATAAATCAGAAGTCACCCTTAGAAGGTCCAGAAGATTGGCAATTGGAAGCAAAACCTCACAAAGAAAACCACACAAGCCTGCAACCAGTTTGAAGATATATGATGAAATTGACTTGACCTGTGAGCATTGTCAAAGCAATTATCACACAAGTGATGAATGCTCCAAGCTTTTTGTGAGTTTCTGATTCTTTTTAATGTATATTTCTCTTGTTTATCTTGATATTTATTCATTTTTTGACCTTATTTTATCAGATAACTGGCTCAGAAGACTTTCCCAAGTTTATATTGAAATACACCTTCAAGGCCATCAATGTCCAGGGTGATGGAAATTGTGGCTACAGAACAGTGTCTCACTACATTTACAAGACTCAAGATCAATGGGCTGATGTCAGAGGTGAATTGGCTGAAGAAATTAAACAAAATAAAGACCTCTATGAAGCCATGAGCACCTTAATTCCCTCAGTATCCTCTTATTTGGACAGAATTGAATGGTATGAAGATGTTGGCCAGGCTCCAAAAAGCAAGTGGATGTCCATGCCTGACATGGGGGATCCAATTGCAAATATTTTGTTCCACAGTCCAATATTTTTCTTTTTTCCCTTATTTCTGTCCTCCAAATGATAATACCTCCATTTTCATCTGCTTCTTGGATAGCTGTGCTCATTTTGTTCCTTTGGACATAATCATTTCTGAAATTTATCCAGTCCCCCCCATTACTGTGAATTGGGAGATTCATGCCCAACCACAAGCCCATGGGTGGGCTGATAAATCTAAGAAACACAGAATGTTGTATTTGTCAAATCTTCCTCCCCCTCTCAGAAAAAACCCACTATTTTGGAGGTTGTTTCTGATTGATTGATTTTTTATATACAATTTATGCCAATTATCCCCCTCCTCAGTCATATTTATTTCTTAAGTCCCACCTCAGTCTCCTTTTCTATCAAGCATGTGGAACCTTTGTACTTAGAAATAGTTGTATTACAAAAAAGGAAAAAAAATGAAAAAAATACACTTATTGCCCCTGAACTTGCTGTCCCACCAAAACAATTCCCCAAAATCATAGGCTTATGGTTCTTTATTGTCCAGATTGAACCCTTCAATTTAAAAAAAAGAAGGAAATTCATAAGTTGGAAGTTATTAAATTAACTTTTTAAAAATAGGCATATTACGATGACAGGAAAAAACATCTGAAAAAAACCCTTTTTGTGCCTTCACTTGTCCCACCAAAAAAAATTCCCAGAATTATGGGCTTCTGGTACTTCATTCTTCAGATTGAACCCTTCATTTAAAAAAGAAAAATTAAGGAAATTAATAAGTGGGAAGATTTCAAATGAATTTTTGAAAAAAATATGCCATTTTGGCATATTGGCCAAATTTGTGAAATTTGGCAAATAAAAATTGAAACAATTTGTGCGTATTAACATGCCAAGTCGGGAAAAATATGGCAAAAAAAATTAAAAAAAATCCTCAAAGCTGAGCCTGAGGAATTTATTTTGAAAAATAAGGTCACTTACATGTGTTTACCAACACCCTAATTTAATTACCTATTTTCAACCGGCGTTTTGAATGGGACAAAACTGGTTATTTTTCTTAGTACTTGGAGCACTTGCGCAGTTCACAGGAGGTGAATCACCACATAGGGTTTACACCTCCTGTTTGACTGGAGGTTGGAAGGAGGTGAGTTTATTTTTTTACCTTTCTTCAACAAACTCCCTCAGCTCCTCAACCTATTAATCCAATTTATTTATTGTTCTTACTCAATTTCCTATTTTTCAGCATTATAGAAAAGCATTGAAATATTTATACGTGAAAAAGAGAATTAGTGATTATAATAATAACTAGTAATAAGTTCTTATTACAATTTAAAATCACAAAATAAGTATAATGAAAAACTATTGATACAAATAAATAATTAATTAGAAGAAGAATTTGTAAATTAATTATGGTGAAAGTTATTAAAGATATTATGATTAAGAATTTCATTATAATAATAATTGATAATTTATGTAACTATAAGAATAACTAATCCATTTCTTTACATAATAATCAGAATAACTATACCCTCTCTAGTAGTAATAATTTTTATACATTGGTTAATTATAGTAGATATTAAGCTTGATTATTTTTAATGCACAAAGATTAAAATAAATAAATTTATTAATATGGAAATTATAAAACTGATTATTATAAGAATTCAAAAGTAATAGGATATTAATTTGCAAAAAATGAATAATGAAAAAAGAATAAATTAAATTATTTTTTTAACTACCATGTTGAATCAATTAAGTATTTATAGTGATTATCAAGAATGAAAATGATAATAGTAATAATTAAAAATCTAATGAAGCACACAAATAATAAAGAAATTATTTAAAGAAGCTCAATATAGCCACAATTAGTCCCTCAATTATGTATAAAATAAGGAGTAATAGTTAATTATTATTGAGGAATAGTAATTATAATAATAAACAATAACCAAACCAACTATAATCATAATTAATAATGTAAGTCACTATTGAAAGTATTGAGAGATTTCCTCATGAGGAAAATAATTTTCTGTTTTTATTGATAAATTATAATGATGATAAATCTTTATTATAACAAAAAAAATAAATTTATTCTAATAAAAATTCTAAAATTGATCAAAATAATGAGAAAAAAAGAAGGGTAAACTAATGGATAACAAATTAACTGTCATAATAAATGATAAATAACTTCGGAAAAAACTAGAAAGCTAATTATAATCTGCAATAATCAGTTAAGTAATAACCATAATAAGAAGTAATAGGTAAATTAATAATAGTTTAAATTATCACAAAGAAATAAATTAGTAACAAAAAATTGCTAAAATTAGGTATAATATACATTATCAAAGCAAGTAATGATCATATAAAGTAATAAGTTTGTGAATAATTGTGAAATTTTCTATATTGAAGCAACTAATTGGCTTTAATATTAAGAAATAACAAAATCTATCATCATAATAAATAAATGTAGCTAGTTAAAGAAATGATTAATAATTTAATTCATTATAAAAATGAGTAATAAGTTTACCAATAATGATAACAGTAGTTAATCATTTAATTCCTTAAAATGATAAATGTCTGTTTGAATTGATCAATTATAGACATTACTAATATATCAAATCAATAAACCAGTTATAATGATGATTAAGAGATTGATTAATTTCAATTCTAATAGATAAATTAGTCAGCCATAATAGTAATAACAAAGCTCATTAGTAGAAATAATGTGAGACTTAGAGGTATTTTCATATACCCAAAAGACCACAAAAAAAAATTAATATACAAACATAAATAATATAAATCTATTTATATTATTAAAATAAAAATTAAAAAAATAAATATGAATTTATATACATAATCAAAAATTTAATTATAATTTAATAATAAAAATACATTAAATTTGAAAATTGTAAAAACACATTTTTACTTGAAAAAATTAAGTAAAAATGAATTTTTAACAAAATTAACCAAAATAAAATAATTTTAGAAAAAAGTTAAATAAATTTTATCATAAATTTTTATCTAACAAATAAACATATAAAATTTATTTCCCCATTGGATTCCTTTTAAAAAATTAGGTGGGGTCACCTCTGAGTGAAATTTTTGTAACTCAACTCTAAATAAGCTTAAATTAAGTTTTCTGTATTTTCTGTATAAAAGTTGAAAATTCTCAAAACCTTACTTTAATTCACATCAAATTTAGTGTTAATCATAAATTTTTGTGTTAAAATTGAGGTGTTGTGTATATTTTAGAGGTTATGAAGAATTGAAGTATTTTCAATTGAATTCAATTGAATTGTCAAAATGTGCGCATGTATTACATAAGTGAGCTTTGATTTACGTATGAGGTGTCAATTGCTACAGTAGTGTACTGTAAAACTCAATTGGATTACATATGTAAACTGTAAGTATAATACATGATGAGGAATTAAAGGAAAAAATAAATTGGAAAGGAACTCTAGCTCTAGGGGGGAGCCAGACCCCCAAAATCGTCACACAGTCTGTGACTCAATTGATGATGAGATTTTGATACCAACCAGGGTAGTTTTAACTGTTGCCAAGAGGGTAAAACTACCCTTAAGATAAAACAATCTTAGTAAAAACAGCTTTAACTGGCTTCTACGTCTTTTAAGCTCATTCTGACGGTTTTTGAAGGCTCTAAGCCAGGTATTACTATAGTAATGGCTGATTTAAGGGTCTAAAATGGCTAAAACCCGCCCTTTTTAGGTCTAAACCAGGGTTCAATGATTTCATAATTGGCTTTTCTGTTGTCAGGGTGTTTTCCACAACTGACAAGAGTAAATTTCACTTTTGGAGTAAAAAAATTGATGGCTATAAAAGAATGTCTTCTTTGCCCCACTTTTCTCTTCATGTCCGAATCTTTTCCTTTTATGATTAGTTTGAACACTGTTAAACCAATAAAGAAAAGATTCCAACCACCCTTTTCATATCATTTCAAAAGTTTTAACCATGTGAAAGAATCATTATACTAATAGTTTGTAACTCTTATAATCATTTTTACCCCTGAACCACCCCAAAAGTGAATTAAAGCATCTTTCATCACTGTTAACTTTGTCACTTTGTTTCCAAATTCACTCTGGTCACTTTTGGGCATGTTTTTCTCTTTAAATATCTTCTTAAAGACTTTGTTATTTAATTAATTTCTTGCAGCTCTTTGCTTGATCAATTCCAATTGAAATTGCTCTTGAAGAAATTTCTTTTGTAGCCTTAAATATCTCTTGTATAGTATTTTTGGATAAATCTTTATTGTTAGTAAAACAATCAATTTCTATTATATTATTGTTTTATACTTACAAAGTTAAAAAAACAATAAAATTGGCATGTTTTCCCTTTAAAAATACTATTTCTTACTATTTTTAAATAATTTTACCTTATACAAATTTTGAGGACAGGAAAAGTACTTGATATTTTATCAAAGTTTCATATCCACACCTTACAAATAATAACTTGTAAATCAAATAAAAGAGTAATTATTCAATTAATTGTAGCTAATAAAATAAGTAATTATGATAATAATTAATTAATTAATTAATTAATCACTTATAATATCAATAAATCCATTAGCTTTAAGATAGGTTGATAAACTATATATAGAGATAATTAATATGTTAATGATAATGAAGTATTAAATACATGATGATAATAATTTCTAAGATGATCAATTTTATTGTAAAATAATACATTCAATAATGATCAAAATTAAAAAAATAATTTTAAAAACAACTAAAGATTAAAATCACTTATTTCAGAATGAAAAACCTAATTAATTAATTAATTGAAGTTATAAATTAATCATTATAAAAGAAGTTGTCAATGATAATGGAAATTATTATATTATATCAGAAAGATAGCTATACTAATAAATAAGAAATCTATCAATAAGAATAATAATTAAAATATTAATTGGTCATAAAAATAATTAAAAGTTGAAGAAATTTTAGTGAGTGATTGATATATCAAATCTAATATTAATCAATTAATTGATTATGATTAACTAGTCAATTAATTATAATAATAATATATAAACGAATCATGTTAAAAATGAGGAAATTAATCAGGATGAAAAAAACGTTTTTGATAGCCATATTTAATAAATGAAATGGAGTAATAATGAATAAGTGACTGGGAGTAAAAAAAAAAGTTATTCTTGATGAAAATTGATAAATCAATTATAAGAATCATCAATAAATTAACTCTAGTTATAATGGAAAAACTCCCCAGAAGTATTCTGAAGAAAATAATCAATTGATGAAAAAAAGCAACCCATTTTTAGGGATTATCTCAGAACAGAGCCTTAATTTAATTGACGAAATATCAAATTAAAAATTCATCAGAATAAGAATTAATAAACTGAATTATAAAGTGCTTTATAACATAATTCCCCCTAAAAATTCTATTGGTTTTCAACAAATTAAAAGCTGATGTAAAGATTCTTGGTAATCATTCATAATCATTAAAATTTTATAATAATCTCTTAAGACTCAATTAATTTTTTGTTTATAAGTAAAAATATTCATGAGCTAACAAATTAAAGCCTTATTATTAAACAGTTTATTTTGTGTTAAATTGATCAATTTTTTCTGATATATTTTTTCTTTTAATTTTTAGCAAAATTCATAATTTTCTTTTTAAAAAAATTAATTTGTTACAATAATAAAATAGGGGAAGGAAATATTTATGCTGAGTCTTTGATTGATGTCTTTTTATGTATGAAAATGTGTGTGAGGTCTATTACTAAAGTCAAAAAAATCATAAACCTAGGTATTTTGGGTGGCCTGGCCCAAAAATTCTACTTTTCATTCACCCTTTCCAAATTAATATTAATTTTTATTATACTATATTTCTACCACATTTGATATGATTCAATTAAGCTTCCTAATAGATACCAATGGATCTACCAGTCAAAATTCAAACTCTTGACCAAATAATCACTTTTGAAATTCCAAAGTTAATCTAAGTCAAATTTCACAAACTTATTTATCCAAGGAGAATAATGGATATTATTCATGGCTATTTTATGGATCCCAAAATAAAATCAAGCATAATTAAGGAGCCAAAAAGAACTCATTCTATCATCTCAAATAATTTCATCAAGACATGTGGTTTTAAGCACTTGAAGAAAAGGATGGAAACATACACAGTAGTTTTTCAAACAACCATGGAAGCATAATTAAAAGTAACAATTTACAATTACAAAAGAACTTCAATGATTACCTAGTAAATGTTATAATTCAATATCAACAGCTGTATTATTTAGCTGAATATAACTCATTTAAAAAAACTATGTGAGACCTGAGAAAATATATAAGATGAATTTCTGAAGCAAAATCTCAAAAAGTATTAAGAAAAGGAATTTTAATAATAAAGAACATATATTTGGCTTTATCAATTCCCGAGAACCACTTTTATCATTTTCTACTGAAATCGGGTCTGGTCCAGGGGGAATTTTGCACATATATAGCTCCGACTTCTCATTATATATCAAAGGATTGGAAAAAATTTACTGCAAGCATTGGATTCTAAAAGCTTCTTGAATCTCACAAAGAAAAACAGAATATATATAGATTTGGTGGAAGTTATCAATTATTCCTTCTATGGAAACTCTGAAACATCAAGGGGATCATAGTGCGGTTCCATTCAAATGGTTACCTAAACTGATTGAACCTCACAGAATGAAATCAATGTATACAGTTTGTTAATTTATTTATAAGTTTTGGATCTCTCATGAATAGGTCATTAAATTATGGAACTAACATTGGATAATGCATCATCAAATACAAAATTTATGAATCTAGCTGTGAAAAAAGGTTTTCTGAAAGGTTTTGACACCAAAATTTGATATTTTTAACATAGCCTTAATTTTGAAGCAAAGGATTTCTTAAAAGAAATTTATATATCAATTAATAAGCTTATGAAGTCTTTAAACTTAATAAAAGAATAAAATGAATAATGGGAAAAATTTAAATGCATTTGTGAAAACAAATAATGACCACAAAGATGGCCCACTTTTGATAATTAAACTACATGAAAATAGACATATTAAATGCTACGTTCAGAATTGAAATAGAAGAGCTCATTAAATCTCTTTAGCTATGAATAAAATAACTCTCAAAGCGCAAAAGAAAAAAAAGAACTTTAACAGTTAAAAAAAATTGGTAGTAAAAAGCACGAAATCATCTCCCATGCAGTTGTAAAAGTTGATCTTCAAAATTATAGCTGAATAGTATGTCTTCCTTTTTGATTATATTTCTGTAATTAAAAACTCACTCAAATTTGTCATAACTATTTCCGACATAATTTATGAGAATGAATGGACTTTTTTCACTTCTTTTCCACTGGAACAAATGAAGCTCAAGGTGTTTCTTATCCATCAATTGTTTTAGTAATTTCTTGGTACCAACTTCTCCTTGAAACATTTCCAAAAACAAGAATGAAGTATCAATAAAATAAAAACTATTCAATTAAGCTGATCAAGCATATTCATATCTTGAAAAAAATTACAAACTTAGATAAAATTCCTGTGCCATGGGCTTTATTTTTGGTTATAAACTCAATATTAGATGGTTTACTCAATCTTATTGTTTACAAGATGAGGAAAACTGTGATACTGAACCAATCAAACATAAATATGAAGAGCTAAGACTTCTAAGAGAATTATATCCTTAAAATTTTCATAAAAATGAAATCAACCGTTCAAAGAATCCTTGAGTTTCTGAAACCACTCCCACAACTCCAAAGCAATTTCATCCATTTTAACAAATAATTACCAAACAAAAAACAAAACTAATTAAATTCTCAAATAATTTGAAATGTATTCACCCAATTAATCAATATCCATTTTTGAATGGTGAAAGAACCAAAATAAAATATTCCCAATATTCTCAAAAATTGAAATATATATTATTGGAATACCTGAAACCTCAGTACCTAGTGAACATATATTTCCTGAATCTGGGAACTTTATTACTAACAAACACACACCGTTTGTATGTGATTCTGTGGAAACAAAAACATGTTTACAATCATGCTTAAAAGATAAAGTTGATGAAAGTATGAACTCTTGGTATGATAATTCTTAATGAATCAATTGTGTATTTTTCTTTGTAATTTTTTTTCCCCTTGAACTATAAAATATTTTATCGAGAAGGGAGGAATTAAATTACAAAGATATGGTTCCATTCCAATAATAATAATGATTTCAATCAATTTCCCAAATAAATGAAATTAACTGAAACTAAGATTATGAGAATACAAATATTTTTCATTATTAAGCTTGTCAATTGCTAACAATACAAGTCCTCAGAATGCTATTTTTTATATATTTTTTTATTATGGTTGAAGTAATAGCTTGTTTATTTTTCAAATAATCATACTTTTATTCCTGGAATAAATAATGTTTTATTATGAAAGACAAAATGTATTTTATTCATATGATATAGTTGAAATAATCAAAGATATGGTGAAATAATTCCCTTTATTTCTCTGAGGCTGTCATGTTGAAAAGAGCTTATTCTTCATTTAATTTTCATGTTCGTTTGAATGTCAAACCCTGGATGCTTGAGTTATGTACTTCTTTCCGAGATTCTATGTGTAATGATAATTTTATGGAAAAAACTTTCTTTTTTAATTTTCCATTACCTTAAATATTATTTTATATCACTTATGAATAATCTTAAATATTTTCTATTATAATAAAGTCATAGAAAGTGATTATCTGAACATTCATATATAATAGTGATTATTTTGAATGAGACTATATAATAAGTATCAAAAGATATTATGATTTAAGAATAATAAATGTATAAGTAATTATCATTGGATAAAATAGAAATAAACGCTCTCTGAAAATAATCTCAAAACAATATCAATAAAAATTGCAACATGAAAAAAAACTGAATTAAAAGTTCATATTTTAATATTTGAATATTTGGAAGTTCATTGTTGAGTATTTAAAGGAAATTTAAATTAAATTCTTAATATTTGGTGGGGTGGAAATTTAATTTCAAAGTCATAAAGTAACTAAGTGAAGAATAATACCTGAATACTAAAAGATAAAATTTAAAAAAAAATCTGCAGTTGCAATTCATTCTGGGACTTAGTTAAAATATACCTATATAAAATCTAAATGAAATTGATATTCAGTTTGAGGTCAATCTGGGTCTTCAATATTCTGAAGAATAATATTTTCAATATAAGTATGCATTTCTCCTTCTCTATTTTTTATTTTATCTATAATGATATCTTGCTATAAGTCATGCAAATTGTATTTATTCCTTTTGATACTATAATTCTTATTTATCATAACTTACTTTGCTATCATATCTTCCAGTTCTAAGTCCGATTTGTTTTTTAAGAATATAAAAGTCCCCTATCTATGCAATACTTATACCATCATTTCGGTATTATTGAACAAAAAACCACCTTTGAGCTTATATTTCCCCAGATGTAAACTTTGACTTATCTCTGAATCTATAAATAATCTTTATAAAAATAGTCATTATTGATATTAATTTTGATTAAATCATAATTAAGTATATCCATAAGATCAAGCTCTGCAATATTTGGTCCTTTCAGATAGCTTAAAGCACCCTGTGTAGGGGTTTCTAACGTAATATCTTCATTTACAAACACAGATTAACATTAAAGATAAGAGACATTTTGGGTAATTGTTATTTGGAAATCCTCAATAATTGTAAGCCTGATCTTTGATCTTCATGATTAATTTTAAGAAACATTTAAATAATCCAAATGTTTCCAATTCTCTCTATTTTGACCTATAAAAATATTATCAAGATTAAGACTTTGAGGTAAATATGAATCAAATTTAGTGCAAATTATGAAAAATATATCAATTAATCTATGGGACATAATCATTTTTTGTTAAGGCAGGAGGTCAATGGCAAGAATTTTCTTAATTAGATTAGAAAAATGTGTAAGATTTCAAAGTAAAAGAACACCTCTTCTTTGATAAGGAAGAAAGTAACTTCCAGCTGTTGCATAGAGGAGCATTCCAAGCTTTTTGATTCATTATGTAAGAAATTCTTTAACTCATAAATAAAAAGTATTTTTTGGAAAGGCAGGAAGTCACTTCCATTTTTTTGAATTAAAATTTGGATTGAATAATTTATTCTTTCTTTTTTACATTTAATTGAAAGGTTTTTGAAGGATTCAGTATTTACTTCATAAGTGGTTTCTGTGATGGTAATTATTTCTCATAATAATCCAATTTTCATCAAAAATTTTAATTTCCACCAACAATACCCTTATTTAATCCAAATTTTTCCTTCCTTATTTCTCATTTTTATCTGACAACTGAATTAAATTCATTTATTTCTTCATATTTTAAAATAAATTCTTCACCCTTATCCTGCATTGGTTACTCACCCCTGATAGCCTCATCATATGACACTTCATCACATTAAGCTCCACACAAGAATTAATTTCTTTTTATAAATTAATTTAAATAATTTTCTTTCAAGAAACAGTAATATTTGATGCTAAATCTCATAGCTTTAAGGTTGGAAATCTCAAGGATTTCATCCCAAAAGCTTAATCCACTAGAGCTTTGATAATAAACAGACACCCATCCCCATTTTTTTTTGATTATAAATAAAACTCATATAGTCACAATGTTTTTTCAAAAGGAAAAAATTCAATAAAATTAGAATGATTCATCATTATTCTATGGCTATTTATAATTCCTTTGTTTTTTGTGCTTTAATGTTTTGCATAAATTTTTTATTTGTCTATTTTGTATATTTTATCTGATAGTTTTTTCAAGAAAAACCTTTTAAGGTTTTCTTTTATTTTTTTATTCTTTTGAAAAAGAAGATAGCCTCATTATGAAACCAATTTCCTGTTTTATTTCCTTTTAATAATTCTTTTAATACATATGTCCTTGAATATTTCTAAAAGTCAATTTCTTCTCTTATTACTTTCTCCTAATGTTTCACCTGTTCAATCCCTGATGAATCCTTCTTTCTTATGTAAAAAGAGATATAATTTCTCTTTCCAATGTAATGTTACCCAAAAATCTCCATATTATCTAGATTGAAGTATTATTTTTTCCAAATTCTATATTCATAAATCCCTTTTGTTGTTTTTTCATAGAAAGAAAATACTTCCTTACAGTATTTTTTTCCTAATTTTCTCTAACACCATCATCAGTTAGCTATCCCATCAATTTTATACTTGAAATATTGAATTCTTGAACATTTTTAGACTATTTTATTCCTTTTTCATTGGTTTGAGCTTCATAATTTATGTCTTTGAATTATATATAAGAAAGAATCAAGGAATTCTGTCCTTCTTGAGGTGTTGGAAGTGGCCAGTATGAAATTTTACCATAATACTTTTAGAAGCCTTCTTTATAAATACTCTATAGGTCTTCTTCATCCAGGCCATATTATTTGATAGAATCCATAAGGTATTTTCCTATATGAGAGATCCCCCCTCCTTCTTTTTATGGTCTTCAAGAGTTTCTTTATTCAGGAGTTCTTTCATAAGCTTTTCATATCCATTATAATTTTTGAGTTTCTTTATTGAAGGCTGATGACATTCTCTATCTTTTAAATTATCAGCCTTGATTTTGAATGTGTTCTTTAATTTTTTCAGAAACTCTTTATATGCAAGAAGCTTTAATAACTCTTTTTTAATATCTCCAGAATTAAAAATTTGATATTGGATCCATTTTTTTCTAACCCCTTATTCCTATTCATGTTTCTTGAAAAATATTTCTTCCTCAAAATATGTAAAAAGATTCTTTCTACTACAAATTGGTGGTCCAATTGTTATTTCTGAGCCATTTAAAATTATCTTAGAAGTTTTTTCTCTATCTTTGGCTGGTTAAAAAGTGATACATTTTCCTTCATTTTATTTTTAAATTTTTTTTTCATGGTCAAAGTTTATTCCTGATCTTCTTTCCATATATAGGACTTATTTTATTCAACTTCAACTTCTGTTCTCCTAAATTGTGTATCTGGAATAAGAGCCATATTGTTGACTTCAGATATTTTATTGTTGATGAATTCTTCATATTCACCAGAAGGAGGTGGGGTTTTGTTTAAAAATTCATTCTGTTTATTTGGGTCAGAGGTTGGTCATTTCTTATTTTATTGAAATTCTTTTTGAAAGTAGCAGCTTGAAAGTTTGTCTCTTGTTCAGTTTGTGTCTGAATTGATAATATTTCTTAAGATAGCCCTTGGTATTGTGGGAAATCCTCTTGTGTGGGATCAAAATGAGGCAGAACCTGGAGAGGGAGATCACAGGTAACTAGTTTTGAATTGCTAATAACTCCTGTAACCAAGGGTGGCAAGGGTGTATTGACTGCCCCTCCTAAAATACTGAACAAAATCTTCCTTGGCACTCACAAACCAAAATAAAATTGGTAAGTGGCTTTACAACTGCCAAAAACAAAATTCAGAAGTCTCTGATCAGACCTGTTCAATATATAATATGAAAAATAATGTCAGTAATTTTGTTTAATTTTTGAATTTTAATGAAATACTTGTCTTTATAACTTTTATTTTTTAGTGAGATTGTGGTGAGTGGTTTCTTGGTGATAAAAGTTTGGTAAGATGAGTTATTTAAGATTTTCAGAAAAAATTTGATAACTGTTGATAAAGGTAATTTTGTTAAGGTAAAGTTAAAATGGAGTAAAATAATTTTTAAAGGTTTTTTATTTTTTTTAAGAGTGTTTAATAATAAAATAAAATTTTATTTGTTAGATTTAAGAGGTAAGATTATTTGATATTGGATTTTTAAAGGGTAAGTTAGTTTTAAGTCTTGATAAATGGTGTTAATTTTACTGGATAAAATATTTTAATGGAGTAGTAACCCTAATCTTGGGTACTGGATAATTTTTATTTTTATTGTAATAATAATAAGATTCCACTGAGCTTAGCTACTGGGTAATCTTCAATACTATACTTCCACTGAGCTTAGCTACTGGGTAAGTAAATTTACTATAATATTCTGGACTACCTCTCAGGTGAGGGATGAATTATTTCTATGCTCCTACTGTGCAGGGGAAATAATATGCATGGGGGAATAGGAAATTTGGGGGGAGAGAGCCCCTCTATTTATACCTTTTGGGAGCCTAGGGGGCCCTCCATGGGAGCAGTCTTTTTCCTCTTTAATTCCTCTTGATTTCATCATGTGACTATGTTTTTGGTGAGGCCTTTTCTTGCAAGGGTCAGGTAATTTGAAGTTTGGTGATAACTTTTTCTCTGCACAGCCTCCATTCATCACATGATGGTCTTTTGGTGAACAACTTATGATGTGATATTATTGTGTTTTCTTTGCATGCATGAGGGGATTTGATTTTGGCTGAGAATTTTTCTTGTGCACAGCCTTTTTTCTGTCACATGATATTCTGTTGGTGGGTGTAGTATCACATGATGACTTTGTATTTCCTTTGCATATGTCATATTTTAGGCTTGGTAGAAGTGGCTGTTTAATTTATGCAGGTGTCATGGTGTTTTTCTTCTTTTTGAAATTTAAAATGAGGTCAGGTGATAATTTTTTTCACTGATGAATTAACTGTTTTTCATGAGATGATGTGATTTTTGAGTTTGACACATGCTTTGCATAGTCATGTGGTTGAGATTTAATTAAAATTGTGTACTTCATGCAGCCTGTTGTAGCTAGCTTTGGTTTTCATGAGGTGATGAGTGGTGTAAATAATTCTGATTCTGTTAGAAGGTTGGAAGTGGGGTTACTGTGGATGTAAGATAAGTTACTCCTGTGGCTGTGTTGTAAATTACTTGTAGGAATTGACTTTCTATATTGAATGAAAGGCGGCTGTGTAACTAATGGATGTGTCATTTTCATGCTCTATGAATCCTATGGCTATAAGGGGGTGTAAAGCTGGGTGGGGTATGTACTTTAAAGGGCAGTACCTTATTTGTTGTAACTAGTTTACTATATTTAACTTGATTTTTACATATTCAGAATGAAATTGAATAATTTATTTAAACATATACACTGCCCTTTGGTGCCTGTGACATGGGTTTATGAGTTAAATCCAGCTTCTTGCTGTAAAATTAACGTTTTGGTGTAAAATTTGAGTGTAAGTCTGCCTGTAGGCTGGATTTACTGCTGTGATGTTGTACTATGAGCTTGAGCCTGGTGATGAAAATGGTATGGAATGCCACAGCGTTGCTCTTGATTTTCAAATATTTGTCCTCATTAATATTCCTTTCTTATTTCACCATCTCCTATTTCCTCATTTATTATTGATGATTGTTTGTCTTCATCAGGGTCTTCCATGTTCTTTAAATCTGAATAACATTTCTTTCTAAATTTTAAAAGCAAATCTTTTTGATGAATTAGGCTTTAGCTTTGAAACTCTTTCATCTTCCCTTTACAAGGAGATATTTTATTCTTTCCCATTGAGAAAAGCTTCATTCTTCTTTGTGGTCCTCTTTTCCATCTTAATATAGGGGGGTTTCAAATTTCCCTACATAATATTTTGCTATCTGATTCTTGATAACTGAGAATTTCTCCATGTTTTTGTGAAAGGGTAGACTTATTCAGCTATCAGCCAAGAATGACCTTCCAATAACTATATTTATCACTACTTTTCAATTAAGAAGTGAATTTTCTTTTCCTCCCATGAGGCCAAAAAACTGTTGTAAATTCAGAAATTTCAATAAGTGATGTTGTGTGACCTCCAATTTCTCTATGTTTAATCATGATATTTCTTCTTGGAAGTAGGCCTTTGATTTCTGAACCTTCAGTTATGATATGTAGCTCTGATCCTGTATAAAAAAGTTCCATAGCTGGGTATTCTTTGTTTTCCAACAATAACTTTGTTGAATCCAAGTGGGAAGTAATAATAAAGTCTTTCTTTCTCTAATTATTTTATTTTAATTGAGATTATTTTGTCTTTTATGTCCAAGTTTTTTACTTACTTGAGGGCTTCTTCCTCCTGAAGATACATTCCTTGAAGATTTTCGATAAAGGATAGTTATATGAATAAATGTTTTTCAAGATTTAAGTTTAGCTTTTGTTCTAAAAGGTGTATTATTATTTTAACAATCAATATTTTTTTCATTTTTTATGTATTTAATTCTTTTATAAATATTGTTTTGTACAATACCTTTACCTAGTTTTTGAATTTCATCTTCAACTTGTTCATTTTCTTACGTGTTTTCATTTATTTTAGAATTTTCAATCTTGTTCTTGTATTTTTTTAGGAAAATTATTTCAATTTTTCTTTAATTTGACATTCATTATAGGTTCCTGGAGCTATGGGATTCTTCTTTTTATATTTCTCATTTATTTGGCTTTCTTGGCAAATCTTTTTCTTCTAGGCGTGGAATTTGTTTCTAAAACTGTTTGCGGTCTTGAGTTACCCCAATCTTCTTCTTGTGATACTGAAACTTCTCTTTAATCCTTTTTTTGATCAAAACGTTTTTGGTTATCCCGCTTTTGATATTGAGTTTAGATTTTCAGAGGTATTCTTCCCAATTTCTATTTTCTCCTTGTTGAATTTTCTCACTAAGTAGTTTTGGTATTTGGTACCTTCTGATGGTGCTCTTTAATAATTAGGATACAAGAGATCGAGAATTTGCCTTTTATAAAGTCTTCTTTCCATATCTTCTCTAAGATAGCTTCATTTTATCAAGGAATAACCATTATTAAAACTATGGTAAAATTTCAAGGTTGGTCTTGTAAGCCATTTTTCTGAAACATATGTCTGGTAATTTACAGGTAAGCTTGGTTGAAAATTCTTTGGCCTAAGTTGCTGTGAGATTGGAGCTAATTCAGGGCCTTGTTGATTGTGTTTCTTCTTAAAAACATAATTTTATGTAGGCTAACAGCCTCCGATATTTCCAAGTGTTGATTAAATATATTGTTCATGGGACTAATTCATTTTACACATGAAATATTATGAGTCTCTTTAACTGGTGTAATATTAACTTTATTGGTAAGATATTTCATTTTTTTGATAAATTCATCCCATGTTCCATCTTCAAACATTGTTTTCTTTTTTTTGTTCAAAATTTCTGTTTCTAACTTCTTCAAACTTGAACGATTGGAGTTTTAGTTTGATTAAAACTTCTTATTCTAATTTTGCTACAATTTAATTCCTGATAGGTTCCATTTTTTGGATAAATTTAACCTTAATATTTGAATTTTACTTTCCCTCTATATTTAGTCAATTCTTTTGTAAAATATTCCTTATTTCTGGAGAGAAATATTCAAAGAAATATTAATGATAGTCATTTTTTCTGGTGATGATGCCATTATTTCTTAGATGCTTTGATATTATGTCAAATTCTCCAAACATGTTTTGTGTGAGACAGGGTCTTGGATCCTCCATATCTTTCTCTTTTTATTGTAAAATCTTCTTAAGGAGTCTTTTCTGTGTCTTCTTTCTGGATAAACATTTCCACATTTTCAAG
This sequence comes from Austropuccinia psidii, assembly GCA_023105745.1. Classification (NCBI taxonomy): domain Eukaryota; kingdom Fungi; phylum Basidiomycota; class Pucciniomycetes; order Pucciniales; family Sphaerophragmiaceae; genus Austropuccinia; species Austropuccinia psidii. Next base: position 26,208,653 of record JALGQZ010000015.1, read on the forward strand.
AGTTTCTTTCAATTGATTCCAATAATCCATTTATCATCCTGAAATTCCTTGAATCTTTTATCTTATGTGCTTTTCTTAACTCCAAAGGGAGCTTTTTGATGGAAATATACCTGCTAATTCCTTATTCAATGGCTTCTATTCCCTCAGTTTTTTGATAAAGTATTCAACATCACTTCCATCAAAATTGAGACTATAGTATCTTTCTTTTGTTTTTATTCTTCTTCTTGAGGGTATTTTATCTCTTTCAGGGTTCTGATAAGGTGTGGTTATTTGCACCCTTATCACTATTCTTTCAGCTCTTTGAAAATTACCTCTGACAGATTTTGAAAATAGGTTTGGAGTTAGAGTTGGGGATTGTTGCTAAAGCCTAAGAATCCCCTCAATGGTTTCATCTCTGGTAGTGGCTTCAGGTGAAGGGTGATTTGTTCTTATTACTTTAAATTTGTCTTGGTTTCCCTTTCAATAACCTTATGTCATTCTATATTATATTGTAAGAAATTGTAATCCTTTTCCAAGTAAGAGAAATCTACCTCTGCAATTTTTCCTAGCCAAACTCCTCAATCCTGGATTTTACTTTTTCTAACTCCTCCTCCAAGGTAAGAATCTTTCAGGATTTGATTCTTGATTAATAAACACAGAGGTTTGCGATCATAATCTGTAATACTAAGCTATTTTTCAAAAAAAACTGATAAGTGTTTTTTAACATAAGGACTTTTTGTTTTAAATTACAATGATAATAAGATGTAATCTCTTTGAGAAATATTTCAATTACATACTAAACTTCTGTGAAACCAGATTTGGGAACTTATTTTTCTATGGGATATGGAATTAGGCAGTACCGTGAGGGGGAAATCGCAAGTAAACAGATTTGAACTTCTGAATTTTCCTGTAGCCAAGGGAGCTAAGGTGTATTGGCTGCCCCTCTAAATATACCAAAAGTATTCTCTTGATTTGATAACCAAATCAATTCTGAAGATTATGGAAAATTCAACTGGGGACAACTATACAGAAGTCTCTATCAGTCTTTCCCTCATGAAGATCACTAATTTGTAAGGGTAAGATGTACTAAAATAGGTAATTCAAGCGTAAAGATTCATTAATTATATAGATTTAATTGTGGCTTTGTTAATATCAAAATCAAATTTTAGAATAGAGGGGATCTTTAATAGAGATATAAGGGTAGGTTTCCTATTATACATTATTTGGTTCTGTTATAAGGGTGATATAGGGCTAATATAAGGGTATTTTATTGCTATAATGATATTAGATTCTAAGGGTTAATAATCAAGTAAATGGGTCATTTAATAGCATAAATATGAATATAGATATGATAATATATAGCTATAACGGATTGTATTACAATGATAATAAGGGATATCAATAAGATCAATATTAATAGTATCTTCAACTAACATTTAAGCTATACTATATCAGTGATACGTTTTAGCTAATATTAAGCTCTTTTATTAATATCTTAAACATATTTTATCAATAATTTTCAGCAGAACAAGAATATAAGATACTGAGCCTGGCCACTGATGTTCTCAATATAGTACCAAATAATATTACTAGAAAAGGGATTTATTGATCCTCAAAAATTGTTTCTTAATCAGAATAATTGGAGGAAATAGTTTGGTAGACCTCTATTAATGCGTTTTAGGCTTTCATAGAGCCTTTCAAAAATAAGGGACTTGTAATTTCTCTAAGTTTGAGTCACTTTAGGTGCTGAGTTATTTTTTGTGTGGTATTTTCTGAAAAATAAGATTTATCCATAATGTCAATTTGTAAATCTTAGTATGCACTTTGAATTGCTTCCAATTATGACAAGGAAATTGCTGAGCTGGTTTATTCAAGTTTAATTCAATTATTTGGTATGCGGTACTATGGGTTTTTATTCATGTTATGGATTAATGTAGGTGTTTGATATTGAATAAGCATATTTTAGAAGAGATGATCCTTATTCAGGAATAACTACTTCTCTCATGTTAATGCTTATGGTTTTTGAATAAAGGGTAAGCTATCCCCTAAGATCATTCACAATTATTTTTGTTGTATATTCTCTAAGCTTCTTTTTGTCAGGGGAGTAGACAGAGAAATATGTTACATATTGCTACATACCCCCAATTTTACACAAAATTTCTCTTCTTTTCCAAAACAATTAGAAGTTACTGAAGTGAGCTCACAATAGTCAAAAATTGAAATAACACCATTCTTATGAATGATTATTACAACAAGCTAAATATTTTAGACACAAGTATCAATAACTCAAAAGCAAACATGAGTATGAATTTATAGTCTAAGAGGATTGACTGCCATCCAAAAGCTGTATTACCACGTCTTGTGTTGAGGCTGATCCTTCTTGATCCCATTGTGGCAAATTTCAAAAAAATTCTCAAGAAAGATAATATTTGGTTTGGGCCCCTTTGTTGCTAACTCAATAGACTTATTTTTCCATCTTCATCCAGTCTTACAAAAATGATCTACTTGGAGGACTGGCACATAGTTCATTACATATTTCTGAATATTTTAGTGCGGCTGTATTCAAATACTGCCATCTATCAAGTACGAAAAAACTTAGTTTTCTCTTATCAAGAATATAGAGGAAAATCCTCACAAAATACAAATCTGATCTGAATCACATTGGTTTATTTTTCTGAAATAATTGAAGCTCTGAGAAGCTTTTATATAAGATATCTTTCCGGTTTTGTTTTTTACTTATTCTGGCTCTTGAAAAACATGTAGCCAGTATTTAAATAGTTTTTCACTTGACGGAAGCCAATTTGGTGAACACTTTTTCTGATTTGCTTTAGTTTGAGTAAAGGAGGTGTCAGCCATATTTCCAAAAAACATGGATGAAAAAGGGTGAAAGTAAATTTTCCAAAAGAATGATAGAGCTCTTTAGGTTGGAATTAAATCTATAAGAATGCTCAAGAGTTTCGGTACACTCTTTCTATACAGAAACGGTTTTTGGGAAAATATTTATTTTCTGTAAACTCTCACTACAGAACACATTTACAGAGACATTTGTGATTCATTCATGTTTTAGTTTTAAGTTCTAATTCATGGTGTAAATTTGACTTACTACAAATAAATATTAATATTGGTGTTACTTATCATGGTGATATTCTTAAAGTAAGTTTGGTGAGTAAGCATTTGATATTTTTAGTGTGCTGATAAAAGTGCATAAGAAAAAGGGTAAAATTTTATAAAAGATTCCCTGCCCACTTTTACATACAAAAACAAAAAGAAGAAGGCTTTATTGAGAAGAAACCTGGAAAAACTCCCCAAAAAACACCCTGACCCATTTTTTTAACATATTTTCCAATACCCCCTAAACAAAACCATAAGAAAACACATACAAAAAAAGATCCTAAATCTTTCACACCCTGCAAATAAAATTTTTTTAAAAAAACACAATTCCAAACCAAGCTTATCAAATATTTCTAGCCCGATTTTCTTTACTTTTCCCCCATAAAAACCTGGCTCCAAAAACATTTTTAACCCCTTTTTACTTTACCTATTACTCAAACTCTATTTTTCCCCTGTCCTCTTCAATTAACAATAACTTTCACCCATTCTTCTACTTTTAATAGCTTTTATCACCTGTTTTGATATTAGAATATTTTGATTCTTAACTCAATGAACCCTGAATTCCCCCTTTTTTCATTCTTTGTTGAATATTTCCTCAAATTTTTTCATAAAAATGCTCCAACCCCCCACTGAAGGTGAATTCAAGACCCTTGAGCTTCTATGAAAAAATGTTCAGAATATATTCAGGAAACATGGGTATTCTTTGTCCACCCTGAGGTCCAATATGACCCACAATTAAATTTTACTAGGTTGTGATAGGTCTCGGACCCCAAATTACTACAAAGACTCCTCCAAAACAGTCAATTAAAGAAAATTAGACTTTCCTTTTAAAATTCATTCAATAATATGTTACAAGAGTACCACTTTCACTCTTGAGATAGAAAAACTTGAAAAAAATCATTAGTTTACTGAAACTATCATGGCATGTCCTGCTTTCAGAAAATGCAATCAGAAAGAGATATTCCCAATTGCTTAGATTTCTGAAAAACTGCTCATTCCAAGGAAACATCAGGCCCAATTATGCAGACAGATGGAGCATTATAGGCCTTTAATTTTCCAAATTCTTTATAGCCAATTTAATAAAATAAAGAGATACAAACTTCAAGGAAGAAGGCCCATTAACTCTCTTATTGACACCCTCATACAAGAAGCCTTTGTGTGGTCCTCTGAAAGGGAAACAGAGGGACACATCAACTCATTTTTTCATCTACCTCCTCTCCATAAAACCCCTTTCAAAAATATCATGGTAGTTTGAAATCAAGGAACTCACTTTTAATTTCAACTTTTATTCAAATTAATGTGGCTATTAATGAAACTGGGAATTATTTCTCAGGCTATGCGTCGTTTTACAAAAAATCTTTCAAGGGAAACTGGAATAAACTGAGAAAGAAAGTAAAAATCGTGAATTATTGCATTATTTGAGAGAGAATCTGTCTTCCTCTAAAGGAGTATTATATTTCTTTCTGGGCCAACTACCATTTTCACCTGGGTGTGGGCTCTACCTCAAGAATTAAAGGTGCTCACTTCATGGTTAAACTTTGTGTCTGCAGGTATAGTTGTACTCTACGGGATGCTATTAGAGCCCTTCACATGGCTTTCAAGAAACATTTTATTGAAATAATCAACAGAATATCAAAATAAAGGACTGTACATCTCAAGCATTTCTCTACTCACATCTGTGCTCTTAATGTCAGGGTATCTCATTATGCACTTTAAATAGACTTTGAAAATTTGAAAAAAAATATCCCTCCAATGGAAAATAAACCAAAGAATACAGTAACTCTCAAGGGTTACCTTGCAAGCACAATACCCAACAGGCATGTTAAAAGCACCAATGGCTCCAGCTATCATACTTACCTCCACACTGGAATTTGCATTTACCTTTCAGGATTTGTCATCCTTGATTTCTTTGATTTCTTTTCAAATTCATGAATTTTGTTTGAAATATTATTTTCAGAATGGCTATCAAGGAGTTGATCAAAGTGTTGGAAAAAAAGAATGAAGCCAAAAAAATATTATAAGATATTTGAGAAGACCCTTTTCAAAGGCCAATAGTAGAAATAACCCCAATTCTTCAGGATTTTCAAGATGTTTGAGCTGAAAATATACCTTTTTATACAAATTCCAAGAGTTAAGAGGACCAACAACATTATGGAGACCAACTTGAGCTCAAAAATACCAATGGAAGACCTCAAAGAGCAAAAAATAACAAAATCCCTCAAGGGTTTAAATGATTAAAAGTCAATCCAAGAGAAGAGTAAGACCTCCATGAATAGTCAAGAGCGCAAAAACTTCAAGATCACAGTCAATCCCCCCCTCAGATTATGGAAGTGAATTAATCTGGAGAATATGAAGATTCTGAGGCCTAATTATCCAAATGAATGACCTCATCATCTTAACTACTATCAGAAACTGACTTGAAAGAATATTGAAAATCAGGAGTCACCCCTAGGAGGCCTAAAAGAAGCAGAACCTCAAAAGAAAGTCCCGCAATCCTGAAAAAATCCCAAAGGCTTATTATGAGATAAAACTATCCCCTGGAAACTTTCAAAGCAATGAACACTCAAGGAATGAATTCTCCAAGCGTCTTGTGAGCTTTTGATTCATTTTGATGTACCATTGTTTTGGTAATTTGAATATTGATTACTTTTTTGACCCATTTTTATTAGGTAACTGGCTCAGAAGACTTTCCAAAATTCAGTTTTAAATACACCTTCAAGCTCATTTATTTCTAGGGTGATGGAAACTGTGACTATCAAACAGTATATCATTACATTTACAAGACACAGTATTATTGGGCTGAGGTCAGGGGTGACTTGGCTGAAGAAATTAATAATAATCAATACATTTATGAAGCAATGCATACTTTGGTACCCTCAATAATCTCTTATTTGGAAAGAATTGAGTGGCATGAATATTCTTTCCAGGTTCCAAAGAGCAAGTCAATGTCCATACCTGATATGGAGGATCCAATTTCAAATAATATCAGAGACCAGTTTGCATTTATTCCATAGTAAGATATTTCTCATTTCTCTCTTATTTCTGCCTCCAAATGAAAATCCACCAATTTGAATATTTTTTTGTATAAATTTTCTCATTTTTTCCCTTGGCTTTCATAATTTCTAAAACCTAGCCTGTCCCCCATTACTGTGAATTGTGGATTTCCTGCTCAAGAGCAAGCCCTAGGGTTGGAATAAAAATATAAAAATGCAAGGAATGTTTTATTTTTCCAATATTACTTACCTCTTTCAAAGAAAAACTGACTATTTTATAGGTTGTTTCATGTTAGCATTAGTATTTGTTTTTTTGTATAAGATTTATCCCAGTAATTCCCCTTCTCCATATTCCTTCCACATTTAATCCCACCTCAGTCAGTATTGTTTATCAAAAACATGCCACTTTTGTAATTACAAACAGCCATATTACAAAAATGAACAAAAAAATATAAAAAAACGTTTTTGCACCTATACTTGTCCCACCCAAAAAACTTCACAAAAATATGGGCATCTCACTTTTGATTCTCAAGGCTTTCCACTTTCTCTTTGAAAGAAATGAAGTGAATTGATAAGTGGTAATTTCTTTGAGTAGCTTTTGAGAAAGAATTGGCCAATACAAAGAAATTTTGGAAGAGAAAATTCTGAAAATATTTGGGGATCTTAACATCCCACAATGGAAAAAATGGCCAAAAGAAATTGAAAAATTCCACAAAACTAACCCTGAGGAGGTTTTCTAAAAAATTGGCTCACTTACGTTTGTGGGATACCCCCTGTGTGTGCTTAATAAGTCATTAACTAGAAGGTGAAATTAAAAGAAATTTTTTTGAATTTTTTTTATGACCTGTAACCCTTTCACTGCTTGTGTGTCAGAATAATCTGAAATTACCTCCCTGTAATTCTGAATTATCTTTACTTCAGTCCCAAAAGCTATTTCTTTATTTTTGATGGTGATTGGATTGGAAAAGTCTATTCAACATACTCTAACAAGACCTTGTTTGATTTTCCAACAATGATTTTACCAAAACTTTACCTAATTTGACAATCATCAGAAATCCAGAAATTTGGGTCAATTTTAAACTACTAAATGCTAATGATATTTGAGGGTAACTGTTTTTGATAATAATGATAGTAATATAAACTGTTCTTGCAGATGGTTTTTGATAATAGTACTTTTGGTGAGATTTGTTAATAATAATACTATTATGAAATTTGGGGATGACCCTAATGTTGATAATAGCTACTATGAGGATCATACTAACTGTAATATATTCAATTAAGAAGCATTATAAGCTAATATAGACCAACTTTTACCTTATTTTAGCTTCAAATTCCCTTCATAAAATGCTACTGAGCTTGGCTACTGATAAATTAGGAATGATACTGATATGGGATAGTCAATGAAATACATTTAGAAAATAATTCTGACCAACCTTTAGCCAATCTTATTAGATAAATAAATCCGACAGCACTACTGAGCAATTAGAAAAGGGAATAATCAATGAAATCAATTTATAAAATAATGTGGACCAGCTTTGAGCCACTATCAGTAGATAAATGAATCAGACAGCTCTACTGATCTTGGCTTTTGAGCAATTAGTAATAGGGGATTTTCAATGAGATTAATTCTACAAGATAATACAGACCAAATTTAACTATTTTCATCCATAAGATACTCATAATGTTCTACTGAGAAAATAAGATAAGGAAGTTATTGATATTTGGCTATACGATTAATTGTGATGTGGAGATAAGCCTCTCTCTTTTGGCATGGGGAATTTTCTGGAACGGGGTGAGAAGGCCTCTGTTTATACCTTTTGGGGCCTTCATTGGGGATTCCAAAAAAGGTACTTAAATATTTCTTGATTCTCATCTGATGGTCAGTTTGTGGTTTAAAAGTTTCCAAACTTAACATTTACAGGCTAAATGGTGGTTTTCATGTGGGTAAACCTAATTTTTAAGGACTTGATTACGTTTTTAAAACTAATGTTTAGTCCAAAATTACCATTTCTCCAGGATTCCCTGAGCTTTATTTGATGATGTGATCTTTATGTGTAGTGGGTTTCATAATCCAAAAAAGTTTCGATTTTGTTGAGTGTAATTCCTGAACTTTAGTATAGGGGGTTCAAATGTCTTGATTATGAAATCTGCATAGTGATGATAGTTTTCTCATTCATAAATTTTTAAATAACAATATTTTTAATTCCTGAAATTCTATTTTATGAGTTGATCTTTATGTGTTGGGAGTTTCCTAATTTGATAATTCTATGCGCTTATCTTCTTTCTGATTCAGGTTTAGGCTGGATCCCTTATCTCAATGATTACTAATAAAGTTTACACTTGTAATCCAACTCCCTCTACGATTGTGATAATGAAACCTCCTTCATCACTCCTTCCCTTGCTGAGCTGGAAAAAATAACTGCAAATCAAATTTATATACAAGCTTCTTTCTGTAATGGTTAGTTTTCCTTTCTTTGAAATTTAAGCTGAGTAAACCTTCCTAGAAGCTTAAATTTAACTATAGGAATTTGAAATTTAGATTTGATATCCTGCTGTCATTAATGGACAACTCCAAGGTGTAATACTATAGATTATATCAAAAATTAAAATGAAACTGAGCACTATAATAATTCAAAATTCAGAAGCTGGCACCTTAATTCCCCTATAAGTGGTGTATATGAATTAAATAAGAGTAATATAAAGCTTTTATATTTATTCTATTAAACTTATTATAATAAAAATCTGCTATAAAATAGTCTTTATCAATCATCATTGTAACTTTAACTCTTTGGGATGTAGTATGTTTTTACAACCTACATTGAATAAAATCAGAAATAATAATAAATTGAGAATTATTTGGCTAATCACTCTATCATACATACCTTGAGATGTAAAGAGGGTACAGTTGGGTGTCATGGAGATGTGGTAAATCTTTAACCACCCTTTAATGAAGCAATAAATGTTCTATCGGGTGGAATTGGTATTAATATCTTGTCTTTATTAGATATTTAGGCCCATCTTTCTCCTTATTAAGTCAAATAAACTACATAATATTCTTTTATGTTGGCCATTAAGCCAAGCTGGCATAGGGATACCAAAATGTGTTTTGCCCACAACTTGTTAAAAACATGTAAGGTCTCATGTGATTTTATAAGAACCCTTCTTTCATTTTCCTAATCCATTATCATATGGCTTTGTGACAATATATATAACCCTAGGTCACATTTTAGTTAGAGCTCCATGGTTAGATAGCTTGATATTGTTAAGCTTAGTAATAATATCATAAAATTATTATTTAATATTTTTCTATTTTATTTGTTATTTTTTCTCTCTATATATTATTTTATGAAAATTATTAGTATCTATTGATATTGCTAATATACCAAATTAGACTTGAGCTTTGGAGGAAACTTATGGAATATCAAAACGTGAATTCTCGAATTCAAGTGCCATTAATTTTAATCCATTTTTTTTGCTCAAAGGAGACCTCCCAGCTCAAGTTGAGCAACTTTTACCAAAACATTCATTAAAATTTTCTTTGAATTTCAACCAATTGATGCTACATTAATAATACACCTGATTTTAATTTCCGGAATTCTTTATAAAAAATGAAGTTAATTTTTGAGATTGACTGACTTGGTGAGGTTTTTGATGAGGCAGTTTTTTTAAGATTTAGGACTAACCAAAATAGAATTAAATGAGTTGATTATTGGAAGGATGATATCGAAGTCAAAATGAAAATTTGGTAGTGGAAATATAAATAAACATTACTGGTTTGATTGATAGTTTTCAAATGGATAAGATATTAGTAGTATGGAGTAGAATGAGGAATATGAGAGCTATTGAGATTCCTGAATAGGTGCTAATTGGAAGTAAGGTACTTGTATTAGTTTTTGGATTTTAAATACGGACTCCTTCAATGAAATTAAGATTTCAAAAAGATACAGGGTTACTCAGTTGTAAGAATGGTTTTTTATTCCAAATAAATTGGTTCTTTTCTTTGGGATTTTCTCAAGATATTTTGCATGGAAAAATGTGGGATTTGGAAGTTTCGATATGCCCTATCATTGGGAAGTATCTTATTCTAACTATTCTTTTGTGGAAAAATATTAATTCAAGAAAAATTTAAATTGAGCAAATCCCCTACTGAATACTTAATTATTTGGAAAATCTTCATTGAATTATTCTCGCATAAACATATGAAAAATCTCAATATTCAAGTACATTTAATAGATAAATAAATGATCTATTATCACTATAAATCTGATAAAAATAGATATCAAATGAATTTGATAATTAAAACTTTAGAATTTGAAACCTTAAAAAGTATTGATTTTTTGCATAAAAATGTGAAAAAATAATATTAAGCTAATCTAACTTGAAGTAATCAATGAATATTTCTAGGTTAATGATATATCCATTCCTCTACCTAATATTTACAGGTAGTCCCATGTATAAGGATGTGTTTTAAGCTATGCCTTCACACATTTTATGGGAACTTTTGGCTAAATCCACTCATTCTAGTGACTGATTAATCTATGCCAAATTTTTCAATAATTTATTACTAAAAAAATTACTATAATTTTAATCTTTCTATTTTTCACTTGAAATTTTCAAATGAGTCCCTAAAAAAATGTTATTACTATTCCGATTTAAGACTACTTGCTACAGTGGCTCATTTATGAAGTAAAATTAAACCATAATCAGGAAAGGAATATCAACTCCAGCCAAACCTTGGAGTGATTAATAAGCCTTCACCTTTCCAAATTATGCTTCCTTTTTTGAGCCTGTAATTTTTGACTTTAACATCAGATGTGTTAATTTCTTCATTAATTAAAATTTCTTCATATACTAATGCATTATTTGCATGCTTATCTCCACTGTATGAGGCTGTATAAAATTTTAGGCCTTCAATTCATTAATTCTTGAAATATGATAAATCTGGTCGATATCTTGTTCCTCATAAGCTTTCTTCCAATGAGGATTCTATATATATATATTTAAGGGCTGAATTATATTCAATAATTATATTAAGGTCGCATAATCAGAAGTGATACCATTATTAATAAAACATCTGCATAGCTTATATTCAGGACAGCCCCTGAAGAACCTGTTGTGGCCAAATTTGCTTCCACATTATTGATTTAATTTGATTTCTGAAGCCTTTATACTTTTGTATATTTCCCTATCATTCAATCAACATGTATCAAAATAATTTCTTTGCTATCTAAAGAAATTCCAGCTCTACAAATATATTAAAAATTATTTACAATCAAAACTTTAAAAAGTCAAAATTTAGAGTAAAAGAAGGAACATCATATATTTCACAAGTGAAATTATGAAGCTACCAAATAAGTAAAAGTAGCTAACTGGGAAGAAAACACAGATTTGGGTGAGTAACTTCCTTGAGATTTGGAATCCTCTATATGAATGGGATTGTTTCTTATTGGAAGGTGGGTCATTTTTGGATAAAGTAAAATTATATGCAGTTATTTAAGCTGTCCTTCTCATAAAATTATCCCTATCATCAATAGATGACTCATTGTTGAATATTGGATTTATATTGGTTGAATCAATAAAGGCTGTTACATGGAGTGTATCATTAAGTGATTATGGAAAATCATTTACATGCTTAAAAATTGTCCTTCCCATGGGATAATTTTTCTCATCAGAAAATGACTCAATAGAGCCTTGAAGCTGCTTGAGTGGGCTTTATAAAGGTTTTTTATAATTGTTGATGACAAAATACTAGAGAGATATTCAAATTTAAATATAATGAAAAAAATAAATGATGTGTTTTTTGGTTCTGCCAGAAAAATAAAATGGAATTTGAAATAATTAATTTTTTTTCTTATTTAAAAGGAAAAAACCTGATTTGATAAATAAATCAAAAGAATTGATAATTGATTTTTTTTGGCTTCCAGGAAAATCTATTTAATCATAAATATTCAGAATTGAAAAATTAATTAAAAACAAAAGAGCTTTAACCAAAAGGATTAGTTATTCATTAATATGTTGAATCTTGTGGAAATAAGTTGAAGAAATTAATATAAATTTGAAAACATTTCTAGGCTCCCAAGTCAAGCCAAAAATAATTGAAAATTTAAATTTATTTTTTTTGCACTCCTACATCCTCTAAGGGGCTGTGATAGCAAAGCCAGGGTAATAAATTAAAATATATAAATATCAATTTGAAAATTGAAAATTGTAAAAGAAGAAAATATTTTTCTTCTCAGCTTGGCTCTCGGACCCCCAGGAGTTGAGGTGAGAAAACAAATTGGACAAAAACATTTTTTTCAATCAAATCACTTTAAATTGAAAGAAATTATTTAAATTGGCTCCCACAGCCCCTTGGAGGTTTTAGAAGGCAAAAAATCAAATCAAGTTAAATTTTAAATAGATATATATATGGTTTTTTGGGCTCCTAAAGACTCGAAAAGGCTATAGTAGCCTTTGAAAAGAATTCACAATAAAAGCCCAAAATTTAAACTCAACTTTTCAAAAAAATGATAATAATAATTTCTTTGGTTCCTACGGCCTCAAAAGTGCATAGGAGCCCTTAAAAAAAATACAAAATAAAGAATCAAAAAAAATTAAAATTTTTAAATAGTAAATTTCAATTATTTTTAAAACGATAGTAATGTTCTTTGGTTCATACAGCCTCCAAGGGGCTGTAGGAGGAATTTCAACCAATAAAAAATGGAAAAAAATCAATTCCAAAATTTCAACATCTTGTAAATAAATTTAAAGTTTTTGAAAAAAGTAACAATGGTCTCTTTGCGTCCTACATAATCTCAAGGGCTTTAGGAGCCAGAATGTCCAATTCCAAATCATTAAATATTGATCTAAAAAGTAGTTAATTTAAGATTATTGAGTTAAAAATTGTTTTTCTGAGAGCCAGTGGAATTAATCAAGAGAATATATTGAATAAATGTTGGGAAACTCAAAAAATATATGAAAAATACATTAAAAAAGTCAAATTAAACAAGAGAGCTGAGAGTGAGGGAGATTTTCAATATGTCAGGGCTGCTATCTTGAAAAAAGATTGGGAGTTTTCATTTTTTAACCTGAGTTCTTGCCAGACCCACTCAGGGACCCCTTGGCTTTAAGTCTTGGTTGTTGGTAGAACTGACTTTGGAAAATCAAAATAAACTCAATATTCCTTGGTGTTACAGGTAGACTCTGTTGATTTACTCCCTTCCAAAAGTCCCTGGAATAATCTTTACTACACCTTTTTTTGGCTCATATACAGGTGAAAACTTTCCATTTTGATTAAATAAGCATCTTGGCACCATTTCTTTGATATTCATGACTTGTCACAGTGAATGCTTTTTGAGCTCAAAACATCCATTTGCAGATATATTTCATAATATCTCAAATTATACAAAACATACTTTACCCATCTTTGATAACCTTGTAAATAACAAACGTTTTATGTAAGCTCATCATTGAATCCATTTAGGAAGAATTTTTTTGGCATGCTGCACTAAAATCCACAGCTAAAAATTCTGCAAGGTAGAATTTCCTTTGAAAAATGGAGGAATAAAAATACTTGGGGAAAAAACTTTCATAAATTATTTCACATCCATATTCATTTTGAAATTACAAATGACCTAAACATTCAATAAGTCCTTTATCCTAAGAATTCATTTGATTTCCAGAATATAGAGGTTTGTTTTGGCTGAAATGATGTGATAATCAGCTTAGAAAATTAGAATTCCATGAAAACCCTCTGTGAGGAATGTGTCTATTATATTGGATAGTGCCCTTCCAGCCTTCAGTTGCTCTTGAGTATCTTCAAAGCTTGCAAGGCATCTGGAGCCTGTTTGACCAATTTCTTTCCAATCCACTGAGGATTCTTGTAATCAATGCTTTATGATACTGGACGCAATGAAATTTGATTATTAGCCAGAGTATGTTATAAATCAAACCAGCTAAAGCTTTTGTGAGGATTACTAATTTTTTAACACTAATACCTTCTTTATATTAGCTGAGGAGAGGAGCCAATGAAAATTCTTTACACTAAAAATCCTCCTAAGGAGCTTATAGCACTGATCTTAACAGAAAGAGGATCATTGGAAGTTGGTTGAGGAATATTTAGTGTAACAGAAGGGCTATGATTGGCAATCTATAGTGAAATATCTTCAAATGACAAATCAGCCTATTTCTGTTTTTGATATTTAAATGCTTGAACTATATTATGTACCAAAAAATACAATGCATAGATTATTTTAAGTTTTTATTCTGGTATTGATGGTGGGTTATTGAGGAAGAAGGGAAAGTTTTAAATTATCTCATATGACAAGAGCTCCTCAGCCTTTGGTGAAAAAAGATCCAAACCTATAAAAAGAGAAAAATTAGCCATAAAATTGATATATACTCTTTTTGAAAACTTCTTCAACTTCCTGGTGGAGCTATTCAAGCCACCTTTTCAAATAACTGAAAGGAGAAGTTTAAATTCTACCAAGAGGCTTCCATCAAAGTTTCAAATTGAGAATAATCATTTAAGAATTAAGAAAGATTCCGAAAAATAGGAATAGAGATAGCATTAATCCTGAGTCCCCATTAATGAGCTCCAGAAAGTTTCTATCCACAAGAAAAGACACAATCAAATACGATTAAACTATCAGTAAACAAAACATAAATAATTAAATTACATAGGAAATTCTGAAATAGAATTTCTAATAAAGAAGATTTGTTGAAAAAACCAGTGAGTTATTACTCTATTCTGGTATGTGAATTAATTACTTAGTAATCACCCCCTTTCTTATGAAAGCTATATTGATTATATATGTCCATCATTTATTTGCAATTTTATTGATATGATTTTCAATCCAACTGAAGATAAAGAATTAAATTTTAAAAGAAGTGGAAAGGGGATTTTTCGTATAATCCCCACAGAAGGCAAAGGTCTGGAGAGAATTAAGGAACGATTTGGTAGAAGAAATTGATAGTTTGGGATTAAAATAAGGCAGTAAATGGGGTTGAAATAAAAGTGAACTAGTTTTAAATTGTTAATAGCTTCTTTTACAAATTCTGAAAAGGTTGGTTTCCTGTCCCTCCCAAAATACTGAACAAAATATTCCTTATAGGTCACAAACCAAAATTAGAATGAGTAAGTGGCTTTGTAGCTTAAGGAGAAAAAATCCAGAAATCTCAGATTATACCTATTCAATAGCTAATAAGAGGGATAGACTTTAATCAAGATATTCAATTTTGACAATTTAAATAAGATAGTTTCCCATTTGATTTTTATTGCTTGTGAAATTTGGGTCATCGATTTCCTCTTGCTAATAAAATCTTAGTAAGATGGGTTATTTGATATTATCTGTAAAACATAATGAGTTTTTCTAAGTTGAAACTTCATAAAATAAAGTATTGATACAGTAATAATACTTTTCAAGGCTAAAACAATTTCCAAATTCTGTTATAATAAGATAAAATATTATTTTATAAATAAAAAAGGTAATACTCTTTAATATTAAATTCTTGAAGGGGGGGAAGTAAATTGGAAATATTGGTAAATTGTTTCTTTCATCTTCATAAAACATTTTCCGATAAAGAATTACCCCTAATATTGACGATTAAATAAGTAAATGATACTATGATTCCACTGATTTTAGCTACTGTGGAATCTTCAACACTATAATTCTACTGAGATTAGCTAATGGGAGAGTAAAGTCACACCACTATAATATACTGTAATACCTCCCAGTTAAGGTATGATTTATTCCTGTGTTCAGTATATGATTCTCATGGGGGGAGAGAACCCCTCTACTTATACCTTCTAAGATCCCAGCGGGGCCTCCATGGGAGAAATCTTTCCCCCTTTCAATTCCTCTTCATTTCATAATGTGAATCTGTTTATGGTGGGGACCTTTCTTGCAATTATAGGGTAATTTAAGGTTTAGTGATAATTTTTCTTCTGAACAGACTCCATTCTTTCACATCATTCTCTTTTGAGCGTATGGCTATTAAATTATCTTGTTGAATTTTCCTTACATGCAAGAGGTCATTTCATTTTTGCAGCAGATTTTTCTTTTTCACAGCCTCTTTTCTGTTAAATCATGTGATTCTGATGGGGTCAATATCACATCATGTCTTCCAATTTTCCTTGAATATTACAGGTTTTAGTTTTGTGAGAAGTGGATTTGGTTTCTTATTTAGATTTGATGGCTATGGTTTCTCCTTTTGAAGTGCAAATTGAGATCAGGTGATGATTTCTTGCACTGACTAATTTTCTGTTGTTCATTATATGGTGCTATTTCCATTTTTGACATATGCTATGCATAGCCATGTGATTAATCTTCTTGCACAACTATGTGTGGCTGATATTAGAGGAATGTGTTTTACTCGATTAAGATTTTTTGTTTTGACTTGCATAAGGTGATTAGTTGTGCAAAAAAATTGATTTTGATCCATTATGTTCAAAATCAGGTCATTCATTTACTTGAATGAGATCTTATAGCTGTGTCCTACCAAACCTCTGGGCTGTTTTTGAGTGCCAAGTGGAGCTACTGTGGATATGTAACGGCTTATTACTCCAGCTTTTCCTGATATTAAGTTCAGGAATTCCAGTCAAATAAAATCTTGGCATCATGTGACCTCCCTGTGCCTTACTGTATAATAAAGGGTGGTACCTTGCTTGTTGTAAGCAGTTTTCTCTACGTAACTCAATTTATTACAGATTCATAATGAAATAAATTAATATTTTAATACATGAGCATTTATTGGCTCCTGTGGCATGGTATTTTTGTTAAACTGCATATTCTTGGTGTAAAATTCAAATTTTGAGGTCAAAATTGAGTGTAATTCTTCCTGTGGGTGGAATTTCTTGCTTTTGTGGAGTAATAAGAATGAGACAAATTGATACACCTGATAGCAGGTGCTCTATTTGGAAAGTGGCTTGGACCCAGAACAGTATAAGGTTGCGCTTATTCTAGGAGCTAGGTTTCACCCAGAATCTCAAGTTCTGTTGATATCCCAACATCTTGCAAGTTACTGGAATATTAAACAATCTTTATGTTTCATTCTCTTTTTTCTTGAAAATAATAATGGATAAGCTATTTTATTTCTACTTTAGTAAATAATTTAAATCAAAAATTAGCTCCCTCACAGTTTATCTGTCTTTCAAGTTCTCATATATTGTAGAGTCTAATCTGAAATCTATATTTGAGCTTGGCTCCTTATCTTTCTCTTTTCATTTCCCTGAGGGAAAAATCAATCTTTCAAAGTAAATGAAAATTTTAACTTACTTAACTGTTATCTACTTTCAAAATATATTTGAGATTCAAAATATCTCAATTCAAAGAATACTCAAACAATTATATTTGGTAATTCCCTTTTTCACCAATGTATTATTTGGATTTTTCCTCTTAAAATATTTTTTGTTTTTGAAATTCCAACAATATCTAGATATTGGACAAATTTCTTTTCAGAAATTCATCATGCAAAAAAGCCCTTTGGTTTTTATTTCTTTCATTATTTTCATTTTTTTATGTAAAAGTTTTTTTTAAGAAAATGGTTGTAATACACTTAATTATTTTGCTGAAAAATACCAAATTATTTAATTAATAATTTTCCTTTTTTTATTTTTTATTTTGAAAGAACTTAGTTTGGTGTTTTTTTCTGAATTTATTTTGTGAAGAATTCCAGGGCAAGGCTCTGTATAGCCTCATACTGTAAAATTATCTGCGCGGTAAAATGGTGTAATGTAAAAATGTCTGTAAAGTACATCCTTGTGCTGTAAAATTCCTGTTTGTGTAAGAAAGTCGATTATCATTGACTTTTCTACTATACAAGGCTGCATAGATTCTTGTACGGTAATTTCTTTGAAGAAAATAAAAAGATCAAAGCAGACAGAATGAAAATTGATTAAAGTTCAAATTCAAACAAATAAATAATGAAAGGAATAGCAGCACTAAAAATAATGATGAAATAATCAAACAAAGAAAAACTTATTGTTACACTGTATGAGACCTCTACTTACTCTGAATTTTATAAATAAATTGCAAAAACTTGCAAAAAGGGAAAAAAATGATAGGAAGGGACAGAAAATTAATAAAATTAAAAAGAAAACTTGAAGATCTGATTTCATTAGCCTTTTGAATCCATTGTTAAATTAATTTATTTATTTCTTCTGTTTTTTTGTTTGCATTTTTAAAAAAAAATATTTTTTCAAAGAGTTTCTTATTACTTTTTATGCAGTCATTTGAGCAGAAGATACTGAAATATATATTTAATGAAAGGAATACTTTTGCTATAATTTATTTTAAAACGAACTCAATATTTCAATTATCCCTCAAAATGGGAATCTTGATATAATATTATATTCAAATAAGCAAGTAGAATGGCATAAAAGCTTAAGTTTTTCTTCAAATTAATCTTTTAATGGAGCTCCGAAAGAGGAGAAAAGTTCCCTTCGGTTTGATTCTGGTCAAATGAAGGTGATATAAATCTTCACGATTATTTTTGGATATTTCAGTTCTCCAATCACAATTATTATTTTAACAGAAAAAAAACCCGCAAATTAAGAATTTGATCATTTACTAAAGGATGACATTATTTATTTTTATGAAGAAAAAAATGATTATATAAAAAGAAATATCAATTGTGGGGTAAAAAACTATTTATCAGGAATATACTAATCAATTAAAGGATGAGCTTCATGGAAAGATGGATAAATATTCAGGTTACTTTTTAATGAGGATAATTGAAATTTTTTAAGGTTGTTCAAATTATTAAGGGAAGCAATTTTGTTATGGCTGTGATATTATATATGTATCATGTCCATCCTACCCCCAAAATTCTTTCATAAAATTCTCATCAAGTTTCTTGTAATAATTTAGCTCCAATTTATAGTTTCATCTTTTCTTCTCAACATGAATACCAAATCTATGAAAATCGCCTTCCTGTATATTTCATTTTGTGAATGTATCAGGAATATGCAGAAATAGAATCATAAATACCAATGGATATATAGAATATGATTACAATTCTCTTCAGTTTCAGCTTTTATTACTAGCCTATAATAGCCTTTAGTTTCAGGAAGCTGAACATTCTATTTTTGGATCAGGTTTAAGAAAAATACCTTGATAAAATTCCATAATTATTTCAGTTTCCAGATTGAAGAATATTTAGAAAATAAATTGGGTGAATAATACTGTTTATCAGATTATCTGAAAGCTTCCAGACTTTTTATGTAGCTATTTAATTTTTATATTGGTTGAATTTGTGTCTTAATAGTCATAATGGTATATATCATGGGCTTAACCATGCTCTTAACAAATACTTATGGCAAAACAGTTGCAATTTTCTTCCTCATTATGGTATCCTATTTGTATCCCTTATTATTAAGTATTTCTGAATTAGGTGAGATATGTTTAAGAAATTGAAATGCACAAACCATTGGAAAATGAATATTTTGTGGCTTTCAACATGAGAAGAGCTATATATTGATAATATCAGTTACAGAAAATATCTCAGGATGAGTAACCTCAAGATCATTAATAAAGGGGGATATAATATTCAAGAAATATGATTTCAAAACACATTACAGAAAAAGGGGTTCAAATGATCAATATTGAGTCAATTAAGGAATTGATATGAAGTAAGCATCACAATATCAAGGACATTAAATGTTTTTTTTTAAAATTACGACAATATACTTAAACTGCTTGAAATAATGATGAAAAATCTTTCCTAGGGTACCTAAAAGCTTCCTTCCAAGATATTCTCCCTTATGAGTGTTGAGATTGGACATGAAACTATCGAGTCAAACATTTGGTTTTTTTTCTGGACTTAAAGCTTGAAGCTATTTATATTTTTCTCCTTATCAAGAAATACTTTAGCTTTCTAAATGTAAAAAATGCCAAATTTTTTGAATTTTCGGGAGAAATGCAGATTCTATTCCCCAGATTTTATGATATAAGCGCTATCCGCACTATTTGTGTTGGTATTTTAATAAAACCCCTTTGATTATGCAAGCAAGACCATATGTCTCTCTGGACATTCTTATCACTCATGTATTTAAATGAACAATGATCACCTTGAAATTTGGAAATACCAAAATACTGGTGATTGGTATTCAATAGATATTCAATTGTATTATGTTCTTATGTTAAAGTCATATCTTTCAATTGAACTCGAAGGAATTAATTCTTGGTCCTTGAGTCCTGTAGCTTTAATTGAAGAAAATAAGGGAATACATATGATTTTTACCTTCATAAAGACTTCTTTTGGATCAAAAAGATTAATTACAGTGTATATAATTCATAAACACTTGATGAATATTTGAAATGAATTATTGGTTGATCATTCAATTTACCTCATTCAGCTTCTTTCAAAAAAAGGGAATGAATCATGGGATCATTCATTGATTTTTCTAACATATGTGAGATTGTCAAAAAAGAGCTCAAATATTTCTATGTGTGTGAGTAGCTATAAGAGAAAAATTCAAATTTTGAGCTTTCTATTTTCTAATAATGAAGGCTTAGATAAAAAGTAAAGCAAATCTTTTATGATATAAAACTATATTCATAATATAGTTTTGAGCTCTTGTGCTTTGATTATTTTTATCAAAAAAACTTTTATGGGAAATTAAGCTGGAAATCAATGTGTTGCATATGTGGCTTGTGCTCCTTCCAAACCTTTGATTTTTCAACTTAATTTCCATCCTATCTTCTAATATGTATCCAGCTTACTTACCATGTCAATTTCAAAATGAAGCACCTGATTTCAGGTGTAGCCATTTGGTCTTGGTGACTATGATATTCATCCTGGTGAAAATAATAGTATGGAATACCACAATGAATAATGGTATTATTACAGCAAATTATTTAGAGGAGAATTGGTAATTGGTAATATAAAAAATCCATTGGTGGCTATAAGAGCTACAAAAGTGGACAATTGGTAAATTGTAAGATAAAAAATCATTTGGTGGCTAGAAGAGCTACAAAAGGGAACAATTGGTTAAGTAAATGGGTTCATGTCCCAATATTAACAAATACTTATAAGCACCCATTTCTATTTTTATATTTATATTGGAAGAACCATCCACAAAAGACATTCCTTCCAACCCGCTAAAGAAAATTGAGAACTTCTATCCTTGACACAATTTCCATGAGGCATGTATAAAGGGGTGATTGGATATCCATTATGTTCAATAAAAGTGATATTGGAAACTACCCCATCCCGTATCTCTGTCATCGTGGCCTGGGGCATATTCAAAAAAATCATAATCAAAGTGGAGAAGAGCATATTTCATGAATGTAGAGGATTAATTTTACATATGAATTGAATTATGGAATTCTTGGTAATACATCTGAGGGTGACCACATATTGGACATGGAATTAGTAATTACCCAGATGAGTGTATTTAGTTAATGAATTCCAAGAGAGGCTTTAAAAGATATCTTAAACCACATTTTTATAGTCTCTTTAAGGCTTGAATAGTGGTCCTCTTGGGTATTTACAATTTTCTTCATGCCATCATCAAAAATGATTGATCTCAATAGTTTAAAGATCTTTTGACAGATAAGAATTTTTTATCTCATATTAAAAACTCTTTTTTTCTAGCTTAGATATACATAAAAGTAAGAAATAAAAATTATTTCAGCTAAAAAGTAGAAAAGAAAGCTCAAAGTATGAATCTGATGAGCTCATAATTGGATTTTCATTTTCTAGAAAACTCATAATAATAAGATTAAATCATTAATTATCAGAATATGAAACATAATTTAAAAAACCTAGAGAAATTTCTTTGATATTCCTTGCTCAAGATATGAAAAAATATAATAAGAACAATATTAATAAATATTAATTGAAGCAATTTTTTCAGATACTCAAAACATAAGGGTGTATTGAGTTTTTTTTCATTATTTATCCCTTTTAGACAATGAATTTTCAAAACAAAAATTTTATACAAATTAACCAAACCTACATTTTATTGATCAGAATACAGTTTAATTTAAGCTGAATATCTCAATCATCAAATTGAGCCATCTAATACATATAGTATCATATTGATATTAGGCACCATAACCATAATTATATCATTAGTCAGAATATATACTTCTTCTATGTTTATAAGGAAAATTACAAAATTATTTGGTAGATAAGCTTGATTAGTAATTAGGTGGAGATCATATCACATTTCGAAACCACACAAAAACACTCACCAGTTACATTTTCCTATATACCTTCTTTTGGAAGGCTCAATGAAGAACCAAAAAAGGGGTAATGAATTGTATTTGGAGCTTTGGAATCTTAATTCACTTTTTTATTTTTTCCTTCGTTTAATTTGTTTTATTTTATTTTCTTTTTTTCTCTGCTTCTCCTGTTGAGATTTTTTATTTTCGATTAATTTTTGATTTCTTCTTATTCCCCTTCAAGAATATGGATCATCCCAATTCAATATATCAAATAAATCCACAATATTATTATAATATCTCTTTCTTTATCTTCTAATTTTCTATTTTATAAAGTATCTTTGAAATTGGAATCAAGCTTCACATCTTTTTTGAAGACTTGAAATAAGAAGAAATTTCAGCTTTCAACATATACCATTTCTGAAGGTATAACATAATAAGATTAACAATTTCTTAATCACTTACTTATGAAAATCTCTAAAGTACTCTCAAATTCTTCTTTTTAACCATAAGAAATTCCTAATACTAGTTTAGGTACATACTATAATTGAGAATACACCAGATGATTTCATTTCTATCATATACGCCCACAATTAATTCCGTATTCCATGGGAAAGAGTAAAATGACATTAGTCAGTTTTGTAAATAATCATTTGTATATCTTTCTCCTTTGATAAAAGGGATGTTCAGCAATTTCTTTCCAGGAACTCATAAGGACTTGAATTTCTTCCAGGTTTGGGAAGACAGTAAAACCACTCCAGAGGGTGGGCTGATCTCCAGTGTAAGGTGTGGATATGAAACTTTGATTAAAAATCAAGTACTTTTCCTGTCCTCAAAATTTGTATAAGGTAAAATTCAGTTAAAAATAGTATGAAATATTATTTTTAAGAGAAAACACGCCAATTTTATTGTTTATAACTTTATTAGTATAAAACAATAATATTATAAAAATTTATTGTTTTACCAACAATAAAAATTTATCCAAAAAATACTCTACAAGAGATATTTTAAGGCTACAAAAGAAATTTCTTCAAGAGCAATTTCAATTGGAATTAATTGAGCAAAGAACTGCAAGCAATTAATTAAAGAACAAAGTCTTTAAAAAGAGTATTAAAGAGAAAACACGCCCAAAAGTGACCAGAGTGAATTTGGAAACAAAGTGACAAAGTTTACAGTGATGAAAGATGCTTTAATTCACTTTTGGGGTGGTTCAGGGGTAAAAATGATTATAAGAGTTACAAACAATGATTATAATGATTTTTTCACGTGGTTAAAAGGATTAAAATGATTTAAAAGTGGTGGTTGGAATCTTTGATTGATTGGTTTAACAGTTTTAAACTAATTAATAAAAGGAAAAGATTCTAACATGAAGAGAAAAGTGGGGCAAAGAAGACATTCTTTTATAGCCATCAATTCTCTTACTCCAAAAGTAAATTTTACTCTTGTCAGTCGTGAAAAACAGTCTGACAACAGAAAAGCCAATTATGGCATCATTGAACCCTGATTTAGACCAAAAAGGGCTGGTTTAAGCCATTTTTAGCCATTTTTAGCCATTTTAGACCCTTAAATCAGCCATTACTATAGCAATACCAGGCCTAGAGCCTTCAAAACACGTCAGAATGTGTGTCAGAGTCGTAGAAACCAGTTAAAACTGTTTTTACTCTGATGGTTTTATCTTAAGGGTAGTTTTACCCTCTTGGCAACAGCTAAAACTACCCCAGTTGGTATCAAAACCTCATCATCAATTGAGTCCACAGACCCTGTAACTCAATTCCAGGCCAAAAGTGATGAACTTTTGCGTGAATTTTGACATCCCACGCCTGTCAGCAAGGATTTTGGGGGTCTAGCTCCCCCTTAGAGCTGGAGTTCCTTTTCCCCCCCAAATTTAATCTTTCCAATTTATTTTTCCTTTAATTCCTCATCATGTATTATACTTATAATTTACACATGTAATTCAATTCAATTGTACAGTACAATACAGTAATAATTGACACCTCATATGTAAATCAAAGTTCACTTATGTAATACACGCGCACATTTTGACATTTCAATTGAATTCAATTGAAAATACTTTAATTCCTCATAACTTCTAAACTAAACACAACACCTCAATTTTAACACAAAAATTGATGGTTAACACCACATGTGGTGTGAATTAAATTAAGGTTTTGAGGATTTTCAACTTTTGTATTGAAAATACTAAAAACTTAATTTAAGCTTATTTAGAGTTGAGTTACAAAAATTTCACTCAGAGGTGACCCCACCTGATTTTTTATGAGGAATCCAATGGTGAAATAAAATTTATATGTTTATTTATTGGATAAAAAGTTATAATAAATTTTATTTAACTTTTTTCCAAATTTATTTATTTTTTCACAATTTTGTTAAAATTTCATTTTTACTTAAATTTTTCAAGTATAAATGTAATTTTATATTTACAAAATTTAAAGTAATTTTATTTTTAAATTATAATTAATTTTTTATTTTTAATATAATTTTATATTTATATTTTTTATTTTTATTTTAATAATATAAATGAATTTATTTTATTTATATTAATATGCTATTTTTTATATTTGTGGTCTTTTGGGTATATGAAATTACCTCTAAGGCTCACATTCCCTCCCCCTAAAAAAGAATATTACTTTGTAATATTGGTGTTTCTAGTGTGTCTGAATCTCCTCAGGAGTTTGGTGGCTTCTGGTATATCTTTCTCTTCTAACCATTCATCTTCACAAGTTGGGTCACTGTACCTAACAAGGTATTCCCTTACTTTTTTGGTTCTTAATTTCCTTTCTTTAAGAACTTTGGTTATTTTCTTAGTACCAGATGTCTCAATAGGAGGTATAACTTGGGGAATCTTATTCCTCAAGGGAAATTTCTCAGCATCACTAGATTTGTATGGCTTTATCAAGCTTACTGGAAATGTAGGGTGCTTATTGCTAAGTTCTTCAGATAACTCTACTTCAACAGCATTTTCTCCATGGAGGGCCTTAATCACAAAAGGTCCTGCAAAGGAGTCTTTTAACTTTTTACATCCTTTGATGTTATTGAAGTTAGTGGTGGATACAAGAACTAGGTCCCCCACTTTGAAATCTGGAGTTGCATGAGATTTATCCCATTTGTCTTTAGCATATGCAAAAGAGTCCTCCATGCATCTCACTGCATGCTTTCTAGCTTTGTCTAGCATTCCTTTGAAGCTAGCAGCTGTGGGATGTATTTCAATTAAGTCTTTCCTCAAGGAATCTTGGGGTAACTTGGGGTTCCATCCTTTTTCTAGAATAGCAGGAGTCTGATTGGTACTGGAATGGATTGATGTTTTATATGCTAATTCCAGTGCTGGTAACAGAGTACACCAATCATGGGTAAATCCATCACAATCTTTGAATTCAAGGCCATATGCACAAAATCTTCTCACCATGTCCTCTAAGGTTTGGATCATTCTTTCAGCCAGACCATCAGTTTGTGGGTGGTAGGCTGTAGAGAAAGACAGTTTTGTGCCAAATAATTGGTGAAGATTTGTCCATAGAGCTGAAGTGAATTTGGGATCTCTATCACTGATGATATTTGTAAATATCCCAGTCCATGACACTACTCTATTCCATATCAGAAGAGCTGTATCCATGGCTGTATCATCTTTGTGACATGGTAAAAAGATTGGAGTTTTACTGAATCTGTCCACAATTACTAGGCAAGCATTATAGCTCCTGTCACCTCCTGGTGGTAGGCCAGTTACCCAATCCATATGGACAATTTCCCAAGGTCTGTTTGGTTCTTGGATTTTCATCATATTTCCAAGTCTTTTGCCAGTGGATTTATTTGCCTTTTGGCATCTGTCACAGGTTTTGCAATATTCTGCAACATCTTTTTGCCACATTGGCCACCATATGCAGGTCTTTACTTTCTCTCTTGTTCTGTCCTCAGAAAGATGTCCTGAAAAGGGACTATCATGGCATTCTTTCAGTACAAGATTGATTAATGACCTGTCTACAACTGTCATGACACATGTGTGCTTGGTTCTGTGGTAAATTATACCATCCAGTAGGTGAAATCTCCCTTCATTATAAGATTTTCTCCATACTTCATCCAAGGCATGTATTAGAGAGTTGTCTTTACAGTCTTTGTTAAGTAATTGGCATAAGATGCTACAATTCTTATCTTGAGTGTAACTATTTCTGACTTCTTCAAAGAAGGTGGTGTTCAAGTCTGTAACACTTATTCCTTCTATTGGAATTTGTGGTGAAGCTTCTTCTGGAACATAAGCAGGATTATCAATGTTATTTGGTAATGGCCATCTGCTTAGTCCATCTGCATTCTTATGAATATTCCCATCCTTATGAACAATAGTCATATTGCCTCTGTATTCTTGTATGGCTATTTGCCATCTGAGCATGTGTCTGTTAGGTGTTTTCATGTTCAAAAGTGATTTCACAGCTGTACAATCTGTTATTACTTCAAAAACACATCCCTCTAAGAAATAGTTCAATTTCTCTAAGGCCCAGACAAGGCATAGACATTCCATTTGACTTGCTCCATATCTGGCTTCAGTTGGTTTGATTTGCCTGGATATGAAACATATTGGTCCTTCTACAGGTTTGTCATTTATGATCTGAACTTGGTGAAGTGCAGCACCTAGTCCATCCCCTGATGCATCAATATACAGTTTGAAAGGCAATTTAAAGTCTGGCATCAGTAAGAGTGGAGCAGTGGTCAATGCTTCTCTTAGAGACTCAAAAGCTTTGACTCTGTCAACAGTCATCTCAAATACTGTGTCTTTGTCACACAACTTATAAAGTGGTCTTGCTATGGATGCAAAGTCTTTAATGTGTTGCCTGTAATATCCTGCAAAACCTAAGAATGACTGAATTTCCTTCTTATTCTGAGGCATGGGTTTTAACAATACTGCTGCAACTTTGTTTTTATCAATTCCAAGGGACAAACCAGATACAACATGTCCTAGTGCCTTAAGTTCTTTAAATCCAAAATGACATTTCTTCAAGGAGATTTTCATGTTTACTGATTGGATTTTTGTCAAAACTCTTGATAATCTGTACATGTGCTCCTCCCAAGTCTTTGAACAGATAATAATGTCATCAATGTAAATGATTAACCATCCCTCTGAGAGTTCTTCAGGGAAGATTTCATTCATCATTCTTTGGAAGTGTGAAGGTGCATTTTTGATACCAAAGGGCATCCTTAAGTATTCATACACTCCACAATGAACAATAATTCTCAAGTATTTTCTTGCTCTTGGTGTTACTACATTTTGATGGAATCCTTTAAGGGCATCCATAGTGGTTATATACACTGCTTGAGATATTTGAGTAAGGGCAATTTGGATTTTTGGTATTGGGTATCTGTCTGGAACAGTGTAAGTGTTCAGAGCTCTAAAGTCCCCAACCATTCTGGATTTTCCATTATGCCACGCTACTATGACTGGTGTAGTTATTTCTACTTCCTCATTGTGGCCTACTTTTCTTATTACACCAAGGTCTAGAAGTTCTTTGATATGAATTTCTAGAGCTTCTCTTGATTTTGGACTTGCTGGATAAGCAGGTCTTCTTAAGAGTGGTGGATAAGGTCTTTCAATGTTAAGAATGATGTCAACTTCATGACCAATAATTGCTCCCAGGGGTTCTTTGTCTGTAGCAAATGCTCCTCTG
This sequence comes from Austropuccinia psidii, assembly GCA_023105745.1. NCBI lineage: Eukaryota > Fungi > Basidiomycota > Pucciniomycetes > Pucciniales > Sphaerophragmiaceae > Austropuccinia > Austropuccinia psidii. Next base: position 26,236,547 of record JALGQZ010000015.1, read on the forward strand.
TGGTCATACAAAAGGGAAGAAAGTTCATTTTCTTGCTTATCAGTCAGATGAAGGCTTATTTCAGCCTCATTTAACTGTTCAGACTTGAATTTCTCTAACTCTAAGTTGACTGGTGATACTTTGTTTACTGTAATTTGTCTTTTAAAGGGTAAAAAGGCAAATTTCTGGCGCTTATTGTCTCCAATTGTAAAGTATTTGTCTTTGTTATTATGTAAATCTATGCCATACATGATTAAATAGTCATTTCCCAATATAAAATGGGTACTAGAGCAATTTTCCATAACAACAAATTCAACTGTGATCCTTAAATTCCCATTTATGTGTGGGAATATGACATTGGTCTCAAAGATTCCTAATGCTTTCATTGGGTTACTTGCACTGTTGAATTTTATACCATCAATTGGTAACAATTGGTCTTCAAAATTTGGTACACAAGTTTTAAGAAAAGATTTTCCAACACAAGAGCAGAAGGCTCCTGGGTCAAGCAAAAGTTTGGTGGGTTTGTTGTCAATCACCACTTCTGTTATACAGGAGTTACCAGCTGTATAACCTTTTCCTCTGTTTGGTTTTGTCTTCATAAGTTGTGCATCTTGAACTTTTGATAAATCAACTTGACCATTGCTCAATTGTGGTAAGTGGGAATAAGATTCCATGATGTCAAAAGTGGCATTGATATTTTCTATATCTTTTGAAGATTCAGAGAATATGGATGACTTATCATCTGAATTGTCTTCAATTATGTCTTCTTTTTCAACATCTGGTTCTTTTTCAATGTCAATTTCATTGATTTTCCCCCTTTTTGGACATGTATTGGCTAAATGGGTGGTGCTTTGGCAAATATGGCATTTTCTGACTGTATCTGCAGATTTATATTTAATATTACTAGAATTTTCTTTGGGGTTTTTGTCCACAGAATCTTTCCAAGGTGTATTAAACCTTGTTTTAAGATTCACCCTACTAGAACCAATTTTGGTTCTGGTGGTTACTTCTTCTAGTATATTGATAATATCCTCTGCTGAAGATTGTTCAGTAGTCCTGCTTTTGACAGCATGCTCTAAGTCACCTCCACATTGTCTCAGAATTTTTCTATGGATCATAAATTCTGACATGTCAGGATATAATGCTGTTAATCTGTCCTTTTGTTGGCAAAACCATGGTAAAGCTTTGTCTTTATCAGCATTAAATTTGGCAGATTCAAAGGCTGTTTCAACTTTAAACCTCCAAGCATCATTTGCCCATTTGTTGATGATTTGGGTTTTCCACCAAGTCCAACTCTGGTGTCCATGTGCTTGTCTTATTTTGATGTACCATCTGTGAGCTGATCTGGTAAACAAGGTGTTAAACCTGGCTGTTACCAATCTGTCTGGTAATTCAAAATCCTCTTTGATCATGTCAATACCTCTAATGAATTCCATATGGTCATACTCTCCTTCACCACTGAAGTGAGGCCATTCTTTAAGTTTTGGAACTTCTTTCAAGAGTGCTTGGCCCATTGATGGTTCCAAGTTATGAAAAGAAGTGGATAATTCATTTTTTAATTGTGAATTATCAGGATCCAATACTTGTGGATTTGGAATTCTTGTGCCCTCATTTTGATTTAGAGGTGTAGACATTCTTGGTAAGGTGTTCAGTATTTGTTCAATGTCATTCATTTTACTGTTGCTACACCTTTGGGAATTTCTGTACTCATGTTGGAAGCTTTGTATTAAATTTATTACTTCAATTTTATACATGTCTTCCTTATGTGTCAGTTCTTGCCATAACTCTGTCTGTCTTGTATTATCAGCAGTGACTTGATTCAATTTCATTGATAATTTTGATACTTCTTCTTGTGAAGCATCAAAACACTTTTTCAAGGCAATGGTATATGTCTTTACTTCAGTAAATGAATTTGAAATGTCATCAAGGACTTTCTTGTTATCTGTTTTGATAATATTTATGGCTTGTTTAATTCTTGTTTCAATCATGTCATCAATATTGAGTTTAGAATATTTATCTGTTAATTCTTTAATAATGGCAGATTGTTCATTTATCTTAATGTTAGAAGAATTGTCATTATTAGAATGTTTAATTGTTCTTAAAACTTTTTCAAAACACATAAGTGTTTCATTAATTTGGCACAGACTCAGGTTGTTTGTTTTAATGTTGTTACAAATGGTGTCATTTTTATCAGAAAGATGTTTTTTCACGTCATTTATAGCATTATACAACTCTGGGATGGAATCAAATATGTCAGAAATCATTTCTGGAACCTTAATCTGGCTTCCTCCTTCTTCTGTAATTCCATCATGGTTCTGGCCATCTGAAATACATTTTCCATGGCATCCTGCTGAATCTTTGGGATTCTGTAGCCCTGGCTGTAAGGTTTTGGGGCTGGTGCCTTCCCTTTGCCCTTGTTTGGAGTTTGTGGCTGCTTTTTCACGTTGGAATTGCTGCTGCTGCTGGCCACTGGGGCTGTTTTTGGCACTGGTTTGGCTGGTGGAGGGTTGTTTTTCCTCCATTCTAGTGTCAAAAGCATCATGTTTTTCTTCTCCATCAATGGATGCCATCCATTGAGCAATTTGCAAGTGTTGGGATGGCCCAAGAATTTTCTTACTGTCAGGTAAGAATTCATGCAATTCTTCCACAGGTCTGCAAGGATCTGGTACTCCTTGAATTGGAGTGCATTGTTGTATGCACTGTGGCTGGCTTTGTATATGTCCACAGAGGCTTGTTGTGGCGGTGTCAGCTCTTTTTGAAGGTAAAATGGTATTATCAGCTTCAGAATGACCCATTTTAGTTGTTTGGAAGTCATCAACTGACCCTTTTCCTTCTGTACCTGATTGGCCTCTGCCATAATCACGTCTATTACCTTTTTGGGAGCTGCTTGAGGGGTTGTAGCTGGCTCCTGACCTGGTTGAAGGCATAATTATGGTTAAAAAAGGCTTAAAATAGTATTTTTACGTCAAAAACTTACTATTGGCCAAATTCTTAGCCTTCTGAAGAGTATTACTTATGTCCAAGTTAATTAATTCAGAAGATATTGGTTCAGGCTGGTTATTTTGAGTCACAATAACAGTGCTATTATGATCAGAATTAACAGTACTGGCAGGGATAATGCTGGTTACTGTTGAGGCTGTTTCAATGTTTTCTTGTCTTACCACGTTGTCAGACACTAAAATTAATGAAAAAGCCAATTAATTAAGTAAAAAAAAGGTTATTTCAAAAAAGAAATAAAAATATAAGCCTCACTTATAATATGAAAAAAGTTATTTTTTATGGGTTTTTTGAATTATAAGTATTTTTTATATGTTTTTAAATTTTTCAATATAAGAAAAAAGATTTAAAAAGAGTAAAAAAAATATGTCACAGGTAAAATATCACGGCTGGGCCCCCAAATGTAAGGTGTGGATATGAAACTTTGATTAAAAATCAAGTACTTTTCCTGTCCTCAAAATTTGTATAAGGTAAAATTCAGTTAAAAATAGTATGAAATATTATTTTTAAGAGAAAACACGCCAATTTTATTGTTTATAACTTTATTAGTATAAAACAATAATATTATAAAAATTTATTGTTTTACCAACAATAAAAATTTATCCAAAAAATACTCTACAAGAGATATTTTAAGGCTACAAAAGAAATTTCTTCAAGAGCAATTTCAATTGGAATTAATTGAGCAAAGAACTGCAAGCAATTAATTAAAGAACAAAGTCTTTAAAAAGAGTATTAAAGAGAAAACACGCCCAAAAGTGACCAGAGTGAATTTGGAAACAAAGTGACAAAGTTTACAGTGATGAAAGATGCTTTAATTCACTTTTGGGGTGGTTCAGGGGTAAAAATGATTATAAGAGTTACAAACAATGATTATAATGATTTTTTCACGTGGTTAAAAGGATTAAAATGATTTAAAAGTGGTGGTTGGAATCTTTGATTGATTGGTTTAACAGTTTTAAACTAATTAATAAAAGGAAAAGATTCTAACATGAAGAGAAAAGTGGGGCAAAGAAGACATTCTTTTATAGCCATCAATTCTCTTACTCCAAAAGTAAATTTTACTCTTGTCAGTCGTGAAAAACAGTCTGACAACAGAAAAGCCAATTATGGCATCATTGAACCCTGATTTAGACCAAAAAGGGCTGGTTTAAGCCATTTTTAGCCATTTTTAGCCATTTTAGACCCTTAAATCAGCCATTACTATAGCAATACCAGGCCTAGAGCCTTCAAAACACGTCAGAATGTGTGTCAGAGTCGTAGAAACCAGTTAAAACTGTTTTTACTCTGATGGTTTTATCTTAAGGGTAGTTTTACCCTCTTGGCAACAGCTAAAACTACCCCAGTTGGTATCAAAACCTCATCATCAATTGAGTCCACAGACCCTGTAACTCAATTCCAGGCCAAAAGTGATGAACTTTTGCGTGAATTTTGACATCCCACGCCTGTCAGCAAGGATTTTGGGGGTCTAGCTCCCCCTTAGAGCTGGAGTTCCTTTTCCCCCCCAAATTTAATCTTTCCAATTTATTTTTCCTTTAATTCCTCATCATGTATTATACTTATAATTTACACATGTAATTCAATTCAATTGTACAGTACAATACAGTAATAATTGACACCTCATATGTAAATCAAAGTTCACTTATGTAATACACGCGCACATTTTGACATTTCAATTGAATTCAATTGAAAATACTTTAATTCCTCATAACTTCTAAACTAAACACAACACCTCAATTTTAACACAAAAATTGATGGTTAACACCACATGTGGTGTGAATTAAATTAAGGTTTTGAGGATTTTCAACTTTTGTATTGAAAATACTAAAAACTTAATTTAAGCTTATTTAGAGTTGAGTTACAAAAATTTCACTCAGAGGTGACCCCACCTGATTTTTTATGAGGAATCCAATGGTGAAATAAAATTTATATGTTTATTTATTGGATAAAAAGTTATAATAAATTTTATTTAACTTTTTTCCAAATTTATTTATTTTTTCACAATTTTGTTAAAATTTCATTTTTACTTAAATTTTTCAAGTATAAATGTAATTTTATATTTACAAAATTTAAAGTAATTTTATTTTTAAATTATAATTAATTTTTTATTTTTAATATAATTTTATATTTATATTTTTTATTTTTATTTTAATAATATAAATGAATTTATTTTATTTATATTAATATGCTATTTTTTATATTTGTGGTCTTTTGGGTATATGAAATTACCTCTAAGGCTCACATCCAGTAATCTCAATTTATGAAGAGTCTGCAAGAAAAATCCTTGGTATATAGCTACACAATCTCAAACCAGCAGAGACTTTGTGAGTTGACCAAAATTCTCACAGGAAAACCTTAGCTTCTTTACATAAGAAGACTGGTATTTCACAAAATTTCATTTACCCAAGATAAAACAGCTTCACTCATAATTCCAGACTTGATGCATTCCAATTAAGCTGAGTAATCTTGAGTGAGAGAGGTTCCCTACTAAAATTAAAGCCTACTTTGAAGTCTAACACATTAAAATGAAACTTGAGCATTGTGGTATTCCATACCAATTATACCAATCTCAAGCTTATCAAATAATTAAAAAAAATTTCATAATTATGAACAAATACCAGGAACACTTCAGATAAGGAAAAGCATATGGAATAAATTTGGAGATGGAAAGAAGAATGGAAAATTTTGGAAATTGCAGGATAACTCTGAAGATAGGACATAAAATTGTGAAATTCTGAAGGAATTATGAAATAAACATGTGTAATATCTTAAGACACAAAACAAATTGTAAATTTTTTCAGAAGAAATGGGAATAAAATTGTGGAGCTTGGGAGGAATTATGGAAGATATTGTAGAATAACTGGGGATACAGGAGTAAAATTGCAGAAATTCAGAGAAGAAATGGGGGATTGTGAAAAGTGCAGAATTACTTGTGGGAATAAGTCCAAGGATTTAAATAAAAATGTGGTATAATTCTGGAGAATGAAATTTGGGAATGTGGAATAAGTCTAGAGAAGGATATTAAATTTGGAATAATTTCACAGATGAAAATAGGATTCCAGAATTACAGAAGTTAGGAAATGACTCTATAGTTGGCTTCATGAAAGAAGATTGCAGAAGAAATCCCTAAAATGATATTGAAATTTCAGAATAACTCTGGAGAAGGAAATCAAATTCCAGGATAACTCTGTAGATGGAAAGAAAGATGTGGGATACCTCCACAAAAGGAAATGAAAATTCAGAAATCTGAAATGAGATAAATAAAACTGTGAAGAGGTCCTAGGAAATAATCAAGAATTTTGCAAATTGTAAGGTGTGGATATGAAACTTTGATTAGTAATCAAGTACTTTTCCTGTCCTCAAAATTTGTATAAGGTACAATATGATTAAAAATGATAAGATTTAAAATTTTGAGGAGAAATAATGCCAAATTTAACTTTTTGAATATAGAAAAATAGTATCATGAATATTTATTGTTTCACCAACAATCAAACATTTATCCCAAAAATACTCTGGAGGAGATATTTAAGGCTACAAAAAATTCTTCAAGAGGAATTTGAGTTTCAATTAATTAAGCAAAGAAATTCAGGCAATTAGTATGAGGAAAAAGTCCTCAAAAGTATTAATAAAGATAAAAAAACACCCAAAATTGACCACAGTGAATTTGGAAACAAAGTAACAAAGCTAACAGGGATGAAAGATGCTTTAATTCACTCATGGGGCAGCTCAAGGGTAAAAATAACTATCATAATTTTTCACATGTTTGAAAGTTTTAAAATTATTTAAGAAAGGTGGTTGGAATATTTGATTGATTGGTTTAGCAGTGTTCTAATTAATTATAACAGGAAAAGATTTTAACATGAAGATAAAAGTGGGGAAAAGATGAAATTATTTTATAGCCACCAATTTCCCTACTCTAAAAGTAAAATTTACTCTTTTCAGCCGTGAGAAAAACTCTGTCAACAGAAAAGCCAATTATGGCATCATTGAACCCTGGTTTGGACCAAACAGGGCTGGTTTAACCATTTTTTGATATTTTCAGCCATTTCTATGGTAATACCTGGTTTCAAGCCTTAAACACATTCCAGAATGGGTGTAGAAGACGTCAAAATAAGTTGGAATTTTTTTTCTTAAGGCTGTTTTGACTTGAGGGTAGTTTTACCCTCTTGGCAACAGTTAAAACTGCCCTGGTTGGTATCAAAACCTCATTATTAATTGAGTCACAGACCCTGTGACTCAATTACAAGCTAAAACTAATTAAATTTTGTGTGATTTTTGACATCCCACCCCTGTCAGCAAGGAATTTGGGGGATTCTGGCACCCTTGGAGCCAAGATTTCTTTTCCCCCCAGAATTAATCTTTCTAATTTATTTTTTCTTTAATTCCTCATCATGTATTATACTTATAATTGACATATGTAATTCAACTGAGATTTCACAGTACACAACTGTAATAGTTTATACCTCATATGTAAATTAAAGCTCACTTATGTAATACACACACACATTTTGACATTTCAATTGAAAATACTTTAATTCCTCATAACCTCTAAGCTACACACCACACCTCAATTTCAACGCAAAAATTGATGGTAAAACCAGATTTGGTGGAAATAGAATTAAGTTCTTTAGTATTTTTAATTTTTATACAGAAAATAATGAAAACTTAATTTAAGCTTATTTAGAGTTGAGTTACAGAAGCTTTACCTAGAGGTGACCCCACCTTGTTCTTTATAAGGAACCTAATGGTGAAATAATTTTCATAACTTTATTTATTAGATAAAAAAGTTAGGATAATTTTTATTGACTTTTTTTCCAAATATATTTTAATTTTAATATTTTTGTTGAAAATTCATTTTTACTTAATTTTTTCAAGTAAAAATGTGTTTTCACAATTTTAAATTTCAATGTAATTTGAATTAAAAATTATAATAAAATTTTAAATTTTGTATATGAACTTTAACTTTATATTTACATTCTTTCTTTTATAATATAGATAGTTTTATTTATTTATAATTATAACATAATTTGTTATTTGTGGTCTTTTGCGTATATAAAAATATCTCTGGACCCACATTCCCTCCCCTTAAAAAAGAATATCAATTTGGAATATTGTTATTTCTAGTGTTTCTGAACCTTCTGAGGAGCTTGGTAGCTTCGGGTATATTGTTTTCTGATAACTATCTATCTTCATAAGCTGGGTCACTGTACCTGACAAGGTACTCCCTTGTTTTCTTAGTTCTCAAATTCCTTTCTTTGAGAGCCTTGGTAATCTTAATAACACCAGATGATTAAATAGGAGGTATATTCCGGGGAGCCTTTCAGCATCACCAAAATGGTAAGATCTTATCAGGCTTCCTGGAAATATAGGATTCTTATTACTAAGTTTCTCAGATAATTCTACTTCAAGAGAGTTTTCCTCATGGAGATCCTTGATAACAAAAACTTCTTCAAAAGAGTCTTTGAGCTTTCTACATCCCTTGATTTTATGGAAGTTAGTGGCAGATACAAGCTCTAAATCTCCTACTTTGAGGTCTGGAATAGCATTTTATTTGTCCCATTTATCTTTAACATAAGAAAATGAGTCCTCCATGCACCTTACTGCAAGCTTTCTAGCTTTTTTCTAGCATTCCTTCGAAGCTAGCAGCTGTGGGATGAATCTCAAAAAAATGCTTCCGCAAGAAATCTTGGTGTAGTCTGGGATTCCATCCTTTCTCTAGAATAGCAGGAGGCCTATTGGTACTGGAATTAATGGACGTTTTATATGCTAATTCCAGTGCAGGAAGAAGGGTAAACCAATTATGGGTGACCCAATCACAGTATTTGAGTTCTACGCCATATGCATACAATATTCTGACCCTATCCACTATGTCTTGAATCATTCTTTCAGCTAAACTATCAGTTTGTGGGTGGTAAGTTGTATAGAATGATAGCTTTGTTCCAAATAATTTGTGAAGGTTTTTCTATAGTGCTGAGGTAAATTTTGGATCCCTGTCACTGATGATGTTTGTGAATATTCCAGTCAATGATACTACCTCATTGCATATCAGAAGAGCTCTATCCATGGCTGTATCATCTTTGTGACATGGAAAAAATATTGGAGTCTTACTGAACCTGTAAACTATCACTAGGCAGGAATCATAGCTTCTGTCACCTCCAGGTGGTAGGCAGCTACCCAATCAGTATTGACAACTTCCCAAGGTCTACTGGGTTCTTGTATTTTGATCATATTTCCAAATATTTCTCCAGTGGATTTATTTTTCTTTTGACATCTGTCACATTTTTGCAATATTCTGCAAGATCTTTTTGCCACATTTGCCACTATATACAGGTCTTGGATTTCTCCCTTGTTCTGTCTTCAGATAGGTGTCCTGAGAAGGGGCTGTCATGGAATTATTTCAGTACAAGATTGATTAAGTATCTTTCCACAACTGTAATTACACATGTGTGTTTGTTCCTATGGTAAATTATGCCATCAATTAAATGAAATCTTCCTTCATCATATGATTTCTTCCATATCTCACCTAAGGAATGTATCAAGGGGTTCTCTTTAGAGTGTTCACAAATTAATTGGCATAGGATTATACAATTTTTCTCCTGAGTACAAATGTTCCTTATTTCCACAAAGAAGATAGTTTTCAGGTCTGCAACACTGATTCCTTCTATTGGGATTTCCGGGGAAGCTTCTTCTGGCACATAAGAAGGATTTTAAATCTATTTTGGTAATGGCCATATGGTTAGTCTGTCTTGACTTTTGTGAATATTTCCATCTTTGTGTACAATGGTCATATTAACCCTATATTGTTGTATGGCTATTTGCCATCTGAGAATATTTTTTTGGGTGTTTTCATGTTTACAAGTGATTTGAAAGCGGTACAATCAGTTACAACTTCAAAAACACATCCTTCAAGAAAGTAATTAAGTTTCTTCAAGGCCCATACAAGGTATAAAAATTTCATTTGACTTTCCCCATATGTAGCTTCAGTAGGTTTCATTTGCCTAGATATGAAACATATGGGTCCTTCTACAGGTTTGTCATTCATAATTTGGACTTGATGAAGTGCAGCACCTAGCCCATCTCCTTATTCATCAATATAAAGCTCAAAGGGAAGCTTAAAATCTGGAATCAGTAAAAGTGGAGCGGTGATTAAGGCTTGTATTGGGGATTATGAGGCTTTGACTCTGTCAAAAGTCATTTTAAAAACTGTGTCTTTGTCACACTGCTTATGAAGAGATCTTTTTATGGATGCAAAGTCTTTAATTCTTTTCCTGTAGTATCCTGCAAATCCCAAAAATGACTGGATCTACTTTCCTCAAAGGCATAGGTTTCAGTAGTACTTCTGCAACTTTGTTTTTTCAATTCCAAGGGATAGACCAGATACTAAATGTCCAAGGTATTTGAGTTTTTCAAATCCAAAATGACCTTTATTTAAGGAAATTTTCATACTTACAGATTGTATTTTTCCCAAAACTCTGGTCAATCTGTACATATGTTCCCCCAAGTCTTGGAGCAGACAGTAATGTCATCAATTTAAATGATCAAAAATCCTTATTAAAGCTTTTCAGAAAAAATTTCATTCATGATTCTTTGAAAGTATGAGGGTGCATTCTTGATACCAAAAGGCATCCTTAAGTATTCATACACTACATAATGAAGAATAATTCTCAAAAATTTCCTTTTCCTGGTGTAACTACATTTTTATAGACTCCTTAAAGGGAATTAATAGTGCTTATCTACACTTCTTGAGATATCTTAGTGAGGGAAATTTGAATATTTGGTATGGGATACCTGTCTGGGACAGTGTAAGTTTTTAGAGATCTCAAGTCCCCAACCTTTCTGTATTTTCCATTATTCCATGCCACTATGACTGGTGTTGTTATTTCTACCTCTTCATTGTAGCCAACCTTTCTTGTTAACCCCATGTCCAGGAGTTATTAATATGAAGCTCAAGGTCTTCTCTTTATTTTGGGCTTTATGGGTATGCAGGCCTTCTCAAGAGTGGTGAATAAGGTCTCTCAATGTTCAATAGATGTCAGCTTCCCGACCAAGAATTGCTCCTAGTGTTTCTTCATCTGATGAAAAGGCTTCTTTTTGGTCATATAAAAGGGTAGAGAGTTCATTCCCATGTATATCAGTAAGATGAAGTCTTAATTAAGCTTCATTTAACTCCTCTAACTCTGAGTTGACAGGTGATAATTTATTTACTGGAATTTGTCTTTTGAAAGGTAAAAAGGCAAATTTTTGATTCATCTTGTCCCCAATAGTAAAGAATATGTCTTTATTGTTATTTCAATCTATTCCCTAAAAGATTAAATAATCATTTCCCAATATGAAATGGGTACTAGAGAAGCTTTCCATAACTACCAATTCAACAATAATTGTTATATTTTCATTGATATGTGGAAATATTACAGTAGTTACAAATATTCCCAATGCTTTCATCAGATTACTTGCGCTGTTGAATTTTATGCCATCAATTGTTAATAATTGTTCTTCAAAATTTGGTACACAGTTCTTAAGAGACAATTCGCCAACACAAGAGCCAAAGGCTCCTGGGTCAAGCTATAGCTTAGTGGGATTTTATCAATGTCCACTTCTGTTAAACAGGAATTAAAAGCTATATAGCCTTTCCCCCTGTTTGGTTTGGTTTTCATAAGTTGTGAATCTTGGAGTTTTGACAAATCAATTTGACTATTTCGAGATTGTGGAAAGTGGGAGTAAGATTCCATGATGTCAAATGTGATATTGATATTTTCTATATCTTTTAAATATTCAAAAAATATTGATGATTTATCATCTGAAATTTCTTCATTTACATCAGCTTTTTCATCATCAGGTTCTTTCTCAATGTCAATTTCATTGATTTTTCCTCTTTTTAGACATGTATTAGCTAAATGTGTCGTGCTCTGGCAAATATGGCACTTTCTAATTGTATATTCAGATTTATATTTCATATTATTAGAATTGTCTTTAGGATTTATTTCCACAGAATCTTCCTAAAGCTTATTAAACATTGTTTTAATATTGACCCTACTAGAGCCAATTTTTGTTCTGGCGGCTACTTCTTCTTGTATATTTATAGTATCTTCTGCTCAAGATTGTTAAGTAGTCCTGATTTTTACAGCATGCTTTAAGTCACCTCCACATTGTCTCAGAAGTTTTTTATTAATCAAAAGTTCTGACATTTCATGATATAATTGTGAGCCTTATAGGTATTTTCAGATACCCAAAGGACCACAAATAATATAACAATATACAATTATAAAGAAAATAAATTTATTTAGATTATCAAAACAAAAATTAAAATATAGATATAAATTTATACACAAAAATGAAAATTTAACCATGATTTAAAAATAAAATTACATTGAATTTTAAATTTGTTAAAACACATTTTTATTTGAAAAAATTAAGTACAAATGAATTTTCAACAAAAATACCAAAATTAAAATATTTTTGGAAAAAAGTTAAATAAAAATTATCATAAGTTTTTTTCCTACAAAGAAAAACATGAATATTATTTCACCATTGGACATCTCATAAAAAATAAGGTGGGGGCACCTCTGGGTAAAATTTCTGTAACTTGACTCTAAATAAGCTTAAATTAAGTTTTTAGTATTTTCTGTAAAAAAGTTGAAAATACTCAAAACATTAATTTAATTCACATCACATGTGGTCTTAAACATCATTTTTTGTGTTAAAATTGAGGTGTTGTGTGTGCTTTAGAAGCTATGAGGAATTGAAGTATTTTCAATTGAAATGTCAAAATGTGCATGTGTATTACATAAGTCAACTTTAATTTACATATAAGGTGTCAATTATTACAGTTGTGTACTGTAAAAACTCAATTGAATTACATATTTAAAGTATAAGTATAATATACAATGAGGCATTAAAGAAAAAATAAATTGGAAAGATTGATTCTGGGGGAAAGGAATCTTGGCTCCAAGGGGGAGGCAGACCCCCAAACTCCTTGCTGAAAGGTGTTAGATGTCAAATTCCATGCCAACTTTCATCATTTTTGGCCTGGAATTGAGTCACAGGGTCTGTGCCTCAATTGATGATGAGGGTTTGATACCAACCAGGGCAGTTTTAACTGTTGCCAAGAGGGTAAAACAACCCTAAGCTCAAATGAACATTGTAAAAACAGTTTTAACTGTTTTTGATGTCTCTTACACACATTCTTATGTGTTTTCAAGGCTTAAAGCCAGGTATTACTATAGCAATGGCTGCTTTGAGGGTCCAAAATGGCTAAAACCAGCCCCTTTTAGGTCTAAACCAGGGTTCAATGATGCCATAATTGGCTTTTCTTTTTTCAGAGTGTTTTCCACGACTGACAAGAGAAAATCTTACTTTGGGAGTAAGAGAATTGATGGCTATAAAATAATTTCTTGGTTTCCCCACTTTTCTCTTCATGTTAGAATCTCTTCCTTTTATAATTAGTTTAAATACTGTTAAACCAATGACTAAAAGATTCCAACAACCCTTTTTAAATCATTTTAAACCTCTTAACCACATTAAAAAATAATTATAATCGTTCTTTGTAACTCTTATAATAATTTTTACCCCTTGAACCACCCCATAAGTGAATTAAAGCATCTTTCATCACTGTTGACTTTGTCACTTTGTTTCCAAATTCACTCTGGTCACTTTTGGGCATGTTTTCTCTTTGATAATCCTTTTAAAGACTACTTTCTCATATTAACTGCCTGAAGTCCTTTTCTCAATTAATTTCAATTGAAATTTCTCTTGAAGAAATTTCTTTTGTAGCCTTAAATATCTCTTGTAGAGTATTTTTGGATAAATCTTTATTGTTGGTAAAACAATAAATCTTTGAAATATTATTGTTTTATACATATACAGCTCAAAAGAAGAAAATTGGCTTTTTTTCTCTTAAAAATCTTATTTCATATTTTTTTAATCAATTGTTACCTTATACAAATTTTGAGGAAAGGAAAAGTACTTGATTTTTAATGAAAGTTTCATACCCACACCTTACAATAATGCTGTTAATCTGTCTTTCTGTTGGGAAAACCATGTTGAATATTTGTCTTTTTCATATCAATTCAGCAGATTAAAAGGCTTTTTCCACCTTAACTCTCCAATCATCATTGGCCCACTTACTAATAAATTGGGTTTTACAGCAAGTCCAACTTTGGTTTCTATGTTCTTGTCTTAATTTGATATACCATCTACAAGCTGATTTGGTAAACAGGGTGTTGAATATTGCTTTTACAAATCTTTCTGGTAGCTCAAGGTCTTCTTTTATTATTTCAATACCTCTGATAAATTCTATATGGCCATATTCTCCTTCACCACAGAAGTGAGGCCATTCAATAAGTTTTGGGACTATTTTCAAAAGCTCTTGGCTCGTTGATGGTTACAATTCATGGAAAGAAATGAAAAATTCATTTTTAATTGTGAATTTTCCACATCCAATACTTGTGGGTTGTAATTTCTTGTACCCTCAGTTTGATTCAGGGGTGCAGAAATTCTTGGTAATGTGTGCATTAATTGTTCAATATCATTCATTTTACTGGTGCTAAACCTTTGGGAATTTCTGAATTCATGTTGAAAACCATTTATTGAATTGATTAACTCAATTCTATACATTTCTTCTTTAATTGTTTTTTCTTGCTATAATTCTGTTTGTCTAGTCTTTCCAGAAATGACTTAATTTAATTTCATTGTTAATTTTGAGATTTCCTCTTGTGAGGTGTCAAAACACTTTTTCAAGGAAATGGTATATATCTTTACTTCAGTAAAGAAATTTTGAATATCATCAAGGACTTTCTTATTATGTTCTTTATGATACTTAATGGCTTGTTTCATTCTTGCTTCAATTATGCCATCCATATTTAATTTGGAACATTCATCTTTTTATTCTTTTAAAATGGAATATTGTTCATTTATATTGTTTGAAAATGAACTGTCATTATTTTAATTTATCATTTCTCTTAAACCTTTTTCAAAACACATAAGTGTTTCATTTATTTGGCTCAAACTTACATTATGTGTTTTAATTTTGTTACAAATTGATGAAATTTTATCAGAAATATGACTTCTTATGTCATTTATAGGTATATACAAGTTTGGAATTCCATCTAAAACTTAAGAAATGATTTCTGACATTTTAATATGGCTTTCTTCTCTTTCTGTAATTCCATCATTTTTCTGGACATCTGAAACACATTACTCATGGAATCCTGTTGAATATTTTGGATTCTGTAGCCCTGGCTGTATGGGTTTCTCTCTGGTGCCTTGCCTTTGCCCTTTGTCTGAGCTTGTGGCTTCTTTTTCACATTGTAATTGCTGCTACTGGCTATTGGGGCTTGTTATGGAGCTTCATTGGGTGGCAAAGGGCTGTTTTCCCTCCATTATTCTGTTAAAAGCATCTTTTTTTATTTTCAATCAATGGATGTTATCCATTTAGTAACTTACAAGTGTTGGTACGACCCAGAAGCCTTCTCACAGTCAGGTAAAAATTCATGCAGTTTTTCCACAGATTTGCAAGGATATGGTACTATTTGTGCTGAAAGGCAGTGTTTTAAGCCTTCTGGCTGGCTTTTTGAAAGGTCCACTGAGGCTTCTTGTGGCTGTGTCTGCTTGTTTTTAAGGTAATACAATGTTATTAGCTTCAGAATGGCATAATTTGTGAGTTTGGGTTTCATTTACTGACCCTTTTCCTTTTGTAACTGATTGGCTTCTGCCATAATCACAATATAGCATTTTTGAGAGCTTCTTGAGGGGTTTTAGCTTGCTCCTGATCTGGTTGAAGGCATAATTATGATTAAAAAAGGTTAAAAAATTATTAATAAATCAAAAACTTTCTATTGGATAGATCCTCTGTTTTTGGAGTGTATTAATTATTTCCAAATTGATTAATTCCAAGGAAATTGGATCTGGTTAATTATTCTGAGCTATAATAACAGTTCTATTATGGTCATAATTGACAGTACTTGCAGGGATAATGCTAGTAGCTGTTGATGCTGTATCAATTTTTTCTTGTCTTACTACCTTGTCAGACACTAAAATAAATTTAAAAAGCAATTAATTAGGTAAAAAAAGGTTTTTCAAACTAGAAATGAAAATATAAATCCTCACTTATCATATGAAAAAAGTTTCATTTTTTATGATTTTTGAATTATGAGTATTCTTCATGGATTCTTAAATTTTTCAATATCAGAAAAGATTAACAAAGCTAAAGAAATATGTCACAGGTGAAATATCATTTCTTGGCCCCCAAATTTAAGGTTTGAATATGAAACTTTGATTAATAATCAAGTACTTTTCCTGTCCTAAAAATTTGTATAAGGTACAATATGATTAAAAGTAGTAATATTTAAGATTTTTAAGAGAAGTCATGCCAAATTTCTTGTTTTTGAACTTATAAGTATAAAACAATGATATCATAAAGTTTTGGTGTTTTACCAAAAATAAAAAATGTATCCCATAAATACTCTTCAAGAGACATTTAAGGCTACCAAAGAAATTTATTCAAAATAAATTTCAATTGGAAATAATTGATGAAAAAACTACAGGAAAGAAATATAATGACAAAGTCTTTAAAAATATTATCAAAGATACACCACACCCAAAAGTGACCACAGTGAACTTGGAAACAAAGTAACAAAGTTAACAGTGATGAAAGATTCTTTAATTCACTTGTGGGGTTATTAAAGGGTAAAAATGATTATAACAGTTACAAAAAAATGATTATAATAATTTTTCACACATTTGAAATGTTTAAAGCAATTTTAGAAAGGTGGTTGGAATATTTTATTTATTGGTTTAACAGTGTTTAAACAAATTATAAAAGGAAAAGATTCTAAAATGAGGAGAAAAGTGGGGAAAAGAAGATATTCTTTTATAGCCACCAATTTCCTTACTCTGAAAGTGAAATTTAATCTTTTCAGTAATGAGAAACACTCTTAAACCAGAAAAGCCAAATATGGCATCATTGAACCCTGGTTTGGACCAAAATGGCTGGTTTTAGGCATTTTAGACCCTTATATCCGCCATTGCTGTGGTAATGCCTGGTTTAAAGCCTTAAAGACACCTCAGAATAGGTGTAAGGGACGTCAAAACCAGTTGAAGCTTATCTTACCAATATTATTTCAAATTGAGGGTAGTTTTACCCTCTTGGAAACAGTTGAAACTTCCCTTGTTGGTATCAAAACCTTGTCATCAATTGAGACACAGACCCTGTGACTCAATTCCAGGCCAAATTTTAATACTTTTGTGTCTATTTTGACATCCAACCACTTTCAGCAAGGAATTTGGGGGATTCTGGCACCCTTGGAGCCAAGATTCCTTTTCCCCCCAGAATTAATCTTTCCAATTTATTTTTTCTTGAATTCCTCATCATGTATTATACTTATAATTTACATATGCAATTAAATTGAGATATTACAGTAAACAACTGTAATAAGTCAAATCCCATATGTAAATAAAAGCTCATTTATGTAATAAAGGTGCACATTTTGACATTTCAATTGCAAATACTTCAATTACTCATAGCTTCTAGATTTTACACAACACCAAAATTTTAATAAAACAATTGATGGTTAAAACCATATGTGTGGTGTTAATCAAATCAAGGTTTTGAGTATTTTCAATCTTTATACATAAAATATGAAAAACTTAATTTAATCTTATTTAGAGTTGAGTTACTGAAATTTAATCCAGAGGTTACCCAACCTCATTTTTTATGAGGAATCAAATGGTTAAATAGTTTTCATAGCATTATTTATTGGTTAAAAAGCTTCAATAATTTTTATTTAACTTTTTTCCAAAAATATTTTAATTTTGATATTTTTGTTGAAAATTTATTCTTCCTTAATTTTTTCAAGTAAAAATGTGTGTTTACTTTGACAAATTTCAATGTAATTCAATTTTAAATTATGCTGAATGTTTTAATTTTATTTATCAATTTTATATTTATATTTTAATTTTTGTTTTCATAATATAAATAAATTTATTTATTTATAATTATGACATAATTTGTTATTTGTGGTTGTATGGGTATATAAAAATACCTTTAAGTCTCACACCAATCTAGAAGACTTAAGTTTCAACAAGAATAATTTCAGTTAAAATAACAAATACCAATTTATACACCTTATTGCATCATTCATAGCAAGATTACACAATTAAATGGAGATAAACCCAATACAGCTATCCATATTCATTTTTAGCACATAATCAGGACTGTATTTTATCCACCTCCATTCAATTGAAAGAAATGTATCAAGTCAATGAAAAAAATAAAATTTAGTTACCAAGAGGAAATCTTTTCTTAGTAATAATAATACATGTCACATTTGATAGAAATATAGCAATATATTCCTGTATATTAAGGAATAATAAAATTAAACTACCAGCAAAATTCTCTCAATATTACATATCAATGTTAAAAAAAAAATTTTCCCTTCCTTTGTTCAAATCTCATGGCAGTGCACTCAATAACAAACTATGAATTTTCCCTACTTTTGCCACTTCCAAGATTAATTCACCAGCTAAATTCTCCCAAAGATATTATATGACTAGAAGAAATTGCAATTCTCAGAAGCTGTATTTTCTCCATTTTCTTGGCAAGAGAAACAATCTTACAAGCCAAATTATTGAAATGAACTCACATGATTTTGATAAGAAAAACACCACCAGCAAGAATCTCTCAGAAAACACATTGCTACACCAAAACTGAATGTCTCACCAGCTAAAACCTCTCAACTATTATTTTCCTAAGTCCCCTGCTTTGAGAAGCTTTATGGAAGCCCAAAAGGTATAAATAGAGGCTTTCTATCCCTCATTTTCCCAAAAAAATGAAACAAGTTCCCACTATTGAGGATTTCAACCATCCCTAAACCAGCAGGATCTCCAGTGCAGTAGTAGTGTTTTAGTTGTGAAAATTTCAGTAGCCTTGCTCAATAGCTTAATATTATTGAAAAATAGTAGTCTCACTGTAGTGAAGAGCTCAGTAGCCTTTCTCAAAAGCTTAGTGTTATTAGAAAAAATTAGTATTGATGTAAAAATAGTAGTTAAAATAACTATTAGAATTAAATATTGTATCCTCATTATTAGAATTCATATTAAAAAATCATCATAATAAAAAAAACAAAAAAAACTCTTATTAGTCTCATTGGAACCAAATAGTATTATTTAGTTTATTATAATGTTAAATCGGAGCTTTGACTATGTAGTTATTGATTTGTCTGATTTAGGAACTACTTATAAGTCCTTTCTATCTGTTAAAACCACAAATCTTATTT
The DNA here is from genome assembly GCA_023105745.1 of Austropuccinia psidii. Taxonomy (NCBI): domain Eukaryota; kingdom Fungi; phylum Basidiomycota; class Pucciniomycetes; order Pucciniales; family Sphaerophragmiaceae; genus Austropuccinia; species Austropuccinia psidii. Next base: position 26,255,791 of record JALGQZ010000015.1, read on the forward strand.
TATTTTGTGACTCTCTGTAGGATTACTATTCAGTATTATTTAGGGGGCAGTTAGAATCCAGGGCTTTTGCACAATTTGGAAATTCAGGAAATACTTACCAATAATTTCCACCTAAAGATACTGCCTTATTTGATCCCACATTAAGAGGAGTTCCCACTGCATATCCATCATAAAGCGAATATCCTCCACTAATGCTTTATGACTGGATCTCTGAATTTTGCACAGCTTAGGTGCAGCAGCTATTGCAGCTAGTAGACATGGGGGATATTTTTCCAGGCAAAACCAAGAAATGATAAATTGAATGTGGATGCTTCATCCATAAATGTTTAATTTACCAAGAAAATAGCATTAACTATTCTTTCAGTTCAGATAGGTTATTGTAATTCCAAAAGGGGTTCAAAACACATGTTTAGATTGACATATTCCCCCTTCCTTTTCAATACTTGTCCATATGTTTGTATAACAGCTTTGATACATAGTAAAGCCTATTATAGCTTAAATGCTAGCTCAGTCATTCCCTTTATGGTATACTGTACCAGTTTTGATTAATAGACAAGCTAATAAGGTAATTTTCTATTTTTTATTTAGTATTTTTGCTTCCAACTTGAAGCATTGAGCTCCTTCTCAGAGGTAGATGAAGCTCTAAAGCTATTAAATTTTTCATTAAACTCCCTTAAGAGAGAAGTGGACATAATTGGTATAATATTACACTCAGTGAACCACTCCGCATTAAAAATAATGTGTAAAAGAGGTTGGTAGATCCAGATGAAAAATGTTACACCTTAATTTATTTATTAATTAATTTTATTTTGATCATTTAATTAGATTATTTTGGTATTAAAATAAAAAAAATAAAACAATTACTACACCACAGGAGGTCTTAGCTGCAATGAGGATGCATGACTACGTATTTCAAGGGAAAGTTGTAGTCAAGTGGGGGTCATAGAGAATCAATTAAGTATTTATTTCTTCATAAAAAAGGTATAATTGGATATTTATATGAAAATAAGGCTTTGTAACTTTTTTAGAGGAGTTAAATATTTAATTTTGAAGCAAAAATCTAGGAAAACCATTTGATCAAGGCTTAGGATACCATTGAAGAAATAACAGTACAGGTGTATGGTATTATCTTATTCCTTCAAGGAAGGCTACTATTTGAAAATGGATTTGAAAAGATATAAAAAACGTAGCATTAATTTTTAGGATTGTGATAAGGTGGCCATTGTGATGTCAGAAGGAAGAAATTCAAGATTTAGATTGTAGAGAGAAGGTAAAATGGTGTGAAAGGTGAAATAAAATTGGCTAGTAGGCAGAAATTTGACAGGAGAAGTGTCACAATAGTAGTACAGGAGGCTCAAAAGAAGATTACAGAAGTTTAAAAAGGGTTTGATGCAATAAAACTACAGTTACAGGACACCTAGTTACAAAAAAAGAAAGGAGAATATGCAAAATCTACAGTACATTAGCCATGGATATGAGAACTCCAGGGTTTTCAATTCACTACATAATAAATGAAATAATTAATGATATAGTAAACAGGAAAGAAAATAGGATTACTAATTATGGAGATAAGTATTCCAGGGTTTTCAATTTATTACATCATCAATGACATCATCAAAAGGATATAAACCAGTATTACTAATGATAGATACAAGGATTCCAGGATTTTAAATTGATTAAATAATCAATAAAATAATCATTGACATCATAACTCAGAAACACAAGTAATTGTATAATAAATGAAATCATCAACTACAAATTTTCAACCTTTACAAAACACAGCCTGGGAAAACTTGAAAAATCTGAAGTACGCTGTTTTTGACCCTCCCGTTGAGTCCCCAAAAGCTATTGATAGAGGTCCGCTCCACTCATAAATTCTTTTTCCTCAGGGCCTAGACAGAGGCTCATCACAAAAACATAACTTATTGATATTTTTTCTGAGAGAAATCCCCTCCATCCACCCACATTATACTAATCACTTAGGAATACTCATTAGCTGAGCTCAGAAGTAAATTTATCCCATCCTCATTCCTATATTTTACTTGGTAGCACTTTAGAAGTTATTTATATTTAATGTTAGTTAGCAGTTGGTCTACCTTAGCTCATAAACTCATCTCATTGACTATCTCCATCCCCTTACTGCTCAGTAGCTCAATTCAGAATAAGTGTCTGAGTCCTTTTTATAATCAAAAGTAGATAAAAAGCTGGTCTAAATTTATTTATAGGTTCAACTCATTGACTATCCCCTTAATAGTGTTATGCCATTCCTAATATCCTAAGTAGCCAGCCTCAGTATGATGTTCTTGGGTTTTTATAAATAATTGTGGTTAACAGTTTGTCTAAATTAATTCATGAATCCATCCTATTGACAAAGCTCTTTATTCAGTTCCCCAGATCAGTAGTAAGATTTAACCATATTAGTGTCTTTTATTCCAATTTCTCATTATAAAATTAATAAACATTCAAAATAAGTAGTAGCTTTTCTATTATTAGTTATCATATTATCAACAGTGGTATCATCAAATTGAAAATTCCTGAAGGTGTGACTGCTCTCAGTAAAGGAATCAAAAAGTCTTTTCCCCAGTTTTATATCTTTATTTATTTGTTTTAAGGCTTAATAAACCATTGTTTCCAGATAAACAAAGTCTGATAGAGTATGTTGAATATACCTTTCTGAATAGCCACCATCAATAAAATAAATTTATTGTGAGCTCAAGTTAAGATAGCTCAGCAGTTTCAGGGAGGGAAGTTCAGATAATTCTGAAACACAAGTAGAGAAAGGGTTAAAAGCTTGAACAGAAATTCAAAACTGTTTTCTTGTAATTTACCCTTCAAGGTACATCCTTATTTATCTCACAAAATGAGGAGCTCCCATCTCTGGTGTCCCAACAGCCACAGGAAGATAGGAATAAAATTTAGCAATTATACAGCTTGATCTTGACACAATAAAATTAATCAAATAAATAAAAATTAATACTGGAAACAAATAGATCCACCAATCAACAATAATCTTCACATACATTATCATCATCCTCATATCATTATTATTATCCACTTAAAAACTCAAAGCCCACAGGACAAGAGTCAAAAGTAGAATATAGTGAGTTTATCCCAACACCAAGAGCTGAAGAAATGGGGAAGGAGAAGATTAGAAAGTTCTTCTTCAATCTCATTCGAGAATCAAGAAGAGGAATTATTAAATCAAAGGAGCTAGAAATAAAATATCATAAAGTGGAAATGGATCAATAATCCAACTCAGATGTATCATTGTTCCCACCTGAGGGGACTGTGGAAGAACATTACTCTGAGGAAAGTGAAGAAGAATATCAAACTGTCAAAATTCGGAGTTTTATCAAGCAAATGAAGGATATTCTATCAAATCAAAGTAAAATGAAGGTAAAATGAAGAGGTTCTAAATCTTATACACCAGGAGACATCCCTAGTGAACCAGAATTACCAAGTCATTTAAGACCAGAAGAGTAACCATAATCTCCCATACCTGGACCTAGAGCTACATCCACTCCAGCAACAGAACCCAGACCTTAAACTCATCAAAGGAGAGAATTCTTCTCCACACATACAATCTGGAGTCCCTTGCAACATCAAATACTCAGACAGGAAAGGTCTGTTGCTAAACTCAAAGCTAAATATTATAACCTAAATTTTAATGGAGAATAAGTAGAAATATTCATAAGGAAAGTAGGAAGGATAGCTCATATAGAAGGAGCTAGAGAAGAATATTTAGCAGTTCAGATGGCATTTTTGGAAATCTGATTAAAAACCAGTGGTGCAATGGAAGCAATGCCAGGCTAGGAAGAAGGAAACTGTATCCATATCAAGAGGTATATTATTACTAAATGGGGGAGAGTTGATCCAGAAAGGAGATATAGGAAGGACTCACTTATAAATTTATTTAATTATAATCAACACTCAGGAGTAATTAGTACTCTCTCTCAATATAAAAGGCTTATAGGGAATTATGAAAATATCATCACACATCTCCTTATATATAAATATACTCCTCAAGATAATATGTTTAATGAAGGTTTTTTGAATTTCTCTCTGCAGAAATGAAGGGAGCTATCAGTAAAGAAATGATTAAGGAGAATGTCATAGTTAGAGCAGAATATGAAGTATATCTCATACCACCAATAAAGATGCTGAAGAAGTACATTGAACAGTAATTGGAAGCAAGGATAGTAGTCACCAAAGGACTTTGACCTACAACAATAGCTGAAACAAATTAATAAAATATTAAGGAAAGAAGGTTCCAATTTAAGGAAGAGATATCACCTGTTATTCAAGAAGCCCTCAATAAAATGAAAGAACTTACAAAAGCTCTGAAATAACAAAATTAGTTAGTCAAGGAGGAGGCACCTTCTCAAAATAAAGATTTCAAAAATTTCATGGATAAATTGAATGAATTTACTAATGTGGCTACACCTAAAAATAAAATAATTAATAACCCTCAGTCAAACAACCAAGGATTCAAACTAAGAGATAATGTTTCTCCACCACCAAATAGAAGTGTACCCTATGTTCCAGAAAAGAATGTACCAAGGCTTACTGTTAAATGCTATTATTTTATGGAAGAAGATCACTCAGTGGGAATATTTACTGAGCTATTGGATGATCAAAGCAAGAAATAGGTTATTAGAAAGGGCGCCAATTATTTAATCCCCAACTGAGAAAGGGTCCCCAATTATGGAAAATGTTTACCAACATATCTAGTTAGTTAATTTCAGAAGGAACAAGAGGAACTCAAAATAAACTTAGAGGAAAAGAACAAAGAGGAATAACAAAATCAAAAGGAAAAATAAATTTCTTTCATATCAATAGATAATTTGGGTGATTGGGAACCACAATGCATTCAATAAGAACTAGAAGAACCTCTTGATTATTCTTATGGTTTGAGGAGCACAGAACAAAGGATTTAAAGTAAAGAGATGACTAAAGCTCAACCTTCCCCCTTTAAAGTTACTATTCAACCCAAAGACACCATAAAAAAGAATACTAGTAGTCCTGGTGGATTCATTGAAGAAGAGGAAGCTGGAGAAGAAAGTGTCATAATACCTACAAAATATAGGTAATCAAGATAAGAGAGGTTTCCAAGCCACCAGAACCAGCTCAACCAAAGCTTCCTATACCAGCCAAAGAGAAGGAGTTTATTAAGAAGGCTTCAATAAAACTACCAAAGATGGAAGTGATAAAGAACTTTCAATTGAAGAACAAGGATCAATAATTGAAAGGTTCATTGATAACATCATGGATCAGAAAATTAATCTCACCTTAGAAGAAATTGAAATTTCTCCCATTCAAATTCAAGAGAAAATAACAATGCAAGAAATAATTATTCAAGATAAAACTCATTACTCTTGTCCCCTTGGAATGATTGAGGTCTCAGTTGGACAAAAAGGACATATAGTCCAAGCATTGACAGAAGCTGGAGCTGAGCTCAGTATAATACCAGAAGTAAAATCCATAAAAGAAAGACTGCCAAGGAGGGTTCTAAAAATCAGACTTATAGGTATTGGAGGGCACAGAACAGTAATTGTGGTATTACCAAAAAATACTGTTGTTGTCTTACCATCTGGTTATGAAAAAATTATTCACCTCTTTATAGCCAGAGGTTCTCTTCACATAGCCATTTGGAGACCTTTCCTTTCTCATAATGTTATTATAATTGAAAACTCTCAATAACATATTGAAATTCTTAGCTATAAAGAATCTGATGGAAGAAGACTGTGTACACCCATATGTAATCCAGAATCAAAAGGAAGCCACGCAGGACCACCCAGAGGAATGAAAACTTGTAGCATGGCTAGATTAACAGAACTGAAAGATGAAACCCCAAAATCAAAATCACCTCTAAAGAAATGTTAAATTTGATACCAATGAAACAGATAATTTTAGTAGCAAGAAAAGAAAAGAATCACAATATCATTTGCAAGAATATGAACCTCAAAAAGTTAAACCATTATTAGTATATTCACAGAGAATTAGAAACCAAGAAAATAATGGGCCACTTCTCCATCCAAAATTTGAAAAATATCATAGCTCTAACATGGAAGCTACCACTATTAAAGTGGAACCAGTACAAAAGAAAGGCTTAAAGCCAAGATAGCTAGTTGAATGCTTCTCAAATAAATATGGGAATATTGGTACTTTTTAGAAAAAGAAAAAGGATTTAATCTCTGATTGAGCATACTTGAATTATTCAAAAGTGAAGGGTTCCTCTAAGATCAAAAGATATTTTTCAAAAACAATCTCTAAGATAAAAAATAATCATAAATCTCAATTAAAATGGGACTTTGGAGCTTAACAAACCATTACAGAAGGGATGATTCCAAATAAAACCTATAATAGTATTACTAAACTTGAAATTGAATCAACAAATACAAATACAGAAACCAATTTATCAGAGGAAGAATCAATTAAAACTCAAGAAACTTTGGACTGAGACCAAGTGATCAAGTTAAATTTTTTTGGAATTTAAAATAAACAGGAACACAGAATTCACAGTTAGTGAAAATTCTCAAAATAACCCCTTTGTTAATTTGTTGCCCAATTCTGGATTCAAATTTTTAATATATGTCAGAATAGGATAGGAAGAATACCGTGTGATGGCTCCCATGGACCAAATCTTGTAATATAGCTGAATATCTCTAGAAATAAAAGCAGAAATTGGGATGAGGCAAATCCCACAGAAAATGATAAATTAAAATAAGAAGTTCAGCAAGAAGATCATGAACAGAGTTCATTTTGTCTTACCTAATAATGAAACACTGTACTCAATATTTATGGTTGAAGGAATTTCAAGCCACAAAGTATTGGGAAAGGACTTTTGTGATTGGTTTGATTGGCTTCAATTATGGAATTCAATACCCCCAAGTTTTGAAGAAAAAGAATCAAATCAATGTCCAAAATAATTAAATCAATGTTAAATACCCTCAATAAATACAAATCAATCTGTAGAAGATCTATATGAAGGAATAAACATTTTTATCATAGGAATAATGAACTTTACCCAAAAAGCTTTCTATGAAATGATTACCAGAAGCAAATTATCACCTTATACTGCTTCAAGCCCTCTCACACCATTGGATGAACACAAACTTACCCTAGGAGACCTACCCCATGATGAGAATTTTAACATGGGGAAAATTAGTTCAGATTAATATCCCATACCTCCAGTAATTATACAATCAGGACTTCAACAAAACCTTCAGGTGGATCCACAGATTACTACACCAAATAACTTAATTCCATAATCTCATAGCTATTAAAAGAAAAAGATATTTCAATAAGAATTATACCTAAACATTCTCACCATCTAAGAATTCCTTGATACAGGAAATTCAATTGAGCTTTCCATTTCCAACAAATGAACCTATGAGATATATAAATGAGACACTATTAGTGAGTAATGAGTTTTTTTTAATGAAGTTTTTGAAAACCACTAACAACACTTGAATATTTCATTTCTGGAGAATATTCAAATAATGAGGAAATATATTAATCAGAACCTGAATAGCCCTCAAATTCAAAATCTATCATTGAAAGAACCTAGTTATGACTAGCCAAGACATCCTTTATCAAAAGAAATGACCATAAGACATAATCAGTTTATAATATGAGGATTTGTCCCATATTTATAGCTTTGTAAGAGATAATTAAGTATTATCACCACCTTCAGTAATTTTTCTTGATAAAGACACAATTCAAGAAACTCCCAAAGAATAAACCTTTTTATCAAAGAAGGATCATAGTAAAGATAAACCCTCAAAATCAATTCTGAAGAAATCTACCCAATTATTGAATAAAGAGAAGAAAATCAAAGAATAAGATTCAGATTCTGTTCAAAAGGAAAAAGAATATTATAAACTTCAGACAAAATATTTTCCAATTTGAAAAAACAGAAGAAAATTAAAAATTACTCAAGAAAAAGGTAATTTTACACTAAAAGATTTTAAAGTTCATCTTGAATTCACTTTACGTATGGATGAATGTATAAACAAAAGAATTTCCATGGCACAAATAAGAGTCAAAAGAGAAATTCTCAATTTTTTGAATGAGTTCCTTTCCATGACAAATGACAAAAGAATATTGATCAGAAGAAATAAAGGGGTTACATATAAACTCAAGAAGATCTAGTCCTGGTTTACCAATTAAGTCTCACTTCTTTTCTTTATTTTTTTCATTTTTTTCATTTTTTTTCATTCTTCATTATTCTTTCCTCTTGCTTATTTTGGTTTCTTATCTTTTCTATCCTCTTTCATTTTTTTCTATTCAATGAAATTTTCTTTTTTAAAAATTTTCTCTTACTTTGTTCAATATATATATATATCAAGTAAAAAAAATATACAATAAAAAATAAAACAAAATATCAAAAGAATAATTGTAAAAATAAAAGAAATACATAATAAACATAAATATAATACATATATCTATATATAATATGTATTATGGCATTAAATTTAATACCATGATTATGGATTGCTTTGCTATTGGTCATTTTATTTGACACTATCTTAATTTTAGTGATTTATGTTTTTATTGATCAAATTATTTCATTTATATTTAATTATGATTTTTTTTATCTTCTTTCTTATTTTTTATTGGTATTATTTTTGATATTTATTTTGCCATATTTAATAAAATTATTTTTCAAACCCTTATTTAATTAATATTTTTTATTTTGTGTTTTTTTCTTATTTTTTATTGTTTGTTCTATTTTCTCCCTAAAATTAAGAAGCTTATAGCTCACTTTCCTCTCAGTTTCTTTGGGGGCCAAAATATGTTTTTTTTCATCAACAAATTTTTCAATTTTTTTCCTTTCATTTTCTTTTGAGCGCGCAAACAAATGCAAAACAAAACATATCAAAAATATAATTTATATATATATATATCAATCACATATAAAATATTTTTTAGCTTGTCTTAAATTAATGATTAAGAGCTAATCTTAAGAAAGAAAGAAAAAACTCCCAACAACAAATTATATACAATTGATTAGGTCAAACCCATTGCAGAGAAATTGGCCTAAATAAATAAATGAATAAAAAATAATAAAAATTAAATTAAAACTTATGATAATTCAAAAATAGTACAGAGGAACATCTTTGTTAAACTCGGAAATACAAACCATGGCACTAGTAATATATTATATTTATTAATGATGATTTCATAGTATTAACAAACATTTAGCCTCCTTAAAAAATAAGTTACTGAATTATTTGGAAATACCAGTGAAGACAAGTCTGAGCTTAGTTTCAAATTATCTGGTGCTTCTGTTGAAAGGAAAAGGAGCTGGGTTATCCATTAATCAAAATTTCACAATGTGATGATGAAGATCATTCATCTCATGGTCTAATGAGCAAAAGTAATAGGCAAAGCTGGCTTGTAATTTGTGTTTGTGGTGATAGAAAAAATAGGAAAACCTAATGGAGAGAGTCGAGGAGATGTTGAAACTGAAGTATTGGCAGAGGTTGCGGTGGAAGGAACACTGTGGGAATGAGCCCAATTACCTTAACTGTGGCCTATTTGGACAGAAGTCAAAGAAGGAGGTGAATCAAATTGCTGATTTAGAATGTGACCACCAATTGAGTAAATATTAGTAGGAGTGAGATGTTTGGAGTACTCTTGGAGGTTAAATGTGGGAAAGTCGCTTGATGGAAAAATGTAACAATAAGCGATATTGTCAAGGTTAAGGATTACATGGTGGAAACCATGGATACAAAAACAATCTCCATGCAGAATGGCATAATAATGTAAGAAAAATATAAGCTAATAAAACAAAGAAAGAATTAAAAATGAAGAACAGAAAAACATACATACATAAAGTATTATATCACTAAGAGCTCACCTAGTAACAGTATGGTCAAAAAAACAAATAATCAACGCCAATCACAGGGATTCTATGCCACCTATATTGATACAACCACATGGATCAGTATAATGAAAACAATTTTGAGCTGATTCTATATATAATGAAGAAAAGAAATAAAATACAGTTACTCACATGGAAACCAATTGAAAAGAAACCACTCTTCGTTTGCAAAGAGTGGCAAAACCATAGACATAAAAAAGAAAAACACATAAAAATATTTTCAGCTGATCAAAAATAATAAAACAAATACTAGTAGAGAAATAAAAAGAATAAAATAACATACCTGAAAACAGATCTTATTGGCAAGGAAATCGAAGAGAATGCCACTCTTTACAAATGAGGAGTATCCAAAGAAAAATTATTTCAAAAAGTAATAATAATATAATTCAATGAAAATTCTTTTGTTTAAAAAAAATAACAAATATAATAAATAAGGTAAAAAAAGAGACAATTACAGCGAATAAAGCCAAAGTGTGGGTGCATTGGGGATCTAAATACAAGTAAACTGTGCAACCACACAGCTGAATACAGATTCAATACCCAAAGTTCCTTGCAGCTATTTCAAGATTGATATTCTTTTGCTCATTAATTAAAAGCTTTGAAAAGACTATACATATGAATGATAAAATTAAAAAAAACTGAATTCAAAAGAGAATTAATTAAAATTCAAATTTAAATAAATAAAGAAATTTGAATTAAAAAAGTTTAATTAATTAAATAAAAAGGATATATATAAATTATCGATTGGACTCATTTTAATTCAATTTAATTGAGCTTGTTAATTTAACTCACTTAAAGCGTTAATTTGAAATAAAATCAAATTAATTAATTATACTTTTCTTGAAAAAAAAATTAAATATAATGAAAACAAGGATTAATTTGATTTAATATTCAATTTGAAATGAGATTTCCTTTTATATTTGAAAAAAATATTAATGATAAGCTAAAATTAATACCTCCAAAACCACCTCAGGAAGTCAGAAATTATACACAAATACCTTTTGGCTAACCTCAAAATAACTTTATGTCAGAATTTTGGAGTTATCTGTTCTTTTATTTCATTTAAAAATGGAGAATAAAAAATTTCTTACTGGTCTACTTAAGCAATGAAAAATATTTTAATATTTTTTGTATTGAATGGAGGGTTTGAAACCTTTCTAGCTCCCAAAACTTCAAAAATAAAAGAATGAAACATGACACATCACCTGCAGAGGCTTATTCAACCAAGAAATCATATATATATATATATATATATATATATATATATATATATATATATATACCCCAATTAGTTCTAGATGCCTCAAGATTACTCATTGAAATTATCAAAAAGAAACTGAAAGACAAAAAAAAAATAAAGAAATAAAGAAATAAAGAAATAAAGAAATAAAAAAATAAAAAAAATAAAAAAATAAAAAAATAAAAAAATAAAAAAATAAAAAAATAAAAAAATAAAAAAATAAAAAAATAAAAAAATAAAAAATTAAAAAATTAAAAAAATAAAAAAATAAAAAAATAAAAAAATAAAAAAATAAAAAAATAAAAAAATAAAAAAATAAAAAAATAAAAAAATAAAAAAATAAAAAAATAAAAAAATAAAAAAATAAAAAAATAAAAAAATAAAAAAATAAAAAAATAAAAAAATAAAAATATAAAAAAAAATAAAAATATAAAAAAAAATAAAAATATAAAAATAAAAAAATAAAAAAATAAAAAAATAAAAAAATAAAAAAATAAAAAAATAAAAAAATATAAAAATATAAAAATATAAAAATATAAAAATATAAAAATATAAAAATATAAAAATATAAAAATATAAAAATATAAAAATATAAAAATATAAAAATATAAAAATATAAAAAATAAAAAATAAAATAATAAAATATAGAGACAAATCAAATTAATCAATATAATATAAAGAAATAAATCTTGAAGACCTGGTGCTAGACAAGACCTTCAAGTGTCCAAATAATACTTTTGGGAATTACTACAGAAAATTTCCTCAAAGATTGGTCCTTTACATGACTTTAGACTGTAGAAATCACTATGATTTTATTTCATCAATTAAACTCAAAAGTTCAAGACATGGTTGTAAGATGTGTCTATGAAGCTGTTGATAATATTACTATTAATAAACAGTACTATGACTGTTCTTATTAAATATAATAGTAATAATTATTATAAGCACAATTAAATAATTAATGAATTATTTATTTCTTTCACTTGTTATACACTAATAGTGATTATAACAGTAATCAGTAATTGTCTAATAGAATCAATCACAAGAAGTTCTTAATAATAAAACTTCTTTATTAAAATAATAAAATTATTTTAATAAATAAATATCTTATGTAAGAAGAATTCTAAATATAATTTTTGAAGAAAACAGTTACTAGAAAAAAACTTTAGCAGTTAAGATAAATTACTCATTAATACTCCAAAGAACTTATTAAAGATAAAAGTAGAGAGATTTGATGGATAATTGTGGATTTAAAGGATCAAAAAATGGATATATAACATTATTACAGCAATATATAGTTGATTTTTATGATCTCAAATCTTTCTCATTGATTCTGAAAGAATAAAAAATTTAAGAAAAGTTCAGCTAACACTTCCTTGTTGGTAATAAAGGTATAATTGAATAATGTGATGATCTGGAAGAAACATCAAGAGGAGGCCTCTTTTAAGTATAAGACATCTCACAGAGGTGTTCCATGGAGAAAACTGAAAAAACAGTGAGTGAGAAAAAAATAAATGTTTTGGGATTATTAATTGCATCATCTGTTGTCACATAAGATTATCATAATTACTTAATTGATGCTTTTACATGACTACCAACCCATTTATGGTTAAGAATAAAAGGAGTAATAACTTTAAATACTCTTTTATTCCAAAAGAATCATTTATTTCTCAAAGTTATCAACTTTATTGGAAATTTCATCACAGAGTGTATTTTCTGTGAATTTTTAAAGATTCAGTATTTTTTGTGGAATCATCAAAAAAGGACTTTAAGTAAAACTTTTAATTTTACTGATAAAAGTATAATTATTTTTGTTTTTATATGATTTATACAGTTCTGAATTGGTACTGAAAGCTTCAGAAAGATTCTTTGATAATTTTATTTTTAATGAATTTTTGAAGTTTTTGCCTCATTTCTACATAGAATTGCAAATAGCACTATATGACTGGTTGCTATGAGGTAAATCAATGGATAGTAGTCCAAAAAGAGTTTTCATTACTCTTTTAGGGTTTATCCATGGAAAATCATTAAGAATTTACATGGTTACAGGAGTCTAAGTTGCTCTTTACCTCCTTAGCACGTCAAAATAGCAGCTTATTTGCTATTTTCTTATGATATAATGAATTTTTGACTTGGTAACCAAGTTACCAAAAGGTTTTATTTAATAATTGGGCCAAGATAAGCCATGGATGTAAGCTTTAGAGCTTTCCACGCCTCAGAGGCCTCAGAAGTTGGGTACCCTGGCTCTCTTTGATGTCTTTTGTCCGCCTTGACTATTTTTTACATCGAAATAGAAATTCAGGCTTCAAGTGAGATATCCACTATGGGTGTACCAAAGTTGTATGTAAGAATACCATAATATTAAGTGCCACAAACATGCATAACACTATTCTCAGTGTATATGTAACATGGGATTTCTCATATTCCCATTATTTTGGCGTGAAATTGATAAAAACAAAAGTTTCATGGATCTTTTATATGGTATTGATGATTTGGTATTGAAGTATTTTCCATATTACCACCTCAAAGAGTTTATTTAAGCTTATTCACTCTATGGAGCTACCCTAGGTGAAATGGTGTGTAGAATCCAAATTTGGCCTCAAATCCATGGATTTACTTACTCAATAAAAAGTTATTCATCTTTTCTGGAGTCAAAAACGGTGAATTTTGAAAATATGTATGACTTATGGGTTATGCATAGTTCAGAATTTATTTTTGAGATGATTGTGGACTATTTGGGCATGTAAAATATACCTCAAGGCTCACATTCCCTCCCACCAAAAAATAAAATTGTACTACAATTTCATTAATGGTATCAAGAAGAAAAATGCCCCAAAGGGGGTTAATGTCTACTTTCCAACCCCTTTAAATTACTCAGATCAAGTAATTTAAAGCACATCTATAGACATCTTCAGGCTTGTGGCCTTCTTTGATGTCTAAATCTTCTTAAGAGTTTATCTGAGTCAGGTATTTCTGATTCTGCCAGCCATTCATCTTCATGTACTGGATTTCTATATCTTACAGGATATTCTCTTTGAATCTTTCCCCTAAGTCTCCTTTCTTTGATGAATTTCTTTATCTTTTTGTCTTCATTCTGTTCCACTTGTGGTACAGCTAAAGGAGTGGGGTTCCTTAAAGGAAACAATTCTTTGTCAGCTGGTTGATAAGGTTTTATCAAGCTGACTGGAAAAGTGGGGTGTTTATTTTCCAATTCACCACTCAATTCCACTTGAACTGCATTGGTTCCATGTAAGGTGACAATAGCAAAAGATCCTATATAAGAATCCTTAAGTCTCTTTGGGCCTTTGATATTATTAAAATTCAAGGTTGAAACTAGAACTAAGTCACCTACTTTGAAATCTGGTACTTTGTGACTCTTGTCCCACTTCTGTTTTGCATAGTCAAAAGCATCATTCATACTCTGTTTTGAATTATGTTTCACTTTATCAAGAATTATCTTTCAGCTGGAAGCTGGAGGATTAATTTCAATCAAGTCTTTCCTCAGTGTGTCTGCTGGGAGTCTTGGATTCCATCCTTTTTCTAACATAGAAGGAGTTTGGCCTGTAGAAGAATGAACCAATGTCTCATATGACAGTTGCAATGCAGGTATTAGAGTGCATCTGCTAGTTCATCTGTTTGAGGGTGATATGCTGTTGAGAATGATAACTTAGTCCCAAAAAATCTGTGAAGATTTGTCCAAAGTGTGGATTGAAATTTGGGATCTCTGTCACTTATAATATTCTTAAATAACTCTACTCCATAGAAGAAGAGCTGTATCCATAGCAGTGTCATCTTTATGACATGGTAAGAATATGGGAGTTTTTCTATATCTGTCTACAATGACTAAACAATAATTATAACCTTTGTCACCACTTGGAGGAAGTGCTGTGACCCAATCCATGTGAACAACTTCCCAAGGGGATTTTGGCTGTTGAATATGAATCATTAATCCAAATTTCTTGCCTGTACTCCTGTTTCCCTTTTGGCATCTATCACAGGTATGGTAGTATTCAATGGTTTCTTTTCTCCAAGATGGCCACCATGCACAGTTCTTCACTTTTTCAATTATTCTGTCTTCTGACAGGTGTCCGGAGTAGATGCTATCATGTCATTCATGAAGAATGGTATTGATAAGCAATCTACTACACAATGTCATTACACAAGAATGTTTTGTTATGTGATAAATTATCCCACCAAACAAGTGAAATATTCCTTCAGAATGGGAATTCTTCCAAAATTCATCCAGTGCATTGACTAAAGATGTATCTTTGCAGTCTTTGTCTAATAAGGAAGTCAAGATATGGCAATTCTTGTCTTGCTTATAATATTCTCTGACTTCTTCAAAGAATTAAGTCCTGATATCAGTTATGTTAACTCCTTCAATTGAAATCTGTGGTCCTGCTTCCAAAGGTACATAAGCGGAGTTATTGGGAGTATTGGATAATTCCCACCTGCCAAGTCCATCAGCATTCTTGTGAATGTTTCCTGCTTTATGAACTATAGTCATGTTTCCTCTATATTCTTGAATGGCTATTTGCCATCTCAACATATGTCTGTGGGGAGTTTTCATGTTAAGAAGTTATTTCACAGAATTACAGTCAGTTATCACTTCAAAAACACTTCCATCAAGATAATAGTGTAATTTCTCAAGTGCCCATACCAAACATAAGCACTCCATCTGGCTTGCACCATATCTGGCTTCTGTTGGTTTGATTTGTCTTGAGATGTAACAAACTGGTCCCTCTGTAGGTTTGTCATCAATAATGTGGACCTGATGTAGGGCTGCCCCTAATCCATCTCCACATGCATCAATGAAAAATTTAAAAGGTATATTCAAGTCAGGCATGAGGAGTAAAGGTGCTTCTGTAAGAGCTTTCCTTATCCTCTCATAAGCTTCAATTCTTTCCTGTGTCATCTCAAATACTGTCTGTTGATCACTGATTCTATAAAGTGAATTGGCTAGAATTTCAAAGTCTTTCAGGTATTGCCTGTAATAACTGGAAAAGCCAAGAAAAGACATCATTTCTTTCTTATTCTTGGGTATTGGGTCAAGTAATACTGCTGCAACTCTTTTTTTGTCAATACCCAAGCTTAAACCAGAAACAATATATCCTAAAGCTTTAAGTTCTTAAAAGCCAAAATTACATTTCTTGAGTGAAATCTTAATATTCACTCCTGTAGCTTTGTCAAGTACTCTTGCAAGTCTTTCAAGGTGAAAAGACCATGAGTCAGAACATATGATAATATCATCAATATAAATGATAAGCCATCCTTAAGATAATTCTGTGGGGAATATGGTATTCATCATTCTTTGATAATTAGATGGCGCATTTTTAATACCAAATGGCATTCTAAGATACTCATAAATACCACAGTGAGTGATAATTCTAAGTAATTTCCTAGTTTTGTGTGTTGAAAAATTTTGATGAAAGCCTTTTAATGCATCCATTGATGTTATATATTTTGCTTTAGATAATTGGGTAAAGGTTTCTTGAATTCTAGGAATTGAATACCTATCTGGAACTGTGTAGGTATTTAATTCTCTAGAATCTCCAACCATGCTTGATTTATCATTATGCAAAGAAATAATAACAGGTGTTGTCACTTCAACTTCTTCATTATGGCCTACTTTCCTTAGTACACCAAGCTGGATCAATTATTGTATATTTTTTTCCAAGGCTTCTCTAGCTCTGGGACTGGATGGATAAGCTGGTCTTCTAAGTCCTGGAGGGTATGGTCTGTCAATATTAAGAGTAATATCAACTGCATTCCCTTCAATAGCACCTAATGGTTCATTATCACAAGCAAAGGAATTCTTATATGTATATAATACATCAATAAGATCATATCTCATTTTGGGTGATAATGATGGATCAATTTGTGCTTCAACAAGTTGATTTGCAACAAATTCTTCCTTATAAGTATCTTTAACAGAAGATATCACAGATATTTGCTTTGGCATATTGGAAAAAAGCAAATTTGTGTCTTTTATTTTCTCCAACTGTGATATATCTGTCTTTATGGTTATTGATGTCAAGACCATAAATATGCAAGTAATAATTTACAAGAATGATGTGCTGATATGTGCAATTGTCCATTACTACTATCTGGTTTTTTATTCTTACACTTCCTGCTGGATGTGAAAATACAATATTAGTGTCCAATATGTCCAAATCATACATATTATTACTGGCACTACTGAATTGTACACCCTCTATTGGTAATAGATTGTTGTCCCATCCAGGGAGTATGGCTTGAAGATAATCTTTGCCTCCACAAGTACAAAATTCCCCTGGATCCAAAGTTACTTTGGCTTCAATATTATTCATCAGTATTGATGTGATACAAGATGCTCCAGAAGTGTATCCTTTACCTCTAGCAGGTTTGGTTTTACACATTCTGGCATCCTGGATATTGATCAGGTTATGACAATCCTCACTGTACTGTAGCAAGTGAGTATGGACTTCTGTGACCGTAAAGAAAGCTGTAATGTTTTCAAAGGGATATTCCTCTACTGGTTTTTCTTCAGAGACTTCTGAATCTTGGTCAGATTCTTCTTTCTCTTCAGTAAACTGAGCTTCTTCAATGACTTGAACCTCATTAATCTATGTCTTTTTGGTGAAAGTGTTGGCCAAATGTGAAGTGCTTCCACATTTATGACACTTCAAGACAGGTCTTTCAGGCCTCTTATCTTCTCTGAAAGTTTTAGAGACCATTTTGGATTCCATAGGGACTCTAGTCCAAGTTTTACCACTTCTTGTTCTAGTAATTATATCCTCCATGGCATTGATGTAGTCTTCTGTTGAACAGGGTTCTACACATCTGCACGTGATAGCATGTTCTAGTTCTCCTCCACATTTTCTTAATATTTTCATATTAATCATAGAGTCAGAAATTTCTGGGTGTAAGGCAGATGATCTGTCCTTCTGCTTGAGGAACCAAGTAAGTGTTTTATCCTTTTCTGAGTTAAAAATGGCACTTCAAAAAGCATTTTCCATTTTAAATCTCCAAGAATTGTTAGCCCATTTGGTGAGTATTTCACATTTCCACCAAGGACAATCATTTTTACCATGATCTAGTCTCATTTTGTAAGACCATTTCTTTGCAGCTCTGGTAAGCAAACAATGTAGCTTTCCCACCATGATTTCATCAGGTATGTGAAAATCTTCTTGCAATACATCAATTGTTCTGATGAACTCAATATTATTGTATTCTCCTTCACCAGGGAATGCTGGCCATTCTTCCAGTTTGGGGATATTGTTTGCACAGATAGGATTTTCTCCTAGAAATGGGGTCAAACTTCCTTTAACAGAAATGTTTCCTTCAGTAAAAGGTGTAGAATGTCTTGGCATATGTGGTTTGTAATTCTTATGAATTTGCTCCACATTTGAAATTATTTCATTCTTTAACTTCTTCCTTTCACTGTCACTTTTTGCCAAATGTGTGGAAAACTGATTGGTATTATTAATTATTTCCAAAACATGATCTTTTAGAATTCTAAGTTGATCATTACTGTTTAAAATGGAAAGATCTTCCATTTCATCATTTTTGGCTTGAAATTTACTTTCAATTCTGTAACATGTACTGGTAATTGATCCAAGCTTAACATTTGTCAGCTTATACCATTAAGTATAATTCTCGTCATTTCCTTTTAATTCACTTATATCTGATATTATTTTATTTAGCTTTGCATCAAATTTACCAAGCTCTACATCAATAATAGATTTAACAAATTTTATTTCTTGTATTATTTGCATGGAAAGGCTCTGTTCATCCTTTCCTGATCTTTGGCTGTGAATTCCATAAGAGTCCTGGCCATATTGAAGACACTTTCCACAGCTGAAGGCTCCAATTTGGGGATCCTGTACCCTTGTGGGTAACGTCTGTGCCGATTTGCTTTGTCTTTTCCCTTTCTCTGATGGTTCTTGGTACCTTTCTTCTTCTGAGTTCCTTTGGGCTTCTCTTTGGATGCTTCTGGAGCTGGTAGGCACCACTGGGCCTTCTTCCAAAGCTGTGGTAATTTCCAATTCCTTCTTCTGGTCTACAGATAAAAGACTTTGGTTCTTCAACCAATTCTTTATCTTTTTGACCTTGTCTTTGCAAAACAATGGGCTCCACCCTCCTAAGAGTTCTATGGTCTTCTCCTGACCCAGAAAGCTCTTAATGTGTAAGTAGGAGTTCATGGCCCCCTGCCAAAGGCTTGGGCATATTTTCCACTCCTTTTCTTTTGCTGCTCTGAACCTTTTTTGTATTGGGACTGATATATTTCTATGGCTGCCACTTGGAAGTGGTTCAGCCCTTGAAACATTACCTTCAATTAGTTCAGGTTCAGAGTTCACATCAAAGTTTGTTGGTACAGACCTTGGAGAATGTGGGGAGGTTCTGGCATCCTCCAGATGTGTCTTTCTTGAGGAATACTTTGCAGACCTTGTTCTGTTCTTACCTCTTCCTTGTCCAGGTCCATCTGTTTGGACTAAATAGCTGCCTGTATTTCTGGTATGCACCATTTTTCACATAAATTCAAGAGAAAATATAAATTGAAAACAGAAAACACACACCTTTGGTGGTTGTTTGGCTTGTTCTGTCTTAAATAAAGTGCCTCTTTTAGCAATTTGCACTTCAATACTGTGTTCAGATTCTGTAATGGTAATGTATCTTTTACTGAGTCTTTTACCAGCTGCACAGTATTTTATTAAAGACACTATAGAAAAAATTTGATAAAAGAAAATTATTTTTTATACTTTCAAAATATTTTTTTTAAGATTTTTTATAAGTTTTTATTTTTTAATATTAAAAATAATATTCTTTTTAAAGAAGAAAAATCAAAATTTAAGATTTTGAATCAAAATTAATTCACAGTAACTCAAAGGATAATTTTATAGGTTTTTGGATGTGAAAAAGCCACATGTAAAAACAGTATAGAATTAACCCAAATCCCTCAATGAAAAAGATTTTAAGACAATCTCAAAAATAAAAATAATTTTCACTTCAAATTGAAAGAAAAAAAATTAAATTAATAAATTTTAAAGCTTAAAAATATATTAATTAAGGTTACAAGGTTCAAAAAACATGGCCAGGCCCCCAAATGTGAGATGTTTCTATAAAACGGTTGATAATATCACTATTAATCAACATTACTATGACTGTTCTTATGAAATAGGGTAATGAGAATTATTATAACCACAATTAAATAATTAAATAATTAATTATTTCTTTTACTTGTTATACACTACTAGTTATTATAACAGTAAGCATTAATTGTCTACTAGAATCAGTTACAAGAAGTATTTAATAATAAAAT
The DNA here is from genome assembly GCA_023105745.1 of Austropuccinia psidii. NCBI lineage: Eukaryota > Fungi > Basidiomycota > Pucciniomycetes > Pucciniales > Sphaerophragmiaceae > Austropuccinia > Austropuccinia psidii. The sequence goes on from JALGQZ010000015.1 coordinate 26,276,221, forward strand.
TATCTTAATATATAATTATCTTATGTAAGAAGAATTATAATTATAACTCTTGAGGAAAACAATTACTAGAGAAAAACTTTAATAATTAAGATAAATTACTCACCAATACTCCAAAGAACTTATTAAAGATCAAAGTAGAGAAATTTGATTGCTAATTGTGGATTTAAAGGATCCAAAAATAGATATATAACAGTATTACAACAATACATAGCTGATTTATGTTATTTCAAATCTTTCTGATTAATTCTGAAAGAATAAAACACTTAAGAAAAGTTTAACTAATACTTACTTTTTGGTAATAAAGGTATAATTGAGCAATGTGATGAGCTGGAAAAAACAGCATGAGGAGGCCTCATTTTAGTATAATACAGATCACAGTGGCGTGCCATGGAGAAAAATGAAAAACCAGTGAGTGAGATAACAATAAACCTTTTTTGGATTATTGATTTCATCATCTTTTGTCTTGTCAGATTATCATAATTACTTAATTGATGCTTTTACGCGACTACCAACCAATTTATTGTTGAGAATAAAAGGAGTAATAACTGTAAATCTTCTTTTATTTCAAAATAATCATTTATTTCTCAAATTTATCAATGTTATTGAAAATTTCATCACAGAGTGTATTTTCTGTGAATTTTTAAAGACTCAGTATTTTACATGGAATCATCAAAAATGGACTGGAAGTAAAACTTTCAATTTTACTTATAAAAGTATAATTATTTTTGGTTTTATATGAATTATACAGTTCTCAATTGGTACTGAGAGTTTCAGAAATATTAATCAAGAATTGTATTTTTAATGAATTTTTGAAGTTTTTACCTGCTTTCTATGTAGAATTGAAAATAGCACTATATGGCTGGTTGCTATGAGGTAAATCAATGGATAGTAGTCAAAAAAGTGTTTTAATTACTCTTTTAGGGTTTATCCATTGAAAATCATTAAGAATTTACATGGTTACAGGAGTCTAAAGTGCTCTTTACCTCCTTGGCACATCAAAATAGCAGCTTATTTGCTATTTTCTTATGATATAATGAAGTTTTGACTTGGTAACCATGTTCCCAAAAGGTTTTAGTTTACTGATTGGGCCAATATCAGCCATGGATCCAAGATTTAGAGCTTTCCACGCCTCAGAGGCCTCAGAAGTTGGGTACCCTGGCTCTCTTTGATGTCTTTTGTCTGCCTTGACTATTTTTTTATGTCAAAATAGAAATTCAGGCTTCAAGTGAGATATCCACTATGGGTGTACCAAAGGTTTATGTACGAATACCATAATATTAAGTGCCACAAACATGCATAACACTATTCTTAGTGTATATGTAACATGGGATTTCTCACATTCCCATTATTATGGCATGAAATTGAGAAAAACAAAAGATTTCATGGATCTTTTATGTGGTATTGAAGTATTTTCCATATTACCACCTCAAAGAGTTGATTTAAGTGTATTCACTCTATGGAGCTACCCTAGGTAAAATTGTGTGCGGAATCCAAATCTGGCCTTAAATCCATGGATATTCCTACTCAATCAAAAGTTATTCATCTTTTCTGAAATCAAAAATGCTGAATTTTGAATATATGCATGACTTATGGGTTATGCATAGTTCAGATTTTTTTAAGATAATTGTGGCCTTTTTGGGTATGTAAATATACCTCAAGGCTCACAATGGTCCTGAGTATTACCTTAAAATGCATCCTCAAGATTTTTCAACCTCACAAATAATTTAAAGAAATCAATTTTTGTCATTGGCGCTGAAATCATTGCAAGAGAAAACATACCTTCTCCTCAATTAACTGCAAAAAAACAAATAACTTGGTTTTTACATTTAAAAAAATCTCTTAATATTGGAAAATAAGGGGTTGGAACTTGTTGCTTAATAGTACTCCTTGTGATTATAGGTTTTGGAGTAATAGTGGGAATTTATTATTCTAATTCATAATTATTTATCATACTATATTACTAAAAGACATTTAATCAAAATGATAATATTAATATATACAGTAATATATGTATATTTAAAGAAGAAGAATAAAGAAGGAAAAAATTTGAAGAAAAACAAGCAACTTAAGACATAGGTACATTGTAACAAAAATTATGAATATCTGTGAGCCTTTTAGATATGACCACATATCCAAAAATGTCACAAAAAACTTTACAATACTTATTTTAATGCTAATAATTGAAGTTATTAACTTATATTAAGTGAAAATTCCATAAAAAGGAATAAAGTATTTATTATCTTTGAAACCAAGGAATAAACCTGTGAAAGAAATTACACCATTGGATTTTCCATCAAACACTACATCTATAACATTTTAATTTTATATCTTTAAAGTCAATACTTACTGAGATATTGTGAATATATGCACTTTTCTGACCAGTGCATATATTCATGGTTTTTATCTCATCTGTTTTTAATTATGAAGGATAAAGATTTGATCCAAAAAATGAAGCTACACCAAATAACTGTAATAATACAGATATAAACTTTATCTGACAAACTATAAACAAGGTTATAACTTACAAGAGTTTATGAGGAAAAGAGAAATAGCTATTGACCACTTTAAGTTAAAAGTAGTCCAAACTCAAAGAAAGTGGATATTAAGATTCTACTAGCTCATATGTGAATACTAATGTATTGTTAATAATTTCATTCAAGGCATAACCCATTGAAATCTTTGTTTGAAGTTTAAAATAGTGAATTTGGCAGAAGAGATGAGTTTCAAGAAAAATAATCAAAAATTGAGCTATGATGATGTAATAAAATTCTCTTGAAAGCTTAGTAAGAGCATGCCAAGCTATCAGAATTCACTCTCTGAATGGCTTCAGTGGAAATAACTTAAAATTGATTAATGATCAAAGTTAAAGCTTGAAAATGATCATTTATGATCACACACTGTAATATTATTTTAGGTGTCACAGTTATATAAGTGATACAGCGGGTGGATACTAGTAAATTATGATTAATACTAGTAAAATCTACAAAGTTTAGCTATTTTCCAAGCCTATGATGTCATAAAACCTAGAGTTACAGTGGTAACTCTAAATGATGGCATATTATTGAGCTAAGAAGGTTTAATTATGATGTCATTGTCACTAAACATTAAACTAATGAGAAATTCCAGTGGATACCATCAGTACACGTCTACTGGAAGTCTTATGTACTCTAGGAAGGAGGATTTTGCTATAAATAGAGGACTTTTTTCTCTATTTCCCCCTCAGATGCATCAAAAACACTGAAAATATTGAATCAAAAGGTAAAAATCTCATTTTTTTTTATATAGGCCTATCATATTATTAAAGAACAAAGTTAAAATTTTTAATAATAACCTCTTTTGATGTTATTAAATCAATATTTAATTTTTTTTGTTAATTTCTCTCTAAATTTTTAATTCCACATAAAATCAAGAAGAATTGTAATTTGTTATATCTTCAATTTGAAATACAATTTACATAGTTTGTATTTACATTATTAGGCCTAAAATAATTCAAAACTATTATATTGAGTTTTAAAAGGAGTTTATTTCTCTTTATTATTATTTTGAATGATTCTTTTATGAATATAAATAGTATCTATATTAATATATAGTCTTAATATTTGCAATATTATTTTTAAAAAGTGTTTTTTTATTATTGAATAACAATTTCTTATGCATTCATTTTTTTGATTAGAATAATAAATTGCCATAAATATATCAATTAATAAATATTAACATATTTATTTTTATTCTCTTATTTTATTTATTTTAATAATATAAATATTTTTATGCCATAATTATGATATTCCTTAATTATGAAATTATTTTAAATCTTATTCATCATTTTAATGAGGAAATTCAGAGTACAGTAAGTAAAATATTAGTAATATTTACTTATTATTTCATAGTCAAACCTTACACTATCTTTGAGTTCAAAACCAATGAAGAAATAATGCAACAATTACAGTATAAAGAATTTGAATCAGGAAATACAATAAATTTTCATGAAAGCTGAATTATTTTTTCTTTTAAATACCTTTTCCCTCAAGATCACATGAAGTTTATAATTAACATTATAAAAAAAAGGAACATCAGAAAGTATTAGCTTTATTATTGATTAATAATAATAATATACTAAAAATAGAAATAAATAATTTCACCCAAATAAAAAAACACTATAGATGGGGTATTTGTCCCATATTCCTCACAGGAGATGCTTGGGACAGACTTAAATGGAGAGGGGGATGTGATATACCTGTACCTGTTTGAATTCATGTAAAAACTAAGCAGGTAATTTTCCATTTTTTCTTTAGTATCTTTGCTTCTTATTTCAAGTATTAAGATCCTTCTCAAAGGTTTATGAAGCTCTGAAACAATTAAATTTATTATTGAAATCTTTTGATTTAGAAGTTCACATATTTGAGATAATAACACATCCAGTTAGCCCCCCATATTAAAAAAATGTGTACAAGAGGTTGGTAGACCCAGATAAAAAAATCCTTCATCTTAATTTATCTATAAATTAATTTTCTTTCCAAACTTGAGTTAGATGATGTTCATAGTAAAATAAAAGAATAAAAAAATATCCAAAATTACTACACCACAGGAGGTCTTAGCTGCAATGAGGATGCATGAAGATATATTTCAAGGAAGGTTTGTAGTCAACTAATGCTCATAGAAAGTCAATTAAGTATTTACTTCTTCATCAAAAATCTATAACTGAATTTTTTATGAAAATTAGGCTTTATATTACCTTTTGAGAGGAGGTTAATATTGGATTTGAAAGTAAAAATCAAGGAAAAGTGTTTAATTTAGGCTTGTCATACCATTGAAACAAGAACAGTACAGGTTTATTGTATTCTCTGAGCCCTTTTGGGAAGGCTATTATTGTAAAATTTAGTTGAAAAGATTCAAAAAAACTAAGTACTAATTTTGAACATTGTGATAAGGTGGCCATTGTGATGTTAGAAGGAAGAAATTTAAAATTTAGAGTGTAGAGAGATGGTAAAATGGTGTGAAAGGTGAAAGAAATTGAAAAGAAGAAGTGTCACAGTAATACTAAAGAAGGTTAGAATCAATATTACAGAATTTTCACAAAGGTTTACTGAAATAAAATTCAGGTTACAAGACACCTAGTTACAGCAAAAGACAGGATAATACAGGAAAGCTACAGCACAGTAGCCATGGAGATAAGTATTCTAGGGTTTTAAATTGATTAAGTTGTAAATGACATAATCAACAGTAAATAAACTAATATTACAAAGCCTTGAGATATGGATTCCAGGGTTTTCAATTGATCACATAATCAATGACATCATGAACAGGAAATAAAATAGGATTACTAATGATGGTGGTAAGATTTCCAGGATTTTCAATTTATTACATAACAAATGAAATAATCAACTACACAGCCCCAACCTGTACAAAACACAGCTTTGAACAACCTGAAAAATTCCAAGTCCCCTGTTTATGACACACCCATAAAGGCTTAAAAAGCTATAAATAGAGTTCCCCTCTCAATTCTTTTCTCCTCATGGCCTAGAAAGATGCTCATCACAAAGAAGTAACTTCTTGATTTTTTTCTGAGGGAAATACGCCCCATCCATCCACATTATCCTAATTCTTGAGGGACAATAGGTAGCTATTCTTGGAAGTGAAGTTATCATATACTTATTCCTAAATTTTTCTCATTAGAACTGTCTGAGTGATTTATAACTAATAGTGTGGGAACTCCACCGTGTGTGGGATAAAATGAGGCAGTACCTGGAAGGGGAAATTACAAGTAAACATTTTTAATTTATGTTTGAGACTTGTAACCCTTTCTCTGCTTTTGTTCTAGAATAATCTAGACTTTCTTCCTAATATTCTAATTTGTCTTTACTGATTTCACCAAATCAATTTTATTATTCATAGTGGCTTGATCAAGAAATATTGTATGAATCCATCTTTAATCATACTTTTTGCTACTTAAAACAATGGTTATTTAAAACCTTAACAAATAAATTCTTTTTAAAGCTTTCAGCAGGCTGAGGAGGCTCCACAAAACAAATTTACAAAAATATCCATACATAAGATAAAATAATTATCACCAACAACATTATTTATGATACAAAAACTAAAACATCTTCTTCTCTTGATTAATTTTTAATAAATATAACAAATAAAACAGCAATAATATTCAATTTGATATCACAGAATACTTGAATGGGTGGAAATATATTCAATTCCCTTTTTGTCTTGTGGATAGGATAATACTTTAATAATTGTTGATCATATAGTATAATATGTGTAATTTAATTTCATGTTTGGTTTCTGTTTTAATAATGAAATATATAATCTCTTTGGGGTTTTTGATAATAATACTAGCTAATCTGTATAAGCTCAATAGAAATTTCAACTCAACACTAAAGCAGTTCATTCAATTGTGTTATTTACTTTTCCTTGATGATAATTTCTTAGTTACTACTTGATAAATACAAATACACTTTTATTTTGAAAGTAGTAAAATGACTCCAGTTGGGAAGGTTTTATTTTGAAACAAGCAGAATTAATCTTTTTGACAAAGTGCACAACAAAAACTAACTCATTCCTAAATGAAAATGATTGGGTTTTATTTTAAATCCTACAAAATTACATTTGGGTGATGGTTTTATTTTAAAACTCTCTAAGAATTACTCTTAAGGCTTGAACACTTAACTCCAGAGACACGAATCTCATGAGCTTCAATTTTCAATATTTTAATTGAATAAGCTACTAGTCTACCTGCTAGCAAGGGATAAATTAAAGTCTTGTCACACTATTGGTTCTCTTCATCTCTGTCAAAAACAAACCTCAGTTACTAGGCTTAATTTATCAAATAAATTTCTAGTATACCCTTCTAGAGGAGGGATCAGAAAAAATAAATTCAATTTACACTTTATAGATGGGGAGAAGAGAAGTGGGAGAGAGGGCCTCTATTCATATCTGTGGGGCCCTCCATAGGAGTGGAAAAAACAGGTTACTTGGAAATTTTTATCCTCTGTTGGCTGTACAAAGCAGTGCAAACTTTATTTTTGTATTTGTAGGGGCAATGTGTCATTAACTGACACAAGTCTAGGTGAATGACCAATCAGGTTTCTTCAATCCACTTTTCATATTGGCTTGATGTGTCTCCAACCAACCAAATAAATTCATTCTTATCTCACCTATTCACATGACATTTTTGTCACATGTGGCTTTGAAATACATTCAAAGCTTAATTTTGGGCCTGTATTCCTTATCTCCACTAATTACTCAATTCATTACTAATCAGTCAGCTTATTTTAGAATATTATAGCTTTATGGTCTTTCAGGGCGGGATTGTGGGTTAGGTTTGACATTTTTTAAAATACATGTAGGACTGATTGACTGTATTCCTTATTGACCTGTATTCTGCCTGAAAATTCCTAAATCTTCTTAAATTTTCCCAACACTCTAAATTTTGAGTGTGTCCTTCATGTGGCTTGAAACCATGACATTCCTACTTTCAGGTTCCAAAGACAGATGTCCTCCTTACCAACTCTGCCAGTTGGCCTCTTCTGAGACTCAAAAAATCATGACTAAGTTTACATGTCCCACTCCTTTTCTCTTCCCAAAGATATTTTTGAAACCTACTTGCCTTGCATATTTTCCTTAAAAAGGGAGCAACTATGCCAGACTAATAGGTAAAAACAAAATAAAATAAAATAAAACAAGATAAAACAAAATAAAACAAAATAAAACAAAATAACACAAAATAACACAAAATAACACAAAATAACACAAAATAACACAAAATAACACAAAATAACACAAAATAACACAAAATAACACAAAATAACACAAAATAACACAAAATAACACAAAATAACACAAAATAACACAAAATAACACAAAATAACACAAAATAACACAAAATAACACAAAATAACACAAAATAACACAAAATAACACAAAATAACACAAAATAACACAAAATAACACAAAATAACACAAAATAACACAAAATAACACAAAATAACACAAAATAACACAAAATAACACAAAATAACACAAAATAACACAAAATAACACAAAATAACACAAAATAAAACAAAACAAAACAAAATAAAACAAAATAAAACAAAATAAAACAAAATAAAACAAAATAAAACAAAATAAAATAAAATAAAATAAAACAAAATAAAACAAAAAAAATAAAATAAAACAAAATAAAACAAAATAAAACAAAATAAAACAAAATAAAACAAAATAAAACAAAATAAAACAAAATAAAACAAAATAAAACAAAATAAAACAAAATAAAACAAAATAAAACAAAATAAAACAAAATAAAACAAAATAAAACAAAATAAAACAAAATAAAACAAAATAAAACAAAATAAAACAAAATAAAACAAAATAAAACAAAATAAAACAAAATAAAACAAAATAAAACAAAATAAAACAAAATAAAACAAAATAAAACAAAATAAAACAAAATAAAACAAAATAAAACAAAATAAAACAAAATAAAACAAAATAAAACAAAATAAAACAAAATAAAACAAAATAAAACAAAATAAAACAAAATAAAACAAAATAAAACAAAATAAAACAAAATAAAACAAAATAAAACAAAATAAAACAAAATAAAACAAAATAAAACAAAATAAAACAAAATAAAACAAAATAAAACAAAATAAAACAAAATAAAACAAAATAAAACAAAATAAAACAAAATAAAACAAAATAAAACAAAATAAAACAAAATAAAACAAAATAAAACAAAATAAAACAAAATAAAACAAAATAAAACAAAATAAAACAAAATAATACAGACAATATCCCTTCCAACCTTCAGTCTCACTCTTCATTTCTGCAGCTCCAATAAGGAATTTAGAGGTCACATGAATAGAAAAGCTTATGTAATGTGGCCTTTCCTATTCAACAATAAATTATTTCAGTATTAAACATTAATCATTCAATTATTTAAGGGAATGATGATTATCCCCTCCTTGGGTGGTTCATAACAGTAAAAATACATGAAAGATCCCAGAATTAATACTTCAAATGGTGTTTTGTTTCACAACTTGAATTTTCTATGTCCCCTATGATTCCTACATCTGTTCTCTTTATTAATTGGAATCCTCATTTTGACTCTTATTATAATAGTCACCCAATTGCTTGTATGCAAGAATATCAATAAAAATACAGATATAGAATTAATTACAGAGAAAATTGAAAAATTTCTTTGATTTGGGTACTTTCCATAACAAGTATTTGTTGGATAGTGCAGTGGGGTGACAGTGGCAGAGAAAAACTGTGATAAGCTTCCTTGATAAATATATCATTTGTGTTCTTTCATTCTCATTTTACTGTCATTTTCACTTGATGGCTATTTCATACTATTGGTATCCTCTTTCATATAAATAATTAATGAAAAATAATAAACATTATTAAGCTGAACTGTCATTGTAGACCACAATAGTAGCTAAAAGTTAGTCTACTTCAGCTCATAAACTCATCTCATTGACTATCCTCATTGCATTAGTGCTCAGTAGCTAAGCCAGAAGCACTTCCTGAGTCTTTTTTAAAATTAATATTGGATAAAAGCTGGTCTACCTTGATCTTTGAATTGAGCTCATTGACTATCCCCATGATATCTTTATCCCATTACCAATATTCTTAGTCAGAATTTCTGGATGTTTTATAAATAACAGCAGCTAACAGTTGGTCTACATTACTTTATAGATCCATCCCATAAGCAAAGCTCTTTACTCACTATCCAATCTCAGTATTAAATCAAACAATAGTAGTGTCTTTTATCCCAAGTGAACATTATAAAATTATTGAGCCTTTAAAAAATAAGTAGTTTCTCTTATTATTAATGATCATATTATCAACGTTGTTATCATCAAAATTCAAAATCCCTCAAGGTGTTACTGCTCTCAGCAAAGGAATTAAAAATTCATTTCCCAGATTTATATTTTAATTTATTTGTGTTTAGGTTTAATAAACCATTGTTTCTATATTCAAAAAATTATTATACAGTCTGTTTGATATACTCTTCAGATTATCCATTATCAAAAAAATAATTGATGGTGAACTCAAGTTAAGATACTTCAGCATTTTCAGAAAGGGTAGTTCATATTATTCCGACACACAATCAGCACAAGGGCTACAAGCTTGAACATAAATTAAAAACTGTTTTCTTGTGATTTCCCCTTCTAGTTACTGCCTCATTTATCCCACACAATAGTAGTTCCCACACTGTTACTGTGTTAAGTTGGGAGAAAGAGACCATAGGAACATAAAACAACCAGACTTTTCACTTACCACTGTTTTACAAAGCCAAGCCCCATTTAAGTGCCACTCTTCAAGGATAAATTTTGATAAGATAGAAATTTCCTCTCCTTTTACACTCCTTATCCTGTTTAAGTAGGTGTCTAAACATCTAATACCATTATTTGTATAAATAAACTTGAAAAGATGTGAGATTATTGATTCCAAAGCTAATGGATGTTACTATTGATTATAATATCTAACGGACTGAGAGGTTCCAAGCTTGGTTAGTGGTGTGTTGTTTAGTTTTATTATTGAGGTAAGCTCCAAGATACAAGTTTTTCTAACATTAACCACTAGGCCAATATAGATGATTCTTTATGTATTTAATAAGTGTATTATAATCAGGTTTCATTCTTCTTCTGTTGTGTAGTTTCTATGGATTTGAATTTCAAAAAACTGAATATGAGGATACCCCCCAAACTTCTTTTCTTTTTTCTTCTTATTTGGTGTTATTAATTAGTTTCTGGGTGCATCACAACATGCACCAGAGGCTTTAACACAGACGCAGTTATGTTGTATTTTTCATGCACCAAAGACATTGTGTGCCCAAAGACAACTGCCGGAAAGTTATCTGACCTTTTTCCAACAGATACACAACCTGGTACAAATTTTTCCAACTTCTGACATGCAGAAGGGTGTTACCAGGTAAAGAAAGCTGTGGAGAAAATTATTTTCCCACAGATCCTTAAATTTCATGTCTGCATAAGACCACAGGTTCACAAACCAATAGGAGAAATACAAATAGTTAGGCTTCAAGCTTAAGCCACTTGTAATGGTCTCTGTAAATAATTCTATGAATATTCTTGTGTATTGTAAAATTACAGAAAATGAAAATACAGATTATGTGTCAGATGCAGATTTACTGTACAGTTCTCTGTGATTTACACTTTTAGATGCAGATTCTCACCTTAAGAAGCTTTACCCACAATCATCTGCATTTCAAAAATGAGAATAAGGCTAATTTTCAAACAAAGCATCCTTTTGGAAAATAATGACAAGGATTAAATGAGAACTATAGCCTAGCCAATTGGGCCCTCCCCCAATAAAGCTTGTGATAAAACTGACTCAAAACAATCGCAAGGTTCTCAGAAGTTATCTAATGACTACTTCAAGAAAAATTACACCTACCTTGAATATCAATTTCAGAGAAAATTTTGCATTCCAAAATCATTGTTCTTGGAAATGGCAAGAAATTCGGTTTATCACAATTCTTTTTGTAAATAATAAAAGGTGTGTATTACAATGAAAATCATTGTTTTTTTGGATTGAAGCTAATGAATAATTAATTTGGCATTGCTGCAAACAAGAAGGATTATCAAAATATCAAAATCTATCCTCAGCTCTTCAATAATTGTCATATGGCACCTCCGCTGATGCAACTGACAAATACGTTTGTCTAGGTGAATCAACAGCCCTATCAGTGTTGAAGAATTTCACCAAAGATATCATTAGTGTCTTTGGAAATGAATATAAGTCCAATAAAAAAATTTCTGCAGAGTTCAATTTAGTATTAGCAGAATGTAAGAAACATGGTATTTTTGGATGTAACGCATTGGGCCTGATAAAATTTCCCCCAGGAATGGGCTGGCCAATTTCAATCTAAAGAGGGAAGCAGTTGCTTTCCAAATTTTGTGCATTTGTCATGGGGTTTTGGGTCACCTGGGGTACTCAATGAAATAGTAATCTTTAATCATAGAGCATCATCTCATGAATTTTTAAGAGGTATTTTGAATTTTCAATTTTCAAAAGAGAAAAGAAACTAACAGAAATTCAAGAGCAGGAATTGAATCATAAATTACATATGAAATGAATAACCACATTTATAGTCACATCCATCATTTAGTTGATGGTATCTACCCCAATTGGGAATTCCTTATTAAAAACTTTTCACATTCTCAATAGGAGGAAGGAAAACTGCTTTAAGAGAAACAATAAGCTTCTCAAAAAAGATATCAAAAAACATTAGGGTGCTACAAACCCAATGTGAAATATTAAATAATCCTTTGCATCATTCTCATTAAAGCATGTTGGAAACATTATGCACTTCTGAATCATCCTACATAACATAATAATTAAGCACAGGAAGAAACACCATTTACTATTTCTGAATCTACATTTCAACATTGCAGCTACTACCTCACAGAGACACCCTGAACCTATTATTTTCCATAAATTCAATAAATACCTTTGTAAGTATTTTATTCTAAAAGATGACCAAATATATAAGCAGCTGATGAAAGATCTTAAATAATACAATTTAATACATCATGGAGTTAATACTAATTGAAAAAAAGGTTAGTATTTTTTATGAATGTGCACAGTAATATTGCTTATCTTACCTTTAAATTAATTTCTTGTATTGCTTGCAAATTTAACTCTTCATCAGTTGGAGGATTTCTTAATTATCCCCATCAGCCATTTCTTCTAGATTTTTTTTTATAATTTCTAGCTTGTCCTGCAATATTCTTTGTCTTTCTATTTAAAGTTGGTCTTGTTTTTCCTTGAAATTGATTCAAATTTCTTCTACGCTATTTTCCGAAATATCCAATGCTTTCGCATCTAGCTTCAGTCCTTTAGCCATATATTATTGCTCTTTTCAAAGTCGTTTGGTCTTTTTTAAATCCCACTGGGAGATTTTCAAATGTTGAGTTGAAATCAATCTCAAAGGTTCTTAATATTCTCTTTCCATCTTGACTTCATGAAGCAGTCATAGGTACACTCCTTTTTGTTAATTTCCCAGCAATATCTTGCCTATTTTTGAGAATTTCTTTGGCTCATTTTGGCATGTTTCCTAAGACCTCCCATGTGTTATCTAATTTTAAAGTAACACCTTCCTTTCTTTATGAAGGTCTTTTTCCATGGCTACCCATTCAGATGGTCATGATCCATTTAGTGGGTTAAACAATAAATTTCTGCAAATTTCTGAATATTTCAAGGTGGAAGGGTTCATTTCAAACCATCTATAATTCAAAAAAAAGAATATTTGGCTGATTCAGGTTAGAACAATTCAAATGAGCTACCTAATAAGCAGCTTATCAGCACAATATTCATGAAGATTTTTTATGATATTTAAATGGGAAGAAACATGTTGTGGGAACTCCTCTGAATGTGGTATGAAATGAGGCAGTACCTGCAAGCGGAATTTAACAGTAAACAGTTTTGTATTTCTCTTTGGTACTTGTAGCTCTTGCTCTGCTTGTGTGCTAGATTAATCTAGACTTGCCTTACTAATATGCTAAGTTATTTTTACTGAGTTTTCCAAGGAATTTTATTATTGATAGTGGCTTGATCAGAAAATATTGTACTTAACAATCTCTAATCATACTTTTCTCTACTTAAAACAATTATTTTTGAAAACCTCAAAAAATAAATTCTTTTTGGAACTTTCAGCAGTCTGAGTGGATTCCACCAGATACTTTGGAAAAAATATCCAGAAATAATATAAGAAATAATAAGAAAAAGAATAACAGACAATACTATTCATGATACACAAACTCCAAAAATTTCTCTTCTCTAAATTACTCCCAGTCAGTATAACAAACAAAACAATAATAATATATAGTTTTTTATGATAACAGACTTAAATGGATAAAAATATTTTCAATTCCCTTTTTTTTTGTGGATAAGCTAACACTCTTTGAATTTCTAATAATAAAGTATAATATGGGTAATTCAATTTTATCTTTGGTGTGCTTTTGTAATAACAGTATTATATGGCTTCTTCTAGGTTGTTGATAATAATACTAGCTATGTGCTATGAATTATATACTAATATCAACCAAAGATTAAATTCTTTAATTCAATTTTTGTCCTTTTCATTCCTTGATAATAATTTATTAGTTATTGGCTAAAAAATCCAGATCCCTTTCTCTTTTAAGGTAGTATAATTACTCCATTTGGGCAGGTTTTCTTTTAAAAGAAAGGAAAAATTACTCTCTTTAAGGAAGTTTACAACAAAAAATAACTCAAAACTAATCTAAATAATTAGGTTTTACTTTAAAGCCTACAAGGCTAATTTTGGGTTATCGTTTTCTTTTTCAACTTTTAGAAAATTACTCTTAAGTATTAAACACTATACTCCAGGATTGCCTTACTCATGAGCTTCCAGCTTTAAGATCCAAATTAATTGAATAAGTTACTACTCTACCTGCTTGTGAGGAATTAATTAAAGTCTTTTCACACTATTGGTTCTCTTGATCTCTGTCAACAACAAACGTAAGGTACTGGACTTAATTTATCAAAATAAATCTCTAGTATAACTTCAGAGGGGGATCAAAAAAATAAAGTCAGCTTACAATTTCTAGACAAGGAAAATACAAAAAATTGGAAGAGAGGGTCTCTTTTCATATCCATGGGGCCCTCCATAGGAGTGGAAAAAACAGGGGAGTTGACAATTTTCATTTTTTTGTGGCTGTAAAAAGCAGTGCAAACTTTAATTTTGTATTTGCAGGGGAACTCTGTCATGACATGACATGAGTCTAGATTTCTGACTAATCAGATTACTTCACTTCACTTTTCATCTTCATGTGATGTGTTTCTGACCAATCAGATTGCTCCACTTCACTTTTCATATTGATGTGATGTTTTTCTGACCAATCAGATCAATTCATTTTTATCTCACTTGTTCACATGAGATTTTTGTGCCATATTAATGCAAAATAAAACTAAACCTTAATTTGGGCCCTGGAGCCCTTATCTCCATGTATTACTCAATTGATTACTCATCAGTAAGGTGATCCTACTGTATCATAGCTTCCTGGCCTTTGAGGGCTGACCTGTGGGTTAGGTTTCACATTTTCCTGGAAATACATGTAGGACTTATTACCTGCATTACTCATTGACCTGTATTGCCTGTATTTTCCTGAAAATTTTCAAAACAACTCAAAACTTCTGGAACTTTCATTTCCTCAAAAGCCTCAATGTTGTGTGTGTCTTTCATGTGTCTTGAACACATGAAATTCTTACTTCCAGTCTTCAAAGTTGGAGGTCCTCATTACCATTTCTGCCAGTTGTCCTTTTATTATACTCAAAAGATGGTGACCACACTCACATGTCCCACTCCTTTTCTCTTCCCAAAATATTTTTCAAACCTAATGGCCTTGCAGATTTTCCTTAAAATATAACAACTAAACAAGACTAATAGATAAAAACAAAACAAAACTGAATAGGACATACCATATCTCTTTCAAAATCCAGTCTTACCCTTCATCTCTGCAGTTCCAATGAGAAATTTGGTAGTCACATTAATAGAAATTTTAATTTAATATGGCCGTTCCCATCCAGAAATAACTTATTCTGCTCTTCCAAATTAATAATTTAAATTATTTAAAGGAACTCAATTATGATTATCCCCTCCTTGGGTGGTTTATAACAGCTAAAATACATGAAATTTCCTAAAATTAATACTTCAAAATTTGTTTTGTTCCACACCTTGAATCTTCTATGTCCCCTATAATGCCTACAACTCTGCTCTTCATTCATTGGAATCCTCATTGTGACTCTGATTATAATCATCACCCAATTTCTTCTATTTGAGCATATCAAAAAACCATTAAAGGAGCGAATTGAAAAAATGTCTTTGATTTGGGTAATATCAATCACAATTATTTGTTGGATATGGAAGTGGTGTGACACTAGAGGAGAAAACCTGTGGTCAATTTTTCTTAATAATGATATCATTTGTGTTCTTTCATATTTATTTACTGCTATCCCCCCTTACAAAGTGGATTCATACTCTTCTTACCTTCTTCATATAAATAATCAACAAAACATGAAAAAAATCATTTGAACTGTCATGGTATACCATAATGTTTATTAAGAGTTTCACTTGTTTTATTTTTAGAGGATTCTGGGTCTTCACTGATGTAAAGCCATGATTTTGCCAATTTCTATTCCTCTAATCAGGACCAATTTGTGATAATATTTTGGTATTTAGAGGCTTCTCTTTGTTTTAAGGCATAGCCTTTGTTTTATTTTAAATCAAATCATTCTGTGTTTAATTGAGTTCTGGAGTTTGAAGCACGAGGTGTGTAGCTTATTTCTCAAAAACCTTAAGTATCATATGAAAACACAGAGATGAGGAATATAGTTGTAGAAATTTGATAAAGAGTGAGTTATCAAATTTTTTAGGCCCAACATAAAGCTATTTTGGGGCCACAGAAAAATACAGAATTCAATACTTACAGAGTGACCTACAGATGACAATAGAAATTTAGAAAGAAATATTCTGTAAATACCCATTAAAAAGAGGTTTTATTGGAATAATTCCGGGCTCCCTTAGGGTAAATAAAATAATCAATAAGGTTTTACTTGCCATGAGGTCACTCAAGGGGTAATATGGAATATTTGAGAAAATACAAAAAAACAAAAACAATTATCTTGTAATTACTCAATATCCCTAAATCTCTTGTTCTAGTCCTTAAAGGCTTTTTAAAAAACAAATTCTCACACATTTTTCTGCAAAATACCCAAGATAAAATTCACATATATGAGCACATGAAAAACACAACAAATTTTTTCTAAGTGGATAAAAATCTTCTGTTTATTTCCAATTCTTTCAAAGCAAAATTAAACAATAAACTGAGATTCTTGTGAATAGACAATAGTTATTTCATGAGAATCAGGTTGGTAAGATTAATTCATGAATTTAAAATGCATTATACACATTAAAAGGTTTTATTGAGCTCAATATCCTCTTCCATTGATAAGGACTTCTTCCAAAATATGAAAAAACTGGATCCTCCTTATGAATAACATAAATGAAATTTATTATATGAGAAAAATACTCCTTTTTACGCCTCCTTAACAAAATAATGTTCAGCTTAAGAATTATACTTTGTTCTTTCAAAAAAGCAGAATATTTTACTTTATTTTATCTTGAAGAACATACACCCACTTCAAGGTATGAAGAATGGATATCTTAACACCTGCAAGAGGTCCTGTCCTTTTTGTTTCAGAACCTCTCTAATTAATATTTTTGGTTATCGTTCTAGCTCATAATGATAACAAATACAATAAAAAAAATTTTTAAGGAATCCAGAATTCTTTTGTTCATCTTATTATATTTCCTAAATAGGTTTGATCATTTTTGTCTTTGAATGAATCCCTTTTTTATATTAATAAAAGTAAAACATAAGAAATCAATTTTCTTTCAAAAAGAAGACCTATTTTTATCCTGAATTTTAAAAAAGGGAAAAGGGGTATCTTTTTATAACATATTTTTGCTTCTTTCCTGGAAAAAAACATTAATGCTCATTGTTTAAGAAAATAACCAATTTAGTTTTTTCTTTATGAAAATAAAAAAAAACCAAATTTTCATTTGAACAAACAAGGCACCTGACCATTTTTCTGGATGAAAGTATTTTTGAATTTCTTTTTCTTTTTCTTATGAAGAGCCATATTGGGTTTTTTGATTTAAAAAGAGTCACTTATTGATGAGTTCTTTGAAATATAAACTGATAGAATTCATTATTTAATAAAACCCTTGTCTGATGTACCTCTTTCTCAAGGGGGATGAATGTTTGGTTGCAAAAAAATTCTGGATTTTGTTTTGAAAAATATGATTTAAAATCTTGATTCTCCCCTAACTAAAAAGCTAAAGGTAAAAAACTGAAAAAAAAATTATAAAATTAATTGATTACTGTAATTATCAAAATATGGTTGTAAGATTTTCAAATTACAACATAGGATTCTGATAAAATATTTTTTATTGCGGCGGAATTTCTCATTATATAATTGATACTTATAGTAAAAGCCATACTGATTCAGACAGTAAATTAATAAAAATCATGTACATTTAATTTATTATAGTTCTTAATCCCTAATTATGTGGATTAAAGTCTCTGACAATGTCTTTCAAGGTAAAAAGCTCTACAGAGTCGTTGAAATCTGGTTGAAACTTTGGTTTACGTTTTACCCCTACAACCAGGGACAGAATTTGTTTTCATGGTGAATTCTGAAGCTTGGTTTTATGAATTTTGAAGTTTTCTGAAATTTTATAGTCCACAATAAGTATGAAAAGGCTTAAAAAGAAATCCAAATTCATTCCATTATCTCATTTTTTTCTTAATTAACTCTTGTGGATTCTCAAAGGCCCCCTATAGCTTTATAAAGATAAAACAACCCTGATAATTCACAACGAGTACTGTTACTAAGATTCCCAATTTTATTCAATAGAAGCTGTTTTTTACTAGCTATCCAACAAAATGGAGATATTTTCAATATACTTTTCTAATCATATTTTTTTTACTTCTGACTTTTTTATCAAAACTCCTTCAAATGAGTGAAAATATTGAAGCTCTTGGTTCGGTCTTTTTTTTGGCTAAAAGCCTTTTTCTGGTAGCCCCTCTTAATCATAAATAATAGATTATTTTATATAGTAAAACACCCTGAAATCTTCAAGGAGGGCTTGTACAAACCCGACTATAAGTACAACTATCTAAAATATCTGAACTAGCTAATCAACTTCAGCCTCATTCCAGACCTGTATCTCAAATACTGAATTAAATTTCTTGGAAATAAGATTTTAACCCCAAATTACAGGATTAGGAATGCTACAAACCATGGTGGCTCCTCCATACTTCATACAAGGCTTACACTGAGGGGTAGCATATTTAATAGCTAATGAATCTCTTCATCTATTTTGAATTGAAATTGGGATATTCTTAAAACTTAAAAAGATATCCTGGCTAAAAGTTAACTTACCTTCAATACAAAAATCCTCAAAATGTTAAGGAATTTCTGACCTTGTAGCTTCCATATAAGGATAAAAGGAAATGGGTACATCATACAGAGCGTGATATCTCATCAAGCCGGGAAATTAGGTACTTTTATTTCAATTTATCTCAATCTTTCGCTGAGCCATCTGAGTTAGAAGATTTTCAAGGAATAATTTGGTGTAAAAGCTCTTTACCAAACTTTCCCCCCTTATTACTAAACTAAGGCTCCCTTCCAGCTAAAGGATTCTGTATATTGTTAATAAGGAGCTCAAAAATTTTCTCTTTATTTATTCCAACATTCAAGGCGTATACCAAGACCTCTCATGTGGCGTGATAGAGGCCTTCATCCTCTGTGGGCTAAAAATGATGGGTTTTGTGTTCCTTAACACCAAACCAGGACTAAAACTCCTGAATTAGGTCTCGGAACTACAAGCTACTAATATTTGTTAATGAGTATATCTTTTGTGGAGATAAGAGAAAAGAAAGGTTTCTCCAGTCCCTGGAAGGGATAAATATAAAGTTTTTTCACACTTAGAAGGCTCCAAATTTTTTAATTGCGATTGGTGTTTTACATACCAAAATATGGAAAAATTGATTAAAGAATGGCACTTTTAGTATTAAGAGCCCATAATTCATGTGCCTAACTCTTCATAAACAAAGATATTGAAAGCCTTTCTCATCTTAGCATATCCAGAGATTTTATTCCAGACTTGTATTCTGCTCAAAGTTTTACCTTCTTTAGCTTAATTAATTTTATAGGATTAATATCAACCTATATGGATTTGATTTAGAAAAAAATTCAACGCCTTATAATTAATATCAGATAAAAAGTCTTTTAAAGTTTTTTTTCAATTTTTCACATAAAAATGATGGTATGATGAAGAATAGATAAATGATTTTACAAACCCGTCTTTTTTTAAAATTGAGAAAATAATTGATAACTTTAATTAGAAGTAATTTAGGGGTGCAAAGACCCCATGAATTAATCCAGGGTAACTTTAGTTTTTAGGACTTTCAACTATAGCCATCCACAAAGAGGTGATCAAATTTGCTTCATGGCTTGTCTACTTAATCGAAACCCTCCTCAGAGCCCAGCTACTCTGGCTAATTTCTGTTAAAGAATAAGAAATTATTAAAAACACTATTATTTTTATGTTCCAGGAATTTGATCAGCACCTCAGGATTCTGTAGGAGTGTCTAATATACAAAAGAAAGTTATAATAGTTTCCTTTTGACAACCATCGGTCACCATGACAAAAAAGCTATCCCCACCAGCGGGGGTAGCAGGTCCAACCTGGGTTCTATCCTTTAAATATTTTTGCAGATACTTTCAGCCACAGCTTTGGAAATTAAGAATGTTACTCAATTAAAATAGGAGATTATGTATTTTCAATGAGCTATGTTTTTCTCCTCATACACACCATATTCACTATTTATTATTTTAAGGGGGTCTTAAATGAAACTTCTATGATTAAGATCTGTGTATAATATTTAAATGAATTTCATTTTTCTTTCTAAGTGAAAGACTCAACTGACTTCACATGTGTAATCATTTCTAAAACAAATTTTTTGGCTTTTTTTGAATGAAAAACTTCAATGTATGAAAAGAAATATTTAAAGAAATGAAAAATTATCCAACCAACTCTTGCACCATATCATTTTTTATATCATCTTAAAGTCTTTCAATATGTTTTAAATAGTATAACCCAAGGATTAAATTTTTTCTTGAGAAAGGATTTTTTTCTTATTACTCATTAATATCCCATATTTATCATGAAAAAGTAATTTCCACAATTGTTTGATGCTTAATTTCTAGCCATTACTTCCTGTAAATCAGTAGTAGTCAACCTTTTTTGAAATATTTTTACACTTATTTTGATTATTTAAAATATCCATCCAAGTCTATCCTTACAGATTCATAAGTCTTTTTCAATGGATTGAGGAATTTTCATTTTTATATGTCTTTTCCCATTTAAATTTCCAAGTTTGTTGAGCTTAATAATATTTTAAATAAATGGGAATAATACTTATGAAAGTTAATTTCCTTTTTTTCTGGAGTTCTTACATGTTCTTTTGAATACCTCACCATCATTAAAATCAATTCATTCTCTCAAAAATTTCCTATATGCAAGTTTTCAATGAATGGAAGTATTGATTTTTTGAAATTCCCATTTGTGGTTCAACCTTTTTCATCTCTCACATTAGATATTTATTGCCATATATTTTGATTCATTCTTTCGAATTTTTCTTACTTGTTGAAAGGTTATTAACTTTAAATCTTCCTTTAAAGATAATTCAAATGAATATCCTGTGGAGCTTTGATTGAAAGGAAAAATAACATTCTTTTAAAGCTTCAATTTTCCCTTTTGATTTTTTTACTGAGTTGTTTTGCAGAAATTAGAAAAAGAAATTATTTTTTCAATTTTCTTCTATTTGTTTTTTACTTTTTGTGATTGTGTCAAAAATTTTTTATTTTCTTATTTTACAATTTCTGTTTAGTATTTCAAGGAAAACCCCATTTTTAGTTATTTTCATTTTGTTTTATCCATTCATTTCTTTCTTTGATTTTATTTGTTCTGTTTTAAGATTTGCTACTGTGACGTTTTTCTTCTTCTCAATATCCTTTTTAAATTTTAATTTTTTTACTTTAATGTCCTTCTATCATGATATGTAATTTCTCATTTTTTTATTATTTTTTTATTCCTTTTTTTAAGGGTGTAGACATTACAAATCAGTGCTTATGTGGAGTGTCTACACCCCTCAAAAAAATAATAAAATAATAATAATAATAAAAGAAAATAAAAAGATAAAAAAACAATTCAATTCAATTCAATTCAATTTGAAAAAGAAAGTTGAAAAAATTACAAAGGCAAAAGAGAAAATAAAAATTAAGAATTGTTTTTATTTTTTTAAAAATGAAAGAAAATTCAAAGCAAAGCAAATACACAATAAAAAATAAAAAAGAGAAAGTTCAAATTGTAAAATCAAAACACTCAAAAAAAATCTAATTGAAAAAACAATAAAATAAGAATAGAAATTGTTTTTGAAAATTTTTGAAAAATGAAAAAAAGTTGAAATGAAATGGAATATAAATTATGAGATAATGAAGTAAAATGAAGAATCAAAGCAAGAAACAAAAGTATAAGAGAAAAATATATTCACGACCAGACCCAAATCACAAACATGAATATGATTGCAATTGTGTGGATGAAATATGGAAATATTGTGACAGAAAATCAGATGAAAATTCAAAAAATAATTGGAATTAAGATGACATAAATTCTAAACTGGTTTTAAATAGTGTAGAAGGATGAGGCAGAATGTTTTCTTATCAATTGTTAAATATATCAAAAACAATGAATTTTGATGTAACAAATTACTGTTTATTGAGTCATATTGAATTTAAAATTGACTTCAAATATCAGAGTTGTAACTAATAATTGTCAAAAGATATTTAAAAAAAGCTCAAAGGCCAAGAATATCACTATTTTCAAAATTATTTACAATTTGATGGAGGATTCTTATTTAAAGTATTTGAAAAAAAATATTTGTAAGTGATTTAAGTTAATAACCTCAAAAATACACTTAGTATTTTTTTCAATTCAGGAATTTATAACAATTGTGAATTGTTAGATGATCCCTTATCCAACTTGTCTCCGGCCTGACTACAACCTGACCAGTAAATGTAGGTTGGACAAAGGTTTCAGACAGATTTCAATCAAGTTAGGAATAAGCTTCACCCAAATATTTAAAAAAACTAAAAACCACCATCAAAAGGTCTTTAATAACCAATTTCTAATATGATCACTTCTGGAGGTATGGTTCTTGTTCAATTATTAACAGAAACCATGACCACTTACCAGTTTATTCATTAATTTCTAAGAAAATTGCAAAGGATACTCTGATCTTACTTGACTAAGATAGCTGAGTCATTTAAACTACATGTCTTTATTGATATAAAATGTTTTTATCGGATTATAAACTCTTGCATAGAGAAACTTTATGCAATATTAACTTCTCCAATTTCCAAAGCTTCCACTTCAAAGATGCCTTTGATAAATTTTATTTCAATATCTGACTCTGAATAGAAGAGTAATCATAATTTGATAACTATTTTTACTGGGATGAAAAACTAAAAAATGGGTTTGAAAATTGACTTGAATTGGTTTAAGGATTGTTTGTCACAATAAAGAAAAACAAAAAATGCCATAAACTATTACTTTGCAATTATTTTGGCTCTTTTTAGATTAATTAACAAAAGATTGAAAAAGCAAGTTTCATTTGAAGAGAAAGTTAGGAATTTTCTGTGTTGAAATGCAATTTTTTATGAAACTATTGTAAATGGTGGAAATCCAACTTTTAAGCTTCAACTGTTCCATTTTTCAAAATAATTTTGGAATGATTGAATAAAATAATATGTGCTTTTGACAGGTTTAATTTTTGCATATGTATGTTCTGAATACATAGCTGATGAAAAAATTTCAAATCAAAAGCTAGTACAAACTCATAATTCGGAGATATACATAAATTTATATCCAGATAAAGCTTTCAAATTCTGAATAAAATTACTAGCTTAAAGTAAGAATTCAGATAATTGAACATGACTATAACATTGAAATATTATCCTACAGTTCCCTTTTCAGGTGATTTAGAGCTTTAGTACTATCTTTTCTAGAGACCAAAAATTCTATAAGAATATATGAATATTTGAATTGATGATCTTACATATACTATTCCTTTTTCAAATTAAAGGGAAAAATATATTTAAAGCTGTCTTCTTATAAGCTAAACTTGAAGGGATTTAATCCTTCAAAGTATCTGGGAGGCCAATTATTGGAAGAATAATAGGTTGGAAACTTCAGGCTTCAAAAATAAATTTTTTGTGACAGCTCTTGGATATTTAGAAATGTAATGGGCTTATTGTAAGATATAAGTTGATCCACAAATTTGATTTTATTCTATTTGTCTGAATATAGTCCCTACAGGTTTTGGAGAATGTCAATCATGGATGAAAATTCTAAAAAACCTATGGATTGAATGGGGATTTTCAAAAGTAATTATATTCTTCACATACCTAAAAGTGAAATTTGTGTTTGATTATTAATATGAAGTGCTTGATCTGGTGCTAAAAATTTATAAAATTCATTACATTTGCATAATGGAAAATTTATTTTATCAGGAGAATTAATTTTTATTGTACTCAATAAGACGAGAATATTCATAAGAAATCAAATATATGTTTCCAAGAAATTTTGTAGCTTGATGAATTTTATTCAAAGATTTAATATAATAATTGTACATCATGAATCATCACCATTTGAATTTATTATTACTACAGAAATGGAAATATAACATAGATTGAAAACTCAATTCTGAGGATTATTTTTGAACAAATAATTCTATTAAAAAAGATAAGTGTTTCAAGATTTAAGACTCATATCATGAGGAATAATTTTTTTTGAAGATTTACTTCACTCATTTGAGATTCAAGGCTTTACAAAACCTTGGATATTCTTTCCTGATTTTCATACTATGGGAGCTTATGACATACCTTAAATCCAATGAGAATTATTTTTAATATGCAGAATTGCAATATTTGCATGTAAAATTGAATTTTTGAATTGGTATTTTGATGGAGAGTTAGTAATTATTTAACATGTTTCTTATTTGAAGAATTCCCCATAGTATTGCTAACTTTTCCCTTAATACTAAGAAAAATATTGAGAGCCTGAGTTAACTTTGATTGACCCACAACAGTAGGATATGATTAATGCCTCTTTTGATAATATCCTTTGTATGGATTACATAATATTTAATAATATTTTTCTAACAAGTTGTTTTTTGCAAATTTTTGGATACATTCAATGTTATTTAATATGGCAAGAAATACATTATGGGTCATAAGAGGTCTCAGGTCATTTCTATCATGGAAAAAAGGTGTGAGAGTTAGTTAATGTTAAATTATGGGAAAAGTAGAATTAAATTTGGTTGTAGGTTTGAAAAAAATATATTGGATCTCAAGGATAAGAGAGAGAAAATACTTTTTAAATGTTTTTTGGTGGAAATTTCTTTTGAATCTGATATTCACAATAGATTTTCCAAAGTAATTCTAAGAGCATAAAGAAGGACATGATATCTTAATTTTTTTTGATTTCCAAAAATCAAGATTAATTCAGCCTTTAGAAGAACATAATAATAAAACATATAAGTTTTGCTGTTTTTTGAGTGAGTTAGAAGAAATTATAGGTAATTTTTTAAAGAGATATATTTTTATGTGAATATTTTCAACATTAAAAATATTGATGTATGAATAAGTAGCCTTGAGAGATATGAAATTCATGAAAGGAAGGATATGATAGCAGATAAGGAAAGTGTGTATTTTGATTTTGAGAAATGTAAGAAAAAATTCATGACTAACGGCTTCATATTCATTTCAAAGCTTTTGACTTTGCTTTCAAAGAATTTTGTGAAATAAAGGATTTTTTTGGATTTCCAGAATTTAAATAATTAAATTAACTTTGTAAATTATTTCTGAATCTTAAGGATCTGGCTTTGAAGACAACCAAATGTTCATAGCAAGTTAGGGCCCAGTAAGAAGGTAGCTGGAAGCTGGCTTGGACCTAGGTTGGCTCTTCTACCCCCACCAGTGCAGATAGCTTTTTTTCATGGTGAGCTCAAATGAAACTTGAAAAGGAGTTAGTATTTTACTTACAGGTCTTAATCACATATAAAATGATCTAAGACTCAGAAAATTACTAAAAATACAGTTTTTGACACATAAACACAAATATTTCAAAGCTAATCTTTGATTAAACTCAAAGATATTTGTAGGCTTAATATCTTAATTAATAGTTGTACACAAGTCTCCTTTTTAATATTCTATTTTGAATAAAAGATCTGCAAGAATTCATAATAAATAAAAACCTTGATGAAACTGAAGATACTACTTATAATATTTAGAAATCAATCTCTACCTTAAAATTAAGGTATATTTACAGTTTTGATAGCATTAATTATTGAGAATAAGTGGGTTTGTAACAAAATAATATCACATAGATTGGCAGTTATAAGATCTTTACACTACAGAAAATAATGTGATGATATATAAAATTGAGTTAATTCATTTCACATATAATGGTTTCTTATTTTACTCCCTTTCACTCCTATAAATGCTGTTTTGAAGTCTCAAAAGGAAAATATTGTATCATTTTTCTCTGGGATCATTTTGGAACACTCTTTTTGGGAAGGTCTTGCTTTCTTGATTCTTCAGAAAATTCAGTAACTACTAGCATCATTTTCTTACCTCCTGGGTTGAGGGTAGGGGCTAGCTTAACTATCCTTCACTTCCCCAAGTTTCTGTTATCTTCTACTTTATGTTAAGGGTCTTATTCATATGAGCATATGGCTATTATATCTCACCTATTATCTACTATTCCCCTTAATATTCTTAAACTACTCCCCCTTTTATACCTTCATGGTAATTTAGAGTCCCAGCCAACTTTTAGTTGAGCCTTGGCCCCATCCTTACCCTATCCTTCTCCTTTCTTCCCCTGAATTTCCAGAATCCTTCTTTTCCCCTCCTAACTTCTAACCATTGCAATTACACCCTGAATTGGGTGATTTAGTACCTCTCAGGCTCCTGTGTGTCACTTTTGTAGTTGGCTTCCTCAATTCCCAGTGCTCCACTTCTATAAGCTGGATTCATACCTCATTTTTTCCATGAGAGTTCCCCAGTGATAGTTCATAGAAAATCCAATATCAATAGAAGAGATACTTAATTTTACCACTCTCAATCCATTGCTTCTGCTTTTTTTTCATTTTCTCCCAATCAATCAGTGTGGCTGTAAGACTGTGACTCAAAGCCAGAGCACAGGAATTACATCAATATAGCATAAACCAATGGTAAAGGAAAATTCTGACAAAAAGTGAACTTAAGAAATTTTTTCATAATGGAATTCAAAAATAAAGAGTAAATTAACCTCTTTTCAAATATACAACTTCCATAACCATAGGAAAAAGAATGGAAAAGTTATTCCTTCTCAAAATAAGAGCTGAGCATAAACCTTACTTTTCACCTCTCATCCAAAATATAGAGGAAGAGAAAGAATCCCATAAAACAGGCTCTCATTCAGGACTATCCAATTGTACTAGCCAAATAGGTCTAGCCCCAAAACTACAAAATTCATGGCAAAATATAAGCCAAGTAAGGGTGAAGAAAATATTCACCTCACACCTAATGTCTACAGTTTTAGTGTAAGATACCCAAAGTGAGGCCTTTTTTGAAAGATCTCAATCTGATATTCTTAATGTTACTCTCCATATACTTGTATCACCTCTAGAAGAAAAGCTATCAAGTATGATAGCTTGATACAGTTTTTCTCAAAAATACAAATTTCACTAATGGAATTTAAAACCTGTATAGCTTTTTCATGTTTACTTTTGGCCATACCAAATTAGTAACCACTTTGTAGAAATAATCAAGGGCTAAAAAATGAACCTCTTTTGCTCTCTTTGTCCTAAAAATTGACAGAATTATGGCATATCTAAGGTCAAAATCCCAAAATATTTTAAGAAACCCAATACTGGGGGATACTGTCCCATAACTATGAGCATGAGGTGTCAAAGTGGAAAAAAACTTTTTTATACTAAAATACGTCATAGTATGACTAAGATGGGTTCCACTGACATGTGCTGTACAGATTTCTATATTTCTGGCCTGTGAAAGCCCCAGGTGCAAACTTTCACCCTGTATTGGGAAAAAGTGACCTGATTTGGCTTCAAACCCACATCTGGGCCCCATTCAGGCTTTATGGGGCTGTATAAACCACAAGCCCACCCATTGGAATAAAATTCTTGCTCACTCCTTCTACAGTATAAAGAGAAGAAGTTCTACTAGCCCTCTTTGGAATGAAAAGGGACCTTCCTCTTCCCAAAAGAGGAATCTCCATCCAGCTATTACATTACTAAATAGTACAATTTTTTCAAAAAATTATACTCTTGTAAAATAAACAGGTATAATCATAGTCTTGGTTATTTTAGTAGTTTTTATAGTTATTCAATTTCCAATCACTGCACTCAGGCATTTCAGAAGTGCTCACCACCACTATTTCTAGTAAATCCACTTATTTTGAAACTCAAAATCTTATTATAAATCCTTTTTCATGTGTCACACAAAATTATACTCTTTTAAATACTATATTATAGAGTCATCCTAACAGTGGCATACCTCTTCTCCTTCCAAGGGTTATGGGCCTTGAGACAAAGGGTTTACTAGTAATAGAAGACCCCTTTGTCCTTCTTTTCTTAATTCTTATTAATATGTAATCTCTGTCTGATTGGGGTGGTACTTTCCTGCCTATTGAAGGATCTACATTATCCAATCTGAACATCAGTTAAGTCATTATATTATTATCATACTCAATCATACTAGCTATAGAATCTTCATTAAGCATTATATATATTAAGAAATATCAAAGGATTGAAGAAAATAATATTAATATAAAAATTATTTTTCAAGCTATTTTTTGCTATATTTTTGATCCTTTTTTCTCAACTATCAAATATTAAATACACAAATTTCCTCATAAAATGATACTTTCATCTTTGATATCAAAAGTTAATTTTGAATCTCTTAGAAATATATAAGACTTTGATTTTTATTGAGTTTAGTTTTATATATATTGTTAAATTTGTATCTTTTCAATTATTGAAGTTTTTTTCTCTGTGAAGCTTTCTGCAAGAATTATTGATAATTATTCTTAAAACAGATAATTCCCATTCTGAATAGCTTCTATATCATTTTTAAAATTGTTTGAATCAGTATATATTGTAACTGGTTGTGGTAGAAACTTACTTCTTACTTCTATATTAATATTATTATATAGCAATTAACAAATTAGTAAAAACACGATTTTTAAATTTATACCTATAATATATTTTAGCTATATATGTATAGGAAAAGCTGTAGTAATCCTTATTAAAATTAATATTTTTCATAGCTTCATAGAAAAATAATTACTAATTCTATTGATGATTAATTATTCTGTCATAAAGTTTTTCAAAAATTATAATCCTTAGATTCACATTGTTTTAATCATGAATCTAATAATTCCACTATTTACTATGATGCAATTATTTTCAAATATTACACCCCTTCTTCTCACTATTACTTGAAATCACTAGAAAATCTTCTTATGGGGATCATATCATTAATTTTGAACCTTTTATCATATAAAACTCGTATTTTGAGTTATTATTACTACTTCACAGATTAAGGATTACAGCTGAGAGCCTGGAATTTGTTTTCCAATATTTTTTGGCTAGTGTAGCCATTTTTTCGAGGTCATTAAACCCAAAAAACATCAAAAGGCCATTTTCAATCATATTTATCAAGGATAAAGTAAATGAAAAGTAAGGTTTTTGGAGTTGAACATTTCTTCTCTATTTCTATAACTCTCATAATCATTTGAAACACACACACATATATATATATGAGGCTTATTTATATTATCTCTCTTCAATATTATAATGGCTCCTTAGCTTTCATATTTTCATTCATTGTTTGATATAGCAAAGAAATAATTTTTCTGTTATTTAAAATATGATTTATATTATCAAATCTGTTTATATCCTTTTTTAAAAAATGCAAAAATCAATTAATTATGAGCTTTCAATTAATCAATATTTTATTACTCCATTTATTCAATATTATGTTCATCAGATTAATAGTGATAATTAATTATTCATTTATAGCTTCAATGGACTTTAAAATTGACCTTGTGCATATTTTTATTCAAGAATAACTAAATGGTTATTGTGAGCCTTTGAGATATGACCTCATTTCCAAAAATGGTTGCAAATAGATTTTAAGCAATATTTGCAGTGCACTAATTGAAGTTTGATTATTAAAATCCCATTATAATAAGTAAAAATACCAGGAAAGGGTAAAAACTCTTGATTATCTCAGAAAATGGTGTATATAAGCATGTGAAAAATTAAAAAAATGGATTCTCCATTAAGATTTACCTATGTTACTCTTTTGATGTCATATCTGTAAGCCCAAGACTTACTGAGATACCTGGGTATATGCACTTTTATGATTAGTGCATATATTGATGGCTTGTAGCTCATCTTTTTTCAAATAAGAGATATAAATACATGATACAAAGTTGCATTTAACACTTTATTACTTTATGAATACATTAACAAACTTTTGTTGGCGAGCTATAAGCAAATTTATTAATAATAAAGAGAAATTAAAAAACATAGCAATACCAGTTAACCACTTAAATCAAAAGTGGTGAAAACTTGGAAAAAAAAGATAATCAGATTCTCCAAGATAACACATGAATAGTTACATACTCATTTACATTATATTCAAGGTATAACCCCCTGAAATCATGGCTCAAAGTTTAAAATAGTAAAATTTAGCAGAAAAGAGGTCTTACAAGACAAATAATAAAAAATACATTTTTGATGGTGTAATGAAATTTCCTCAGCTCCTTTTTATGGACATGTCATGCTATCATAATTGAATCTCCTAAATTTAACAGCATAAAAATAATAAAGTTTTTCAAAGATCAAACTTAAATCTCAATTTGAGTAAGTTTTGATCTGTAACTATAATTTTAAATTGAGCTTAACAGTCAAATAAAGATAATACTTGTTTATTTTTGGAACCTTATGATTAAAACTGTCATAAAATAACCCACATTATCCAAGCTTATGAGGTCACTAGAATTAGAGCTATAGTTATAACTTTAAAGGATAATTCAATAATTATCTAATTGTCACTAAGCCTTAATATGATGATCAATTTCAGTGTAGATGATGATTATAAATTTATTAGGAAGCTTCTAGTCACTAGGTGAAAGGATCTCCACTGTAAAAGGACCTCTTTTTCCTATGTTCCCCCACAGATGCCTCAAATTCAATAAAATATTAAACACTGTGGTACAACACTTTATTCTTTAAATACATATCTTAATTGTAAAATTGAGTTATAAATCATTTTAATCACTCAATCTTTAATGATATTATGAAAATTCCTAAATTCTCTTAAATCCTCAATTCCACATAGAATATTAAAAATTTTATTTATTAATATTTATACTTGTAACTACTATCAAAAATAGTTTCAATGACTTTTTTAGGCATAAGCTCAATCAAAATTACTATATTAAGTGTTAAAATTAAGTTAATTTCTCTATCATTATTCATAAATAATTCCTGTTTATTAGCATAAATAGTATTTATATCAACAAATAACTTAAATATTGGTAACTTCATTCTTATAAATTATTTTACACATTTATTACTTGTTTTTAGCAATAATAAATTGTCATAAATATCTTAATTTATGGATTAAGAATATATTTAGGGCTTTCATAAGCCCATTTAATCATTTTGGTCAAAATATGTAAGCTCTTATGTACTTTCACCAAACCATCATGTGTTTTTACCAATTTTTGTCCAAAAGAACATAATTTTATGGTAAAAAATAAAAAAAGTATTTTTTAAGAAAATCCGCCAGCTCAGTTTGGGGATATTATTTGTATTTATTTACTTTTTTTGTGTTCTTTAGTGGCTTTTGAATCACAGAATACAAAAAAAATAAATACAAATAATTCCCCCAAACTCAGCTGGAGGACTCTCTTAAATAATTCTTTCTCATTTTTTACCATAAATTTATGTGCTTTTGGCCAGATATTGGTAAAAAAACATAATAGCTTACATTTTTTTACCAAAATTCTTATGTGGGTTTACCAAAGCCTTATATTCATTTGATTATATTATTTTATTCTTTATAAATAATATAGAATATTTTGTGCCATAATTATAGTTATTTTAATCTTATTATTCATTTCTATTAGGACATTCAGTGGAAAATAAGTGGAATATTAGTAATTTTTACTTATTGTTTAATAGTCAAACCTCACACTTGGGGGCCTTTCCATGATATTTACTTAAAATACTTTATAAAAATCTTCAAATTGGGTTTAACCAATGAAACTTCATATTTAGAATCAAAATTTATATAATAACTCTGTAAATGTTGAGTTTTATAGCTATTGAGGCATTTCAAAAGTAGTTTTACTGCCTTAAACCTGGGTTTTCACATCCTTAGACTTACAAGACTTTTTTTGAGTGACTTTAGTCATTAAAGAATATTTTTATGAACTAAAAATATGAACTTATATTATTTAATTAAATAGAATCTTATTGAATTCATTCTTTCTTATTATTATAAAAAGTAAAAAAAACAAGTACATATTCATTTTATTTCTTTCAGTTGTTTTCTCTGATAAATTAGATGAAATTAATTTTTATCTGGAAATTTCCATATCTTTCAAAAATATGCTTTTTATATAAGACTTATGTTTCTTTTTCTTTTTAGTTTTGTAAGATAACCCAACAGAGCATAACCAAATCACTGTTGAAAGATTGGTGGAAGAAACTTGTGGAAGTTCTCCTACACCAAAAGCCACTATGAAAAGGAAATTAAAAATATTATATTTTCCAGAACCTGCCATTCAGGACTTTTAAGGTGAGCACCTTTCTTAAAATTTCATTATTCTTCATTTCTTAATATGGCAACTAGGAGAGGTTCCCAATACTTCCTCAAACTGAATGGAGGTGAGCTCAGAAGTATAAATGATCTTAAAAAAGGGAAAATAAAGAGCAAATTCCCCAATGGAATATAGTCTGCACAAGGAAGCTCCATATCCCAAAGGTAAGTCCTTGAAACTCCCATTATTTATTAACCTTAATTAGAACTAAGTATGAGTCATTAAAAAATAAATCAATAAAATTCAGAGGGCTCAAATAAACATCTACAAAAGCCATTATGAGAAATACTACACAGTCAACAAAGACAAGGACTGAGAAATGTTACCCCAAATACACCAAGGAGTGATGAACTCATGGCACCTCCTCAAGAAATTCCTTCAAGTGGATTAAATTTTGAAATACTCCAATGGATGGAAGCCACTAGCTTCTGAACCTCAAATCAAATAGATAAAGTAATGAAACAACAAAAAGAGGGATTCAAGAAAGGAAGAAGCCCCAGTAGCTTCTACTAGCAAGTCCCACACCAGTCAACCTCCCCAGGAGGGAAGAAAGAACAAGAAAAATAATTGGATAAAACCATATTCCCCCAGCTACAGGATTCCAAAAATCCAAAAAGATGCTATTTAAATGTTTTCAACATGGCCAGAACCTGTATGGAATTAAGGGACAAGGAGGAAAAAAGAATGAGACAACCATCCTTCCCAAGGAAATAGCTTTGTCTCCTTATGTTTCAAATGTTTTAACAGAAATTAAAAAAATTTCATTATTATTAAACAAAATAAGCAACAGTATATTATCTTTATCCCAAATTTTTGTAAAAAATAAGTAAGAAATGAATAATATCAAATCTATGGTTAAAAATAATAAACCAAGGATTTTAATTCAAAATACTCCAAAATTAATAAAAGGACAACAAGAGTCTTTCAGGTATATAAAAGATATCAATTAAAATACTTTGGCAATTAATTATAGCCAAAGTATTGATAATTTAACAGAAAAACTAAACAAATTGTCCATTTCTGTTGAAAAATTGGGAAAAAAAAAAAACTTCATCTCACCCAAAATTATTTTTGGACCATTTAGAGAAGAGTGATTTAGCAAGAATGAATCTCAAATATGACATTAAAAGTTAAATAAGGCTCATTACTGAGAAAATGGATAAAATAAATGAGGCTAACCTAAATATTCCAAAGCTATTAACCCCATTTTCCCATATAAGAAGCTCTGTTAAAGAAAAAGAGGAAATAACAAATACCTTTATAAAATATTTAAGTAATCAAGCTTTAATAGAAGACAAACCTCAACTCAAAGATTGGCCAAACTTCACAGGGGAAGGTGAATACAACTATATGTCATGTATTAAAAAAACTGAAATTCTGAAATAATATTATGCCATACTAGATAAATTTATCACTTAAAGATTACATCCATTATTTCAAAAATATTCAGAGAGATGGTATTATAGTATGAGACAGAAAAATGGCATAAATTCCTGGTCTTGGTGGAAAAATGAAATACTCACCAAGTGGTAAAATTATTCCAGGAGTTATAAGATATAAAATGAATTTTAAAATCAATTCTTTGGCCAAGATAAGGACAGACCTTTAACTTGGTTCTTAAAAGAAGCTGAAAGATTGAATGTCTTACATCCAGAAATGTGACAGAAAATGGTACACATGAAAATATAAAAGACATGTGGGGTAGAACTAGAAGATTTGCTAACAAGTAAGTGAATAGAGCCATGTTTCACAGAAGAGTAGATTAATTAACTAGAAAACATTGTGACAAGAGCCAAAATTGGAAAAACCTGGAAGAATCAGAAAAAAAGATTCCAAATAAACCAATTATCAAAGAGATAAAACAAAAGAACCTCCCAAACCATATTCCAACAAGCAACAAAAATGCAATGAATGTGGTGGTATTGAACATTTAGCCAACAACTGCATTAAAAAAACAAATATTAATTAAATTGTGGAAATTGAAGACCACAATCATAAAGAAGAATCTTCTGAGTCTGAAAAAGAAAATGAGAAATCAGAAACTTCTGAGAGTGATGAAATTACTATAATTAATGCACAAATTAACAATATTTATTTCATCAATGGATTATTGGATGGAAACTTCAATTTACCACAAATTGGAATACCTGAGACATGCCTTA
The DNA here is from genome assembly GCA_023105745.1 of Austropuccinia psidii. Lineage (NCBI taxonomy): Eukaryota > Fungi > Basidiomycota > Pucciniomycetes > Pucciniales > Sphaerophragmiaceae > Austropuccinia > Austropuccinia psidii. The sequence goes on from JALGQZ010000015.1 coordinate 26,310,970, forward strand.
CAAGTATACAATATTCCAAATTGCATAGAGCCAAACCTGAAAGCAATGGGATATAGATCTGGAAAATCAAGTAAAAGTAGTTTAATGATAAACAACCAAGAGGAAAGGATAAATCTAGATACAGGTGTATACTGTGCTTTTCTTGGAATAAATTATCTAAGAAACTCATACCATATTGGGAAAATACTTCTATACCAATACAAGGGGTCAAATTTAGTAGTGCAAGTGAAAGTTTGAAACCTCTTGGAATTATTGATTTAACATCAATCTTTCCACACCCATCTCAATGTATAAGAATAAAATTAGAGTTTTTAGTAATGGAGAACTGTACTGGTAACCATTTCATACTTGAAAATGACTACTTATTTATCTATGGCATAGGTAGGTATTTTACCATAGGAGAAAATAAAAGAAAAAAATTTGTCTTCCTGAGTAATGATAAACAAATCACTGTTATAAAGACTGAATAAATAGGCTCAAAAAACACTTATTCATAAATAAACAGTTTAAATAGGCAGAACTCAATGAATAATTGACAGAAAAAGCTGAACAAAAGTTAATTTATCTCATGTATAAATACAAAAATGCCTTTGCAAATAATGAAAACCCATTAGATGCTATTATTGAACATAAGATAGATATTATTCTATATTTTTTAAAAACTTATTCACCCCTTTTAAGAAGACCAGCTTATTCATTCAGCCCAAGAGCTAGAGAAGCCTTAGAGGTCTATATTAAAGAGCTAATGGAACTAGCAGTCTTAAGTAAAGTAGTACATAATGAACAGTTAAAGGTAACTAAACCTTATATTATATCCTACCACGACTGTAAATAAATGATAGTAGGGGATTTTAGAGCCCTGAATACCTATACCATCCCTGACAGATATCTGATACCTAGAATCCATGAATCCATGACACAATCTGCACAAGCTAAGTTTATTGAAGCTTTGGATTCTCTTAAGGGATTAAACCAAAATTTATCAAAATAAAATTACAAAGAACTACTAATAACAATAGCTTATTGTGGAATATATGAATACCTAAAAATGCCATTTGGTATAAAAAGTTCCCCCTTTGATTATCAAAGAATAATTAATACCATATTCCCTGAGGAACCATCAGAGGGATGGCTGATAATTTACATTTATGATTTCATAGTTTTCTCAGAAACTTTCAAAAATCACCTGAAAAGACTTGAAATAGTCTTATCAAAAATTTCTCAGGTCAATATGAAGATATCCTTGATAAAACGTTACTTTTCATATAGTGATATAAAGGAACTATAACATGTATCTGGACTAAGATTAGGAATAGATAAAAACAAAGTAACAGCAGTATTAATTAAACCAATTACCCAAACTAAGAAAGAAATGCATTCATTGTTATTATTTTCTGGATATCGAAGAGAACATATAAAGGACTTTGAAAAAGTTTTCAAATCCCTTTTTGAACTTTTTTACTGAAAAAAAATCCATTAAATGACTGAAGAAAGAGCTTAATCATATGAGTAACTGGAAAAATCTCTCACAAACTCCCCTTTCCTCTTAAATGCTAGATTCAAAATTACCTTTAAGATTGTACATTTATTCTTGTGGAGAAGGATTGAATGCTGCACTACACCAAACAAAAAATTATAAATTAAAAGCCTGTTGAGGGACAACCTTACTTTATTTATAGACAGATTAAGCCAACAGAAGCTGGGTGTGTAGTAAGTCAAATGGAATTCCTTTGGCTAGTTTAGGCTCTATAATAACTACATTATTACTTAGATAGAAAATTCTTTGATTTCATTACAGACTTTAATTCTGTAAAGTAATTACTAAACATGAAGAAACCAAACAGACACATTCTAAGATGGAAAATTTCTATCCAAGACTATAGAGGAAATATAACTATAGTCTATTAATCTGTCAATATTCATAAATATTCATATGACCTTAGCAGATGGGCTCTAGAAGATGCACCTGACAGCCCAGCATGGGTACCATAGGAACCATAAAAACATATATAAGGAATATGAGTCAGAGAAACTGGCACATAATTCTTTATCCAAGTCCTATAGAGCTATAAAATGGATAAGAATTGACATATTTTATTCCAGCTCTTTATTGAATACTGAAAAGACCCATTACTATCTTCCAAATCAGATTAATTATAGAAAAAAGCTTATGATGAAGGAATATTTCACCCCATTGATGGAGTTATTTATCATAGAACCAAGCACACATTTTTAATTACTCTATCATATAGAGTTTTAATAAACACTATACTAAATGAATTCCATGATAGTATTTTTTCCGAACATCTCTCAGAATAAAGGACACTAGAAAAAGGAAAGACTTGTTCTTTATGGCCAAATTGGAGGAAATATGTTTTATAATATTTCCAAGAGGAAAACAGGTCTGAAGTAAAGATATTTGGGATTATTATTCAAATGCAAGAGCCAAAATGTCAGGCTGAGTCTATGATAAAGGTGTATAATTGTATTTACAAGCTTTAACTATGACTTTTAAATGGTAAAAATGGTAAATAAAAAGGTTTGTTGATTGTAATAAGGGCTTAGAATAAGATAATAAAGGCTTTACTATAATAATATAGTGGTGGTGAGCACTGTTGAAAGCCCTGGGTGCAGTCTTACCAGTTGGATGACTATAATAAGAGCTACAATACTTAAATTTTAATTTTTAACCTGATTATCTCCAAGAGTATAACTGTTTTTGAAAGCTGTACTACATAGGAATTCAAGAGCAGGATGGGGATTCCTTTTCTGGCAGTAAAAAGGCCTCCTTTTATCCTGAAATGGGGTGAAAAGGCTGCTAGACCTCTTCACATAGAGGAAGTGAAGATTTTTTCACCCTCAAGGACAGGCTTGTGGTTTGAAAAAGGCCTTTATATCCTTTATTGGGCTCAGATTTTGTTTTGAAACCACATCTGGGTGGTTTTCACCAATACAGGGTGAAAATTTTCATCTGGGGACCACACAGCCTGATTCTGACATGTATGATGCATAGAATGCTGTACAGAACCTGTATGGAGCCCCAGCATTTAATGAACTATGAGGTATTGAAGTAAGAACAAGCTTATTTGTCAGTTTGACACCTCATCATCATGGTTATGGGATATTATTGCATGGTAAGGCTGTATTGGCCAAACTGTGGGATCTTGACCTCGAAACAGCCGTAACTTTGTCAGTTTTTGAGATATAAACCTCAAAATTGGTTCAGTGTGTAGCCCTGTATGTTTTCTACACAATGGTACCTCATTTGATATGGCTATCACTAAGTATGGCAAAGTTATTCCAGGTACAAGACTTTTGTACATATGTGTGTTTTAGTCAAAAAGCTGTATTGTTCTTGTTTGCCTTATAACTTTGTTCTAGATGAGATATGGTGAAAATAATGGCACCATCAGATAGCCCTGATTGTGATTTTTCCAAAAAGACCCCACTTTAGGTATCTCACACTAAAACTGTAGAAGCTAGATGAGAGGTGAATGTTTTATTCACCCTTATTTGGCCGGAATTTGGCCATAACTTCTGTAATACTGGTACTATATTAGTTTGGCTGGTTCCATTAGATAGCCCTGACTTAGAGGTTCATTTTTAATACCAATTTGATGGGGTTAAGCCTCTTACTCTGCATTTCAGATGAGAGGTGAAAATTAAGGTTTATGCTCAGCAACAACTTTGAGCAGGAGTAACTTTGTTATTCTTTTTCCAATGATGATGGGACTTGTATATTTGGAAAGAGGTGAGTTTCCTCTTTCTTTTGATACTTTTTTGAGCTGATTTGGCTCAGCTCCATGTTTTGGTGGTATCTTGGCTATACCATTGATTTATGGTATTTGGCTGTTATGCTTGTGCTCTGGTTTTGAGTCACAGGCTGATACAAAATCCCCATAAGAGATGGTCCATATGGACAGGGTAGCAACGCTATCCCCAGGAGGAGACAGTAGCTATAATTCTTGCCTAGTGTTAGTAGACAGATAGTTCAAAAACCCTATATTATTACCCTGTAACAAGGATGACACAGCTATGGATACAGACATAATGATATGGAATAAAGTAGTCAGACACACAGGATTATTCCAAAATATCATAAGTAACAGAGACCCTAAGTTCACTTCAGCCTTATGGACAAATCTTCATAACCTGTTTGGGACAAAATTATCATTCCCAACAGCCTATCACCTTCAAACTAATGGCCTATAAGCAAGAATTACATAAAAAATACAGGAAAGGATCAAAATGTTCTACGCTTATAAGCTAGTATTCAAAGAATTCGAGGGTTTTACCTATTATTTGTGTACCTTAATACCAGCTCTTCAGCTAGAATATAAGAAATCATATCACTCATCAATTGGAAAAAACTCTAGAAATCTTGGGAAAAGTTTGTAACCCAACATTACCTTCTTACACTCTGAAGGATTATTTAATTCATATTCACCAAACATCAAGAGCATTGGAAATTCTTGATAAAGAAATACATCATGCAAATAAATGTATGTAATATTCTTGAAAATATTGAAAATAAAGATGAGACAAAATTTATAGATGACCAGATTACAAAATAGGAGACCTAGTTCTAGTAGAAGCATTAAATTTTAATAACATTGAAGGACCAAGCAAATTACAAGATTCCTTTGAAGGACCCTTTATGATAAAAGCCCTACATGGCCCCAATGCTGTAAAACTATAGTTAACAGCTGATCTAATTAATAAACACTGTGCATTCCTTCTAAGTTTAATAAAACTTGACACCTCAAGTGATAAGCAATTATTTACCCTAGGAAATATAACACCACTTGAAATTCCCCTTCTAGAAGAAGGAGGGGAAAAGAAAATTTTGAAAGTCCTGGAAGAAAGGAGGGAAAGAAAAGAAGAAAGAGAATACCTTGTAAGGTATAGAAACCCAACTCAAGCAGATGAATGGCTACTTGAGAAGGGTATAAATAATGCTGACAAAATTTTAGGGAGGTTCAGAAATTAAATAAGACCAAAATAAAAATCATATTAATCTTTGTTGATCTTAAGGATTAAAAAGTCTATTGAAGAGGTAGGATGGTGAATGGAACCCTAAAATCCATATCAGGTTTTGGTAAAATATTTTTGGTTATGAGGAATGTGAACCTTTGATATATGAAAACATATCCAAATGTTTTCATAGTTCAATTATAAATATTTTTCAATGGCACTAATCAAAGTTTGATTATTAAAATCCCAGTAAAATAAGTAAAAATGCCATAAAAAGAAATAAATTCTTTATTATTTCCAAAACTAATGAAGGAACATGTATAGACTTACACCAATGGATTCCCCATTCAAATTTAAATATATTAATATTTTCCTTTCATATCTGTAAGCCCAATATTTACTGAGATCCCTGGATATATGCACCTTTATGATCAGTGCATATATTCATGGCTGTTGGATCATATATTTTAATATACACAAGATAAAGAAATGATGAAAAATTTAATTTAACACATATTTACTGTAATAATACTGTTATAAACCTTTTTCAGCAAGCTATAAACAAAGTTATCAATAATGAAGAGAAATTGAAAAACATAGAAATATCAGCTGACCACTTAAAGCCAAAAGTGGTCCAAGCTTAAAAAGAATAGATATTCAGATCCTATTAGCTACTGCATGAAGAATGGAATTTTCTTTTGTCATTCTATTCAAGTTATAACCCCCTTAAATCATGGCTCATAGTTTAAAATAGTAAATTTTGACATTAAAGAGTTCTTAAAAGAAGAACAATCATAAATAGAGCTTTAATTGTGTAATGGAATTCGCTCAGAACCTTGGTATGGACATTCCAAGCTATCATAATAAACTCTCTGAATTCCAATAGCATAAAAATAATAAAGGTTATTAAAGATTAAAGTTACAGCTTAATTTGAGTCTTTTTTCATCTATAACTATAATCTTAAATTAAGTTTAACAGTACAAAAAGTATAATACTAGTTTATTTTTGGTATTTTATGATTAGAAATATCATAAAATACCAAAATAACTCTAATTCCAGGCTTATAAGGTCACTATAATTCGGGTTATAGTGATAACCTTCAAAAATGGTGTAATAATTATCTAATCATCACTAAGCCTTAAAATGATGATCAATTCCATTGTAGATTATAATCTGAAAGCTATCAGGAAGCTTATAGTCACTAGGTGAAAGGATCTTCACTTTAGAAGGACTTCTTCTTCCTCTTTTTCCCTCTCAGATGCATAAAATTCAATAAAATATTGAATACTGTGATACAACACTTAATTCTTTAAACATGAATCTTAATTTTCAAGTACTGAAGTTATAAATTATTTCAATCACTCACTCTTTAGTGATATTATCAATATTCTTTTCAAAATTGTAAAATTCTCTTGAATCCTTAATTCCACATAAAGTATTAAAAATTGTATTTATTAATATGAATACTTTCAGCTACTATCAAAAACACTTTTAGATACTTTTTTAGGAATAAAATTCATCAAAATTATTATATTAGGTGTTAAAAGTAGGTTATTTCCTCTGATGTTAATATTCTTCTCTATTATTATTCATTGATACTCCTTCTTATTTATATAAATGGTATTATAGTGTTAGCATTGGTAATATTATTTCTATAAGTTGTTTTTTCTATTTCATTAACTCTTTACACATTTATTATTAGTTTTTTTCAATAATGAATTTCTATAAATATATTGATGTATTTATTTCATTGTGTTATTTTATTCTTTAATAATGATATAAAATATTTATTTCCATATTTATAATAAAATACTATTATTATAATTATTTCAATCATATTATTCATTTCTGTTAGGACATTCAGAGTACAATAAGTAAAATATTAGTAATTTTTACTTATTTTTTCATATTCAAACTCACAGTTATCATTTCAATGATGGAAATATCAGTATAGAATTTTTTTGTTTTCATCTTTCTTCAATTGATATCTTTAAACAAAAGCCAATAATCTTTCATTTTTCCCAAAAAAAAGCCTACTATTTAGCTTATTTATTTTCTAAGTAAGCTTGATATATATATATTCTATATTTCTTGTGCAAGAATAGTTATAATGAAATTCTTCTTTCATAATTGAGATCTTATATATTTTGAATCTATTTTTCAAATATAACTTTATTTTCTTTGAAAACCTTTTTTCCCATAGGTTTAGTAAAAAATAAAGAATTTCTTAATAATGATAATTTTTATTATTTAGCCGATACATTCATATTAGTATAATATTTTCAAGTGAGCCATTAATGTTAATAAATTAGAAAGTTTTTTTTGTGATTTAGAATTGATAATAATTCAATTTTTTTGAAGTCATTTTGTTAGGGGCTTACTTATAATATTTAATGACTGACTATTTCTAGAAAATCTTACTTTTAGTGGAATAGATCTTCATAACACTGGGAAATTGGTCAGATATGAATACTTGTGTAGCCCCGGAAATCTTTATAGAGCTTTAGAAATAAAAATTAGGAGAAAGGATATACATCCCATTCTTTATACCCAGAAAAAGGTGGACATCAATAGAAATCCAAGAGAATAGTCCATATACCTAATAAAAAAGACCCCTAGTGTAATTACTATTATCAATCCAGTTTCATCTTCTAAATTCAATTTTCCAAAATAAGTGTATCACATATCTTTAAAAGGGATCTTCAAAGTGAGATACCCTTAAAAACTATGTTCTCAAAACTTCTTACACCTGAAACTTGACCCTTCGCATCTTAGAGGAATCGGAATCTCAAGGAACTGGCCAGAAGAAAGGAAAAGAGAAGGAGGATCCATGATGAAATTTCTTGTGTGCAATCATTGATAACACCGAATTCAGATAAATCATGTCAATCTTACTCTGAAGAATATATTTTGATATGGATTGATCAATTCAGATTTATCATCTATTCAAAATTCTGTTCTGGGATAGAATGTAAAAAAAAATTCCTCCTGGAAGACTCCTTGGAATATCTTTATGTCATCTGACCTTATGAAATTTTAAATCATCAATCACATAAATGGCTACCTAGAAGCTGAAGAATAGTTTCTCAAGAAAACAATACTTGGAACCTTAACTTCTTAACTATTCGATTACTTTTCCCTTAAACCAGAAAAATGTCATTTTCTTTTCTAAACTTTTTCTAATATTGAAATCATCTTTCTCTATTTTAACATATATATAATATTCATAACCAAGAACCAGAGCTCAAGTCCAAGATCTATTATGGGCAATACAGGAGAATAGTGAAGATAATTAATTATATTGAAATTGATTTCATCAATTCATTTTAGTGAAAAACAGAATCTAAAGTCTATATTAATTCTAAATATTCTCATTATTGATATTATTTATCTCTATTAGTTGAGAAATAAATATTCTAGTGTAATTTTAGCTCTTATAGAAAATGCACTAGCCTGAAGGTTATCTATCTATTGCAACCGAAATTATGTAATGTAAAAACACAATACAGATATTGATAATCATATTTTCTTCATGTGTATAATTACCACTAACTCATACCATAAAGATTATTTTATTGCAATAAAGTAATAAAAGGTCCTCAGACTGTAAATAACTGCTTCATAAGCCTACACAACTTAGGGTAAAAATCCTTAAATCTTGTCTTGAAGGAATACCCTGGAAAGAATTTATTTAATGAATGCTATTCTGAAAGACCATGAAACAATGAAAGCTATTGTGAAAATTTTAATCTTTTAAAAGCTACAATCAAATAGCTTTCTATACCATAGATTGTAAATTGAAGCAGAAATAACCTATCCACAATCATTCAGGCTCACACGGAGTGGAAAAGATCCCCAATCCCTAGTAGCTCCACACCATTAATGATCAAAAATGTTAAGGTAATGGTCACGAAGATGATGAGAGTAGTAATTTATTTATCTTATTGTAAATAGATAGTTTTAATATCTAATTTATAACAAATTACTGTCTCTTTGAATACTGAATAGTACAGTATTTTTTTAGTAAAAAATAAACAAGAAACAAGATAAAAAATTATTTTACTATTATTAGATGAAGATTAATTGAATTATAAAGTACAAATAATTAAATTGAAGATTTTATACAGAAGAAAAAGCACCTTTCAACGGTGGTATACTCCAACAAAACATATCAATTTTAAGCTCTTCCATAATTCACGGGCCTGCCAAATATCCAGTGGTTTCATGCAAAAAATGGTATATGAGGCAAGAGAAAGACCATTTTGAAAATAGATGGAATTACTCAGAAACAATTATTCTAAATTTTTCGATCTAGCAAAGGAGAAACATAAAAACTATAAACTATTTCAAATTCTCCCCCCAAAACCAGTGATATGATGATCAATAGAAATCATAACATCCCTACTCAAAAATATTCCAATTTTGAGACATCTTAGAGCATAATGATCAACTATCATATATGGCTTGACATGGCCGCATTTGAGAGAAAAAACATCTCCGCTTTTATAAACATCAAATTAGTACTTACATACTTGTAAAGAAGAATAGTATTCAAGAAAGGGTTATTCACACATTACAAGAAAGCTGTACCAAACCGTGCATAACCTCTAAAGAAATTTATCATATATCAAACAAAGTGTAAAAATAAAACCATTACCAAACTAATACATTATAAAAATAAATAACACAGAGAATTTCAGAAGCTATTTGAGAGAAATTTTATTATGTGGGATTATATCATACCAAATATGAAGAAATAGTATTATATGTACACACCCTAGGATCAAAAAGGAGGATTATATCCTTTATCAGAGAAATAACCAGAAACAAGAATTTCCATAACAAACAAATAACATTTCAGAAGGGCTTTTTTAGTGAAATTAAATACGAAGAAGCCAACATATTTTTTGAGCTTACCAATATTTACTGTTGTTGGTTGGTATGACCACATAGATCTTATTAGCCATATTGATAGACCCTTCATTAATTTAACTGTGATAAAAGATTAATTCATATCTTCTGGACTAAGAAGAATGCAAACGGAGAATAGAGAAGTATGGCATTCTGAAATGAGAGGAGATAATTGCAGTGAAAATTTGCCAGTGTGAAAAAATAAATCAATTAAAAAGTATAGCAATGAAACCCAGAAATCAAAAAACTCACATCACTCAAATATATTAAGAATAATCTCTAGGAATATTATAATTAACTCCTCTGAAGGAACCCCTAGAGGCTCAAAGCCATTTAGCTGCACATGAATTCCTAGAAAATAACTCATGAAATGTTAGGAGAATTTCCAGATATCCTTGAAAATTTACTCAATTTTTTATTTTTGTATGTGAAAATTTCATAAGAATTAAATTAATTTCCATGTACTCAAATTTTGTATATTGTAAAAAGACAGTAGAAATAGTAATTCTAAGGTTTTTGAATCTCATTAGTATAAAAAATTGGTATCAAAAGATTTATTTTACTACCAAAAAAGGAAATTTTATTCCAAAACAGTCTACAAAATATATTTATGGCTACCAAAAAAATTTCTTCAAGAGAAGTTTCAATCAGAAAATGGAGAAAAGAACTGAAGGGAAGTAATATGATAAAATAGTCTCTAAAAAGTATTTCAAAGAGAAAAAACTCCCAAAAGGAACTAGAGTGAATTTGGAAACACAGTCACAAAGTTGGATATGATAAAAGCTTATTTAATTCACTTTTTGGTTGGCTCAAGGGCAAAAATGATAACAATAGAGAGTTCCAAAATGTAATTTTGATTCTTCTTCCAAATTCTTGTAAGGCTTTAATTTGATGAAAAATGGTGGGAGAAATCTTTCATTTATTGGATCAAAAATTCTTAAACTAATTCTAAAAAGGAAAACATTTTAACATGAGAAGAAAAGGTGGTTCAAAGAGGAAATTCTTTTATAACCTCCAGCTTTCTTACTTAAATAATAAGAACTTCTTTAACAAGCTTTGAGGAACATATTCAAAACAAAAAATCCAACCATGGCATCATTGAAACCTCATTTAGAGAAAAAAAGGCCTGGTTTCATGTTCCATGTTTGGTCCTACAAACCAGGAATTACTAAAATAATAGTTCATTCAGAGTCTTTAAAAAATGTCCTAATGCTCAATAGGACCCTCAAGAACATTAGCTTTAACATTTAAATACTTTGTGGTCAGGATTTAAACTTGAGGATAATTTTAACCTCCTAGAAATAGCTAAAAATATACTTTTTTTAACTGAAACTTCATCATCAATTGATTCACAGAGCCTTTAGATCAACTCCAGGCCAAACATTATGAAGTTTTGCATGAATTTTGACATCCCGCACCCGTCAGAAAGGAATTTGAGTAAATCTGGCACCCTTGGAGGAAAGATTCCTTTCTGTAAAAAACTTAATCTCTGTAATTTATTTCTCTTTAATTCCTCCACATGTATTTATTTTTACTTCATTTTTAATCAAAATAGAAATTTTTATGGTTTTTGTAAAAATGATTGTTTTTAATTTTCTTTTTTCTGTGAAATTTATTTCAATAATTAGCAATAATCATCTTATTCTCCTTTCTCAATTATATGTTCCTTTTTTGTATTTTTGGTATATAAAAATACCTTTAAGGATCAGAAAAATTTTGTCGTAACAAAGAGTTTAAATCAAATTACATTTTAAAAAGACCAAAGAAAGTAATTAAAAGAGACTAAATTGGGAAATAATTAGTACATAATACCAATATTTTCAAGGAAAACCTCAATATAAAAAGGATTCCAACTACAACCCCAAAGACAAAATTTTAGAAAAACCTAAAAGCCAGAATATGTGCCAAATTTTTGGATAATAGGATTACAATTTGAATAAATGTCCCAGAATTTAAATTCCTTTGATTTAGAATAGAAATTGGAAGTGAAATAACACAAATCTGATTCTTAAATTATGGTAAATTCTTTCAGAGAATGCTCCTGTGTGAATCTGAACACATATGGAAATAGCCAGTGGAAAAACAAGATTCTGGTCCCCCACAGCTTTAAAATATGCAACTAGAAGCTGATATTTCACGAAGTATTATGGGAAAGCATCTTTTGAGGAAAACTCAAGATACCCAAAAACGATTGGTAACCCCTGAAAAAGAAATGGAAAACATAAAGGAAACTATGTCTGTTATAGAAATGTGAATTGAGAATACTTCATGCCCACTAATCATACACACCAGAGAAAATAGATTCATAATCTCAAATTATTCTTTGAATGATAATTTTTAAACGTTTGAAAAAGATAAATTTCCAACAAAAGCAAAGAAATTTCATATGTACTCCATATATCTTAATGTTGAAAAATTCGCAATTACAAACCTTCTCACAAATTAAAGAGAACCAAAGAATATATGGAATGGAGATTCACCATATTGAAAAAAAAACATCTTTTATAAGGGCTGAAAGGAAAAAAATCTATTCCCTGAATATCAATAATATTATCAATAGTGACACATTAGAATAAATATTCAATCAATTTCGAGTATTATAATTTGGAACTAACCTGAGAGAGAAGTTCAAGTTGAGCTTGATAAAAATATCTAGGAAAAGAAGTTTAGCCTTTTTCATTCGCTATGAACCGCTGCTTAAAGTCAAAGGATATTATCTTGAGATATGTCTATATTTAAAGAGACCATTCCCCCATTAATCCTAAAAATATATCCAAATTGTAAAAAGTATTAAGGCTCTTCTCAAAGTAAATTTCTTCAGGAAAATAAAGCATAATAAAATTGTGGAATTCATCACTCCACTACTAATTACATGAAATCATGGGAAGGCAATACTCTGAGGGTACTTTAGTTCCCTCAATAAAAATACAAATGCAGGCATGTTTCAAATATAAATTGTAAAAAATTCTCTTAATTATGTATTCAAGCTTAAGTAAATAACCAAAAGTTATTCAATCCAAGCCGCATCAAACTAATTAAGATTATATGAAACATTGGCATATACGAGTATACCAGAGTTTCAGTTAGAACTTGAAAATTATCTATTTCACTCTCAAATTATGAGTTCTATTATATTTCAAGACTAGATTCAGAAAGAGATTATGGTATTCTATATAGATTATATCATGATATACTCAAGGATATAGGGATATCATGTGGAATATTCTGAGTATTAATGAAAAATTCACCCTCATAGGCATAGAATTTTCACTAAATAATTGTAAATTTGGACACCAGTATCTATGAGTACTTGCACAAAAGGTCTCAGGATTATTTCCAGTCGTAGAAGTGACTGAATTATTAGAAGTAAGACAGAGGCCAGTACCAAAATAAAATCAAATAAATACAATATTAATTGTCTGTGTGCTTCCAGATAGCAAATAGATTAGATAAAAACATTCTCACATATATCTATCAGTTTATATAATATTTTCTCAAAAATTTACTCTTTTTAGTTACAGAAGGTAGGAGGGATACACATTTAAATATGAAACATGAACTAACACATGCACAAGTCTTAATTATTCCAGGCTTTTTATTTCCATTAAAACTTTTTATCTATTATTCTGAAATTCCGGGACTAGAAGGAAATACTCACCAGAGACAGATAGTAAATAATGAATTCAGAAAAGGATCTATATGCTACTTATCTAGCCAGCTTAATATAGACCCACTAAAGAGAAATCTTTATTTCTGCTATAGAGACTCTGAAAGCCCCATTACCCCTTGAAAGACTCACCAATTCCTTCTTTTATGGACTACACAGCCTCAAATTTCCTTATCATAATTAAAAAAACAAATAGACACATGTTTTGATAGAAAATAGCCATCAAAAATATGGGGGTAATATGAAGATAATGAGCAAAGAAGGTAAAATTTATACCAATGCAGAATTTTTTTGGAGAATATCAATTGAGAAATGAGAAGAATAACCTATATTATCACCCACAAAATTGTTTCAAATTACTAATATATTTCATGGGTGTAGATATTAAAAATAATTCCAAACCATCTGGATGGGAACTGTTAATTGAAAGATAAAAAACAACTCACAGTTACCCAAAACAACATATAAATTGCGTCTTGGGCTTAGTCTCATCATAGATAAATGAATAATTATTTAATTCTTTACACAAATCATGTTTCAATCTAAATCAATTTTGCATACTGTGAAATTATTTCAACAAATATATAAGATTCCGGAGCTGGTGATCCGCTTATAAGAGCCCTAACTTTTTAGCTATAATAAGAAGAAATATTTCCCTATAGATAGCCTATTATCTTATAGGGTAAAACACACTATTTGCTAAATACTAGCTGGCATAAACCATATATAGACTTTCCCACATTAATTGAATTACTTCCCTAAATCTGGGTACATTAGTTAATATGGCAATTAAGAGTCTGTGGACAGCACAGCTTGGTGAGTAAAGTGTGAAAAGTAACTCATGGAGTAAATCAGAACCTTTTAGATATACCAAAAGGCTAAAACAATCATGGAAGTAAGTATGGGTTACTGAAATACATGAAATAACCCATGCATTCATGGGAAAAAATAACAATGGACTTTGTAACAGGAATTTTCTTATAGGAAAAGGAAGTATTTTATTAATATCTTTTTGTAGTTGAAATACTGATAAAAAGTGATAAATTTCTAACATTTCACTAAGGAGACACTAAAGTAAACATAGCCATATCATTCTGGAATGAAGTAATATAAAATTTGAGTATGCCCATAAACATCATTAGTAAGATTGATCCAATACTCACTGCAGAATTTTAAAATGATTTATATCACATGTTGGGAGGCAATTTGGCTTTTTCGCAAACCTATCATCCTAAAAATGATGTGTTTTCAGAAAGGATAATCAAAAAAGTGAAATAAATCATCAGAATATTATGTTTATATGGCATGTAGTACAAATATCATGAAGGGTACACCCATTAATGCGAAAAATTCCTAACCGCTGTAATATTGAAGTGAAATATTATCCAGCACACCATAACTTTGAAATAGCCCACACTTTTGGAGAAAAGCTTAAAACTTTGTTTCAAATTGGATTAACAAAAGAATATTATTCTTAAAGTCTACTCCTTAGAAAAATACTTCCACTATATGTGAAACAGAGAATGTTAGACTGAAGATGTATAAGAGCTCAAAATCTCCAAAACAAAAGAAATTTTTTAAAAATGAACAAGAAGCCATAGCTCAATTGGGTGGATCAAGCTTTACTTTCCACGTTAAGCTTCAAAAGTTTAAAGTGATAAAAGAAAATGAGGTACTTGTAATTAGCAACTCTGACCATTTTTAAGCTTCCTTGTAAGAATTCCATAGAAGTCAGAATTGTAGAGGGATTTTCTAGGAAACACAAAGTATTTCCAGTAATTGTGGTAAAATACCTTCATCACGCAGATGAAAGAAAATTATTCAAAATAAAAAATAATTTCATTCTCTTGAAAACAGTGGAAGAAGATGACTCACCTGGAAAAATGAAAGATATATATGAATCTAGAATGAGTAGAATCAATGGTGAGGACCAAATAGACAATACCTTTTCCAGTTCAAATTCCTATTTAGAAGAATGCTCAAATGGATACCTGTAACAAACAGTCCAGGTGATCTCTTTCAGCTGAGAAGATTTATATCCTCCAGGTGGACTTGAGAGTTTCATCAGTAACAGGCCTTTTGTAGAGGGGGGAAATTTCAGCCTATTGCTCCATAAGTAGAACCAAAATTATTACCATATAGCATAAGAAAGTCTATCAAACATAAGTCCTGATTCTGAGAAAAAAAAACTAATACATTCACATATTCAATCAGGGAATTCTTCCCTTTTATTAAATCAAAATATCATCTATATTGGCTAATAATTAGGAAATCTATATTTTTTCTTCAATTTTGACTGGGTATCAATCAATATGAAGCCTCATTTTTACCTACTATCCAAGCTCTGGTTGTTTAATTCAAACCCCATTAAGTGGGTATAGTTATTGAAGTTCTTAGTGAGAGCTTTCTAGGGGGGGACCCCATTTCCCTTTACCACCTATAAATCATAATTAAACAATATTTTGAGTTTACATAAAAGAAACCCCTTTGAAAGGAATGGAGATCTTAAACATATTCCATAATAAAAAATAACTTTGATAATATCACCTACTCCTGTTTCTATAGCTACTTCTCAACCTTCTATTCCAAGCCCTGAATGATATATCCTTCCTGTAGTGTTTTCACATCAAAATACTGGTTTAGTAAAATGAAAATTCCCTCTGAATTTTACATACTTAATAAAATTCATAAAATTAGTAGTACCAATATCAGGAGTTGATAAATCCCTTCAGTTCTTTATTATTAGAATTCTTATATCCTGAGAGGTGATGAAGATATTATGAATGGAAGTTTTGTAATCTTTAATACAGAGATTCTGAAGATGTAGAAAAAATAAAGCCCTTATACCTTCAATATACAAATTAAATGGGGTACATACTAAAGATTAATTGAATAGAGAATTAAGTGCTAATTTTTGTATTCTGATTTTTGCTTTATCTGAAAATTTGGCTGAGATATCTTGGTTGGAATATTACAAATCCATAATTGGGTGTACAAATTCTGTACCAGGTATTACCCCCCTTATTACTGAATTAGAGGTCCATATGAGCTAAATATCATATAGTATTCCTAAAAATGACCTCAAAGATGCTTTCTTTAATTATTTTTACATTTCAGAAATACCCAAAAATTGAGTATTTGGCCTCTAAAAGAAGCTTTCATGATTTATGGGTCAAAAGAAGGTTTTATTAGTTCCAAAAGTATAAAGCAGGATAAAAAATTCCTTTAATAGGATCCAGTGAAAAGCTTCAGTCATCTTCAATAAGTATTATGACCTCTGTTGAAAATTATATTACAAAGAATCTCCTTCAGTACCCAGAGGTGATAAAAGGAGGCTTTTTCCTCAGTAAGCAGGAGCCACAGCCTATTCCTGATTAACTCTTACGTGTTAAAGCTTTCTCAAAAATTAGTAGCCTTAGGATTAAATAGTTATATGTATACATTTATTCATTATATCTTTTAATATTCTATACCAATTGATAAATATTGCACACTTTCCTCTCAGTAGTACTTACCCTCACTAATTAAAATTATTAGATGCATTTTCTTCACAAGCTCAATTGGTTTACTATTTCAGGATTATAGATTATTTACTATTATTATTACACCCTGGAGAAATTAAATATATACATATTCAACTGATTCCATTTACCCTTTTGAGAATCTCAAAGCTCAGTCACTAGCTCTGTTTGGCTAAATTATTTCTTTTCAATATTTCAATATTTTTCATATGGACATGATTCCATTTATTTCTGATACAATTTTGATTAAACTACTGTGGAACTCCTTTTGGTGTGGGATTGGATAAGGCAGTCCTTGAGGGGGAAATCACAGGTAAACAGTTTTGAATTGCTGAATGATCCTGTAACCAAGGGTGCTAATGGTGTTTTAGCTGCCCCTCTGAATATACTAAGCAATCTCCCTACAGAGCTCACAAATCAATATTTAAGATTGTGGCTTTACAACTAGAGAAGACTTTTCAGCAGTCCCTATCAGACCTATTCAATAATCAGAATCATGATAAAATAATAATAATTTTAAATGATAAATTTTTAGGTGGTTTCAAGATGATAAGATAATAATTGAGTAGATAAATAATAGATATAATAGTACTGAGTGGTGATTTTAAGCTGTTTTCTTTGTTGAAGGTATTTTTTTTTAATGGATAATAGTTCAATATGACAATATTTAGTAATAGTGACAATATATAATAATATTTTTTGATAGTTTAAATAGTTGTTGTTGGTAAATAATTTTGATAATATGTAAAATAAATTTTGTGATAATAATAATAGTGATATAGATTTTCTTCTAGTGAGAAGATTATAATATAGATATGTTGTTGAATATGAGTATTTCACTAATAGATGAACTTATAATATAGGCAGGCCTACTGTTAACTACAGCTATATATAAATCACTTTTAATGTAATGTAATAATAATAATAATAATTTCTAGATTAACCTACTAGTAAGGGATCAATAGTTATTCTCCTTCTTGGTATATAACTAATTAGATTAATTCATTGGGAGAAGAGGATAAAATGAGAGAGAGAGGCCTCCTTTTATGTTGTGAGAAGTACCCATGGGCTCTCCATGTAAAGTGTTATTCTTGCCCTTGAGGTAATTTCGCTGGTGTAGATTTTTTGTAACAAAAGTCAGATGACCTATCTGCTACACTGTATTAGTAATCTTGCACAGCCTTGAGAGATTAATGCTAGTGTGTAAAATTGAGAATGGTGTCATATGACTGAGATATTTTTTCCATTTGTTTGGTCAAAATGAAGGTTGAGATGTTTTTCTTGGTGGGGATTTTGATAAAAATATCAGGTGACTTCTCTTTTGCACTGCTTTAGTCAGCTTGCATAGCCTTGAGGAATTAATGCTGGTGAGTTAACGATGAAGGTGGTGTCATGTGAATAAGCCCCTGTATAATTTGTTTGTAAGATTTATCTAGTTCCAGGTGATCATGCTGTGTAATGTGGGGATATCTTGGGTTTTAATTCTTGATTACTGTAATTGCTGTGTGGCTTACAGTTTAGTGTATTCTCCTTGCATGCAGCTGGTTGAAATTGAATTGAGTTGTATTTGATGATCCTGAGGCTGTGTACTGTACAGATCTTATGCATGTGGACTGCATAAGTCTTATTTGGGCTCCTGTATTGTTGTGTAATTATTTAAGTTTTTAGTGGATTTTCATGTATTGAGTTGAATTGGATACTGTCATATGATCCTTGTGTCACATGCACTGTATTTGGTTACTGTAATTCTTGGTAATATAGTCCTCTTGATGGATTTAGAGTGGATATAATGTTACAATATTACTTTTCCCATGTAATTTTGAGTTTCTGTATGTATTAAGCCTATTATTGATTCTGTAAGGCTTATACATAGGTTTTCTTGTATAATTCCATAAGATTGGATTCCCCTATTATTTATTTGATTGTAGAAATATGTTGATTATTTCAATTCTGAATGCCAAATCTTCCATTCCTCCCTACTATTGATGTTATTCCTGAGTGTGTGTGATCTTTAATCATGTCCTTTGAGTGGTGATTTCCTGAATTAGTCATTTTGATCTTGATTTTCCAACTGTTGATTTCCAAAAAAATTCTTGAAACTGGTAAAAAGGTATGGAATACCACACTACTATAATATTTATTCATTTAATTCCTGGATTGTGGTAAAAAACAATAATATATATAGCTCTTATCAAATATTTGACAATTTTTAATGAGCTCAAAACTCCTTACCAAAGAAATCTGTGTATTCTGAATTTGAATTTTATTAGTAAACTGGTAAAAAAACGAAATGCAAATTTGGTTCAATTAAAGACTCTAATAGGATGAAGTATCTTTACTAAGTTTTTTATTCCCGATCTTTTACCTTATCCATATAAATAACAATATTGGCCCATATTATGTCAGATATATAACAAGGGTATTATTTCTATGTAGTGTTTAGTCTCAACTCCGATCTCTTGATACAAATTTTTTTAAATGAAGATTTTTCCAATTCTAAATTATCATTTAATCCTAGGATAATTGATTAATATTCTCGGTTTAATAACTCAAAAATTCCAATTTCTTCCAGATGCAACTAATTAAGATTTTTCATCAGATGCTTTATAGCAATCCATTAAATAATTCTTTGATATTAATAAGCTTATATTTATCTTGAATATTTTTTCAATTATTCCAGAAGATATTCCCAAACTTTTGGATTTTCAAGAAATATGGCTTAAATTGTCATAATTTATTCCCTTTCAAAAATGATAGTCTAATTCAATTTCTTAAAATATTCATTTATATTACTATTATTTCCATATTCTCAGATTTCAACAGCCCTTATCACTATAATTTCTCATCTTCTCCACCATAACCTCCATCAATACCCTTTATATGCTTTAAATATTTTCAATAGCTTTATAAAATGATTCTAGTTTCATCTCTTTGTTCAATTCTAAATGGAGTTTTTAATTAACCACTACAATTTTATATTATGTATTTTAGGCTTTTAAAATATTTTCTTTCAAGATTCCTCCTCTTCATACAATCATTTAATAAATTTCTTATTTTTTTTCTAAACCATGAATACTGATTAAATTGTTTTTTATCATTATCTAGGGTGAAGTATATTTTGGAAGAATAAGTTTTTGCTTCATAATTATTCCCCACAAAAAATCTACTTCTAAAATATTTAAATTCAAAAAACTATGGTAATGATCTTTTTAATTAAAATAGAAACTAGCCTTCAAATTTTCATAATATTTGAGGTTCTAAAAATTGAAATTAATATGAAGGCTATTATAAAGAATTAAGAGTAGAATTAATCCTTTTAAGATATAAAATAAGAATAATCAAACAAAAAACTTTACCTAGATTAAAAATAAAAAGTAGATAAAAGCTGAAGCATGGTTTTTATCTTGCTTTATTGTCCAAAAATAAATGAATTATTTCATGGCTTGACTTCCCACTAGTAAAATTCATCTTCAATAATTGAATATTATAAATGGAAATTCAAAAGTTTATCTACCAGGTTTGATATACAAAGTGAATTCATTTGGAAACCAAAATTCAATCTTTCATCTACAAACTATGATTATCTTTCTGAATAAATCAACCAAAAATATAGAAGATATTATTACAAATGATTGGGTTATAGGTTAAATTATTAAATTTTTATCATATCACATGATCTCTTATTCTTTCTGGTGATTTATCTTTTATATTCCTCTACTCGTGGCCTCAAACCAGATGGATTTAAACTTTCAAGTTCTTATAAAAGTAATTATATACTTTATTATTAATAAACTAAGAAATATAAGGCTTAATTTACTAAGATTCAAAAGAAATTACACACTCATTTATTTATGAAAAGAAGGAATTTTAAACAAAACAATAGGTAAGAAAGAAATATTAATAATCAATAACTTAGTTCAGATTAATTTTATTCGAGAAGTTACAACAATTTGAAAGGCCCTCAAAAAAATAGGGCTCAAAGAATAGACCCAAATCAAGAAAGAATATCTTGGCCCTTTCACTTAGGGATTGTTTTATTAAATCAGAAAATATACTTTTGAACATTTTCCAATATCTTTGAAAAGAATTTAAATGAAATTTCCTTTTCCTAACTTCCATTTAATATAGAACATTCAAAAGAGCAAAGAATAATACAAACAATCTGTAAATATCAGCTTCTCTCAATTACAAAATCAAACCGCCGTTTGATCCTCATTAAAATAATATAATTAATAGCTTTTGATTCTCTTTTCAACTAATTATAAAGCTCTTTATCTCATTAAAATTTTTATCTCAGCTTATTTTGAAAGAACTTTGATAATGAATAATATGAGATATATATTTCAAGAAAATTAATATTTAAATGAATATCTGATATTTTTTAATTTATTCATAAATATATACTTAGAGTTTAAGATGGGATTTTCTGAAGTAGGATTTTTGGTTCATCATATAATTCCAAAATTAATGGCTTCACTTGCTCCTACCTATCAAAATTTCAAGTAAAAATATAATTTTTGAATACATTTCTTATTCAGACGGATATTTTTCTTAATATAAATAGATTCAGTAGAGCCAATTGATAAAGATAACCGCTTCAAGATCCCACTTTTAATGAGCCACATCACAAAATCCCTTTTTATTAATCTTGATTCTCATATCCCTCAGGAAAGACCATCTTCCTTTCAAGACCCCAATTTAATTATGAATACTTGCAGAATTTATTTGAAAAATTCAGGTGAATTTTGCATTTCTTTAGATTTCAAATATTGTCCTTTTTATTTTTTAGACATATATGAAGATAATTTACATTGGAAATCTGAAATTTAATACCCATCTGTGGAATAATATTATCAAGGTGACTATGGAATTTCCAAATTTTGGTATACATTTTATTAATCAATAAAAATTTCACATTGAAAATTAATTCAAATAAATCTATTATGAAAAACACATATTGTTTTTGTGGATTTTTAATAACTTAATTTTTGATCTTAGTAGAAGTTCTATCCAAACCACATTTAATCAAAAAATAACTCTTACTTAAATGAAATTACTTTTCTCAATCTCTGGGAGGCCTGTTCTGAAAACCAATAAGCTTCAATCTTTATATAAAACCCAATTTTTTAATCCGTTTGATTTGATATCCTCCACATTTTCAAAATTTTGTTAATTTGATTAAACTATATGGTATCTCCGATACTATATTAAGGTTTTTAATATCCATTTGGTTTCAAATATACTTTCTCCATGGCTTAAATCAAATAGAACTCAAGTTACCTCAAAAAATACTATTCTCATTTGATTCTATGTGTAGCAATTACTCATTAAATTTGATTTCTGAGCCCCTTTCTTCATATCCTGATAAATATTTGAAAAAATATAGTTATCAAATTATTTGAAAAAAAAAATGCAATTACTTTTGAGTTTTAAAGAATAAGTCCTTGATACTGTCTTTGAGTAAGCGTATTATATTTCAGGAGGTATGTAGATATTATTCTGAACTTTTTTTCAGGGAATAAACATATATATTTTCCTATAAAATCTGAGATTTATATACCATTAAAAATCAAAAATACCTAATGGAACTTAAATTATTCAATTAATCTGGTTTTTGAAATTAAGGTATAGTTTTATGTTTTTCTCGTAATTTTATGTATGTGGGTGGTATAGTTACCAATTCACATCTACTTTATCATAGTGGAGCATGAAGGGTCGTAAGTTTCAATTTAGTCTCAGAAGCACATTTCTCTGATACCTTGGAATACCAACTCTCTGAAGGTGTCATATTTACAAAGATTTAAAAATTGAATTTTGTCTTTCTTTCAAAAAAATAATATTTTTGACTTTTTTATTGATGTTTTTGGCACTCCAATTATTTAATTAGAATGGAATCGAGATTAGATTTAAAATAACAATATTAATAATTCAAGATGAATTAATTAATATTTGTAGCTATTATTATTATTCGTTGTACTAGCTGAATATGGCCTTTTATCTATATATTTTTCATAAATTTCCTTCTTTACGAAGAAAATCACCTTCTGTTTTAAAGAAATCCTTCTTCTATAAAAATTGAATTCTCTATAAAAAATAGGATTTCTAATAAAATCAAATTATCTTGAGCGGAATATTCTTCATATATTATACTTTATTTCCTTTTAATATGAGTATATTGTATGATTTCTAATTAATATAATTTAAATTTTCTACTTCACAGGTTATATTTAAGATATCATTAACACAAATTATTTTTTTGAATTATATGTTTTCAAAAAATGTTTGATTCATTTTCCTCTTAAAACTCAGTTTTTCTTTTTGAATTATTCTTTTCGCCTTTTAAACATAAAAATTTATTCAATTTATGATTGTACAATTTCTATTAGCTCTAATTCATACATATGGATTTGATACTTTTGAATATATCAACTTCCAAAGCACATGTTAAATTCTGTTCACAATTATTATGTTGACATAAAGCTTTTAGCTTCTTCATTGCAATAACTAATAAGACTTCTTTTTCCCAAATCCTACTTATTCCTTTCAAAACGCATATCGTGACCACAAAAACGCTTTTTTCAAAAATAATTCCAGAGAATAATTTCGTTTCAAATAAAGTACAAGTTAAAAATAAATAAATAAATAAATAAATAAATAAATAAATAAATAAATAAATAAAAAGCATAAAAATCAACCTTATTTGAGATAAAATCAATCCATAATCACTGAAAAACAACCTGTGAAATCTTAAATTGAAATACATTCTTGTACTTTTGAACAAAAAAAAATTCCAAAATAAAGAACACTAGAACACTATAGCCTTTTATTCCCCTCACTTCTAGAGGGAAGCTTAGAATTTAATTATAAAATAAATTCTAAACAATTTTCAAGAGAACTTTAGCTTTACTACTTAAAAATAAATTTAAACACTTATATTTCACTCCTATTCGTATCTTGTTTCAAAAAATAACTCATTCTTTAGGAAGAATTGTACAACTTATAACTCGAAATCAAAATTGGTATGTTGAAGCACCTCGATCCTTAGGTAGTTATCCAAATAGGATAACATTATATATCAAAAGAATCCTTATAATCAAGACAAACAAACGTAAAGCATAATTCAAAATTATTAAGATATGGTTCAACCAGAATAATCAATCTTTCTTTCCAAATTATAATACTCAAGACAGATATTCTATTTAATAAATATCAATTTATCTTCAAAATATAGAGTGTGAAATATCTTATATTTAAGAAAACATAAGAAAAACTATAGCTACACACCTTCTCCCCAAATTCATCACCCTTTTATATTACTAATATTTCTCTCTTGTAAATTATGTTGTATTTATTCAGAAAAATCATGAGTTACTTTGGATTTTCCCCCACCATAAATCTTCTCTTGATATTTAGTTTCAGTCTCATCATCATTATAATCATCATAATATAAATCATAATAATAATATCCAAAATTATTATCATTATTGAAATTTTCTTCATCACTTTATTCCTCATTACTACTATGCATAAATTCATAATATAATTAATAAAGCTCATTAACTGACATCCATTCATTTGAATAAAGTGATATCAATTACTGTTTCATCTCTATTAGGCTTTTAATTCGTGGAACTGTTTAAAATTCAAATGAATAAAACCATTTTTTTTCTTGAAACCAAGTATCATACTTCATAATATTAATTATTTAACCACTCTGAGGTATAAAAATAAAATAGAATTTGAAATGGAACTTAAAAAAGGTCAGAAATTATTGTGCTTACTTTATTAAACTGTGTGTATTTCTGAATTGTTTTTTGAAATATTTGTGGATCTATTCATAATGTTGTCAAAATTTTGAAAGGATGAATTCTCACTCTCTGATAAGTAAGGTAGCCTCTTAGTTATCTAAATTTCCAATACTTCATCAAGCTCATCTTGCGTATGAGAATATAAATTATTCTATACCTTCAATTAGTTATTTAAAGGGATTCTTTCTTCTTTAAATTCATACTATCTAGTATGAAGCTATTTTGAATTTAATAGCTTGTAAGCGTAAGATTTTTCTAGCTGAAATCATTAAAGCCCCTTACTTACTCTATGTCTTATCTTCTTCTCGAACACTTTCCTCTGATAACACACTGTATCTCCAGCCTTTTTGTTATCTTCCTTATAGATTTCATACCTTGAATAATTAACAAAATTGTTGTGTGAAGTATTATTAAAATGGAGGTTGTTTCAGTAAGCCAATTTAGCTACTACACATACATAAGCCCCACTCTTTGAAATATATCTAAGTTAAATAATACATTTCATCCAAGACTCATTTTTTCATTTATAATATAAATTCCAGGAATAAAGTCAGATATTTTAAGTTGTTTAATTAAAATTAATAATTTAAAATTCCTCCATTTCTATTATTTTCCTTCCAGCCTTAATGTTTGCAGTCTTAGAATAACTAATTATACTTAATTCTTTTTCACATATTATTTCAACTTATTTGAAACTATGTGAAGCATACACATCTTTTTCATAGCTAAAAACATGTCCATAAAGCTCTTTCAGAAGCAAGCGATTTGTTGATGATGAAACGTGGTTTTTTAAAGCACACCCCACCATATTTTTTTGTAATAATGGGGCTACTCCTGCATGATAAATATCCTAACTATCAAGTCATGGAGTTTTGAATAGAATTGATTGCGCCTAATTTTGTATTAAAAAGGGTTTCTGGTACTTAGAATATAATAATTTGAGTGGGATAATTCTTAATTGGTAGAATGGGAGCTGTTATTTATTTTTGAGCTTTTGTTTGATTTAAATTTAATTTACTCCTTTTTTTACTGTGAATTTCTTGGATGGAGCAAATTTTGATTCTTTTTTTCTTTTACATTCTTAGGAATTCTTCATACACATATTAGCCTTTTAATTTACCCAAAGAGATTATACTTTTCAAATGAGTGAATTAATTACTTAATCCCTAAAATAAATTTATTTTTGAAGGTTTTTTATTTCAACTTCACAATATTTTCCAGTTAGAAAGGAATTATAACTGTAAACTTTCATATTTCTATTTGGTAAAAGCGTTTTGGAGGAAAAATCAATTAAATTAAAAACATAATTACAAGAAAGTGAAAAAAAATACTTAATTTTATGTTTTCTGAGATAGTGGGGTTCTTTGTAAAGAATTATAATATCAAAGGATTTGAAAAGGGAAAGGCTGAACAAAAATATCACTTTAACAATAGCTAACTGAATTATTTCTGTTTTTTTAATTGAAATTAACTCAGGAAGAAGAATAAATTTTTAAACAAAGATGTGGTTTATTCAGCACATTATTTAGATTCATGAAAGGTATTTTCAATTTTCCTATTGTAGAGGCGACTACATAATGCTTAAAATACAAATGGAAAAATAAATAAGTGTTAATTTTCATTTCTTTTTCAGAGATTTAAAATTAACTTGAAGTTGTTTCACAGTTTACTCCCTGTTTTATGGGCACTTGAAAGGACCATGTGACCTGGATTCTTGGGGGAACCCCTTTTCCCCCCAGTTTGAATGTCCAGTTTTTTGTTTACTCCAGAATATTTATTTTATTTGTATGGTAGCCTTCTTCCGTAGCTTTATATTTCATTTAAGTTTTGGATATTTTCCAAAATATTTTTCTATTATTGTTTCTTCTACATATGACCATGGTTTATATTCCACAATTTCAGGTGATAATAGACACAAATCTAGAAATAAGTGAAGTTTTGTTCCCTGGGGCCTTTTTCAATTAAAAGTAATCTAGAATTACAAATTCTCAGAAATAGTATAGAAAGTATTTTTCTGTTTTCTTATATTAATATAGATATAATTTTTCTTTTAAAACTAAAGAGCTAGGAGTAATTGGAGGTCATAGATCCTATATTAATTCAAATATTGGCAGGCCATAGCCTCCAGTTTTAAGAATATCAGCTTATTTGGACAGCCCAAGAGCTAGAAAAGGCTTGGAAAAACATATCTGAGAGTCAAATTGGCTGTATTATACATTAAAGTACGTAATGATTATCTATCTGTAATTACCACTCCTTAGAATAATGCTTTTTATTTTGAAAAATTTATGATTACTAAATGTCTTAGAGGCTTTAATACCTGAGCAGTTTTAGACATATATATTATCCCTAGAACTAAAGGAACTTTTACACAACTATTAAAAGGAAATTATATAACTTCCATTTATTAATTTGAAGTTTTTCATTATGTAATTAAAAATTTAAATTCTAAAACTGTACTTACAATAATGATTAATCTTTGTATTTTTGCGTATTTTATAATTCCTTTTGAAATGAAAAAATGCATCATCCTATTATCAACTAATTATGAATGAAATCTTTTGCACAAACTTCTATTAGTGGTGGATAATATTTTTAATAATTCATTATATTATTATTTTTTCCTTTTATCATTATTCATAACTTTAAATACCTTCAAGGCTACTGTATAAATTGATTTAATTCCTTATAAAATTTTCACTTGAAAAGTGCAATGTTGTATTTGAAAAACTCAATCCACAGGGAAAATTTGGGTCATAATTAGGCTTATTTATTTGAATATAAAAGGTAGAAGAATCCATAAATAATACAATACCTAACTAAAAGATAAATTCTTTATTTTCTTGGCCATACTATTTATTAAAGGAAATTATCAGATCAGTTTGTAATATTATCCAAGTTATTCCATAGAATTTGTGATCAACAAACAGTATATGAGAGGCCAAGAAAATTTTCTGAAGCATATAAGAAAATTAATGATGCTATTAATTGGAATCCTTTTATCCTCATTCCTTCCTTATGTAGCCCCTTCAATCTCAAATTTGAATCTTTTAGAGATGTATTAGATGCACCTCTACAGAAAGTTCAAATAATTAATGAGAACCCAACAGAACAAGAAGTTTTTTTTTATCTTGAGGGAAGTAAGACTAGCAGAAGAAATATATGGTTCAACGCAAATAGAATTCTTTCTCTAGGGTTGAGAACTGGAAAAATTTCACAATTATCTCAATGTTAGTTTTTCCTAAGTAATAATTTATTTTAATTTAGTGAAATCACTTCCCAAAATGGAGCTTACCAGAAGGAATAATTTTGGATTTCATATAGCCATCAAAGAATCTATTTGAAAAATGAAAATATTGCACAAATAATTAAACATGTAAGAAGCTTTTTATTGAATTATTAGGTGAGAATCACCCATTTTTCCTGAGAATCAAGATTATCTAACTCAGAATGAATAACCCCAAATTTTAATTGAAGGGATTAAATCTACTTAATTTGAAACTGTATTCTTTAAAGAATCTAGAAGATCATATAATCAGAATAAAATTATCCATATTTTCTAATACATATTGGATAAATACTTTAAGACCACGGCCTGAGTGATTTTTCTGGATGAAACATGCAAAAACTCCTATTAGGAAAACAGCTCCTATCAATTGGATGTAATTCTATACCATAGATAAAAAAAGCTCCAATGATATTCTACTATATTTAATATTGGCTAAAAATAAAAAAAAATCTTATTAAGTTTATGATAGACTATACTCTTTACAATTTTCAGAATAATTCAAAATTTAAAGAGTAAATATTTTTACATGGTGGTAATCTTGGAGGAAAGAGACCATTTAACATTTTCACAATTGTTGAAAGTTCAAAAATAATACAAAGATATTTGAAAAAGATTTTGATTAATCATCAAAATTCAAGTACATAATTTTGGATTAAAATTTTCTTATATGAATTGAGTAACAGCACTTCTTCCAAGTGCTGAAAATATCCTATTCATAGTATAAATATACATAAAGCTACCTATATTCCTACCATATCAGAAATATGACACTTTCATTAACACGGATCCCTGTTAATGGATCAGACTGCCTTCCTATAAAGGACTGATCAAAAATATAATGAGCTACAGAGATCTCAAATTCACCTCTGCAATTTTGAATAAGCTTAATATACTGCTTTGAAACAAATTATCTATCTTGAAAGCCACCCTCGTACTGATTTTTGTAGCAGTAATAATGCTTCAGACCTTAAACATAATTATTAAAGGGATCTGTGAATTTTTGTTAGATATTTAACACTAATGTAGTAATTTGGCACATTGATAGAATAGGAGAGAAAAAATGAGGACATTTTTTAAGGCCCCTTACACCTACTTTACTTATGTATTCAGTAGATTTAAGGGACATAGCTATCATGAATTTTGGAGTAAATATGTAAAAAATTGGTAAGTTTTTTTTTGAGGGGGGAAGGCAATATTAGCTCAAAGGGTGACAGACTACCTCCAATTTATTTCTTCTATGTTGTTATTGTAATTATCCACACAAGGTCTCATTATTTTCTGCCGGGAATTTACTCACAGACTTTGTGACTTAATTTAATATTTGATTTCAATACCAATTAGTGGAGTTTTAATTAGTTTCATGACAGTTAATCTACCCTTAAGATTAAACCATATTTGTCAAATAGGTCTTGAATTTTCAAAATAAAATCTTCAATTACACTCTGAGATCCTTTCAGCCCTCAAAACACATTTTCACTATGTGGATGGTTTGTTTTTATGTCTAAAATGGCTAAACACAACCTTTTTTGGTCTAAACTATGTTCAAATAATGCAACAATTATAATTTATTTTTCAAATATTCTTCTCAAAGATTTTTGGAGAAGATTTTGAATCTTTTTAAGTATAATTTTAGGCTATAAAATAATTCCTTTTTTTCATCTTTCTTTTGATTCTATAATCTGTTTGCTTTAATATTCATATTAATTACCATCAATAAAACTCCAAAATATATTCCAACCAGAACTTTCATGATAATTTTTTGGAGCTATTATAATTTCATAACCCTTCAACCATTTTGAAAGCTAATTAAATCATCCTTCAATACTATACTCGTGCAATATATAAAGCCAGCTTATGAATCTGAATGGCTGTAGGAAAAAGATATATTTTATTCATATAAATATGATAAGATATTTGGACATTAACATAGGTCCCAAGCCCAAATATGCCTATGAGTTTTATTTCATTACCTGATATAGCTACAAAAGAGAGGCTTTAAGATGGAAATTACCTCCTATGGGCTTTCTATTATGGTTATTGATCTTCCAAATCAATGATCTTTGGTTAAATTTAATTTTTTGGAGGGAGGTAATGTGAGCCTTAAGGTATTATTTGCATACCCAAATCTGCCAAAATTAATACCTTGATATCTTTTTAAATATTCAAAACCCAAAGAACTTTTCCATAATAAAAATCCAGAATTTTCGATAAGGAAAAGGATTCTTTTTTGAGTAAGTGAAGAGATGCATCTAAATCCATATTTTTATTCTTTACAAAATTTCACATATAATATCTGAATATAGTGTATAACCTAAAAAATATATTTTTTTGGTTTTAATGTTGGGAAATGTTGAAACACCCTGTTATGAATATTTCATATAATACTACCAATTTTTTTTGTACCTCTTAATGTAAAAACTACTACATAAAAATTGCTTCATTACATACATTTATTCCATACCGTTGCAGTGATATAAGCTTGAGGAAAGAATGGATTATTTTCACCTTAAAAATGGTTCATGGGGACAGATATGAGTTCAGATATTCTGGGTACCTCAATAACCAAGCCCTATTATGTGTAGCCAGTTTAAAAGAAATTATTGAAGGTGAAAAATGTACTTATAAAATTGGACTAATGAGCTCAGCTTGCCTTAAATAAAATTAATAATTTCTTAATAATTACTCTAATTAATCTCAAATTCTTTTTAACCTCCTATACTCCAATACTTCATACAATCTGTGTTGAAAATCTTGGATAATAAATTTTACTTTTTGAACAAGATTTTTTTTGATTTAATTTTATCTTCAATCCACTTTAAAAAGTATTATATCCGTTAATTTTTATTTAATTATCCCTTTCAATATGATTTTGAACATATTTACAATGTAATTTATAATTATAGGCTTTATTCTGAAGTAATGTGGTAATGATCTTATTATTTGTATTTTCTGAGGTGGAGGTCTCTTCTTTAACAAATATTCTTCAAGTGGTAAAAATTATTAAATAAGAACTATTATATCTCATAATCTCAAATATAAATTGAATACAAAAGTATTTATGTATGGACAATATTTAAAGAAAGCTATTTTACTACTTCATAACATGAATTGGGAAGGAAACAGAGTTTGGAATAGGAAATGGTTTAATGATAAAATAAATAATTTCTTTTATAAAATTTTTGACACAAATTTAGGGAATAAACCTATTCCTTTTTAGAAAAAAAACTCTCAATTAGTAATACCTTTATTTCAAAAACTTGGAAATTTTTCATTCAATAGATATTTTTTTGGGTTTGATACCTTTTAATAATTATAAACTAATAAACTAGTTATATTAATTCATTTTAATTTTTTTGTTAATCAATATTTATTTGAATTAATAGATATTAGTTTTGATATAAATCTCATGTAAATTAGAAATAAATATAATATGTTTTTCATGAAAATGGAGTGAGTTTATTATCCTATAATATCCTAATGAATTATTCACATACATATTGATAGACAAAAAATAAAAATTATTTATCAAAGAAAGAATAAACGCGTAATTTATACAAATTTGATTATTTTAATGATTGTTTTTTAATTGATGAGTCAATTCAAGCTATTTTTTCTCATCATAAATCTAAATCCTCAATATCATGTTATGGAGAAGGGCTGGCTTATTGATAAGGATTTCTGGAATTACTCATACTATTAATCAAAATCATTTTATTGGATTAATAACTTTGATATTCTTCAACTCCCATAAGAATAGATTGGTACTTTTTATTCTTGAAAAAAAATTATTATTGATATTTTTGGATTTTTGAAGTTAAATCTTCAGAGGGTACCCAAATTAACCATACCTTTCCAGATGGGTCCACCTTCACCTCCCACAATAAGATTTTTAAGAAATAGTTTATTTCATTTTTCTAAATTATTCACTCTTGAAAATCTCAGTTTCTGAGCTTTCTATCATAATTTTATATAATCTTTATCCCTTTGTAATAATTATCTTTAGAAAATTCAAAAAAATACATTAATTATTTATATATATCTTATTGATAATCTTTCAGCTCTAAATCCATTTTTTTCCAAAATATTCATATTCTTTCTTATGAAAAATATCTGTTGCAGAAGGATATAAACACCTGGAGAGGACTGAGATTTGTATGAACCATCCTTTTCGATTACATAGTAGAATTAAAAATCTCTCTAAAAGAGATTTTGATTAAATGATATTTTTAATTTTATAATTTGACATGAAAAAAATTACCCTTTTCCATTTGATCACTAGTTCAGTTTAATACCTGATGGATCACATAATCTATGAGCTTATTGTCACAACCATGGAAATCCACCCTCTTGGACCTCAATATGGCATATCCATGCCATATCCAATATATAGCAATTCGCCCATATCCATAATCATTGGCCAAATTGGCCATTGTCATTTCTTATGGACTTAATGGTCATTTTATCATCTGGGGCCAACCTGGCCCCTTCACCATCATCAAGCCATTCTAGGCTGTCACTTTGCTTTTGGGCATCTTGGGTATTTTCCATACAACAGGGAAAATACAGCCCAAAATCCTGTATTTGGCTCTTTAAGCTTTAAATACAGTTTGCGCACTTTTTGCACATTTTGCGCATTTAGCTGTATTTAGCCATTTAGGCCATATTTCTCATGTATTATGTAAAATATGCTCAAAAGGCCATATCAGGCCTTTTGGGGCTTAATTTCCTGTTTTGTGCATTTTGTGCATTTTGCTCATTTTTTGTGCACTTTGCGCAAATACAGTTTTTGGGCTGTATTAGCTGTATTTGTCCAAAAACCCAAAAATGGCCAAATGCCCCAAAAACCACTTTGTCACTTCTGAAGCTTCCAAAACCCAAATTGCATTCATATCCTCCTGGCATCATTTCAAAAGACCGTTGGCCCATTTCAACCTTCAATAATCAAAAGTGCCATATATGGTGTTATACACCATTATGCATCTTTTTTCAGCAGCAATCCAATGGCGGCAATTTCAAATGGTTATTTCAACTTTTCAACAGGTAATCAAGGCAAGCCTTCCAGAGGATTCATCAAGACTCAAGGGCAAGTGTCATAATCTCAAATACCAATGATGCCATCAAGCAATCAATGGTTATTCTCACTCACAGTATTCCTCCAAGGGAATACTGGCTGTTCATTCTCAAGGGATATTCAAGAGGCAGTTCCAAAACAATGTGTCAAGGGTCAATGCTCCACCAATCCATCTTGGCAACCCAATTCCTTCAGTACAGTCTTAATTCATCAAGACCTGTATTTTCAATCATACATCATGGGAAAATCATTCAACACAGTTCATTTCTCAATCTGGCAAGGTATAAACTCCATCAGACAATCAATACAGCTTCCAGTATTCAATACAGGACCACTGCTAGCCTGAAGGAGTCAAGCTCTCAACTTTTCACATATACCAGCCTCCTTTGACCCTGGGGGGTTTTTCCCCAGTTAATTAATATATTTTGATTTTATTTTATCTTTATTTATCTTACCATTTTGTCAAGTGAATACTGATATTATAAAGTCAGTCATTTAGAACCTTTTCTCTTATTCTTTCTTTGCCTGTCAATGGATATTTGGTGGTCATATCCTTACTAATTCCATTGTTCATTTCGGCAGGTTGAAATGGTGATTAAGGACCTAGTTGGTTGGATATTTGGCCATTTGGCTTCTCATTTCTCTTGTTGCATCTCATCTTTGTACTTGCATCCTTCTTAGAGAAATCTATTCTTTATTTTATTTTCTTTATTCTTTTGGAGTCTTCCAAGTGAGTTCCCTGATTTCTGAGTGCCAGGCCACTCTTGTTTTTCTGTCCAAGAGCCCCTGTGACACTTATAAGATTAGATTGCTATTAATATGACAAAGAAAAGTAAGTCTTAATACTCAGGAAGGAGTAATTTGAGGGCAATGTTGGATTCTGAGAGCTTCTCAATTAGAAAAAATATAACACATACAATCTTCTATTATTATTATGAGCTCATTTTGTATTTTTGAAAGGAAGGATTATATATAAGCTGACTCAGAATTTGTTCAATTGAGAAACTTTCTCTTAATGGAGGGTGGATTGAATATAGTAGCCGGTTTTATTGTTTTTACAGAAGCGGGAACTTCAAGTCATTAATCACTCAAATTATAGCTTAACAAATCCATTGACTATATTATCCTTGCCTTTTTTATACCAGTGTTTAAATTTTTATTTTTTGGACATGAAGCTTCCAGCTTAAACAAGAATTTTACTAAATTATGTGGTCAATTTTCATACTTTGAATTCAAATATCTTGGGTACATAGATCCCAACTTAGGTGCTATATTAATTTCTGAAAAGAAGGGCTCTCTCTCAAAGAGCCCAGTTGGGTCTTTTGTGGCTCTTGAATTATTCTTTTCCATCTTTGCGACCCCATGGCTTTGTCAAGATTTAAATAAATTATCTACTAGCGTTTTTGGGCCATAGAATACCCATATTTTCCCCATAGAAACAAATATTGAATTTCAATTCAAGAAAAAAATGATCAAAAAAGTAGCCATTTTCTTCCCAGTGAAATATATAAGTGTGTCTTTAGATTTCTGTACCAGAAATTATCAGATTCAGAGACGTCTTTATATGGTGGGTAAATGGACTGACCCAGTTTGGTACTCATTCTTCAAGTGCCTCTTATACTTTGAGCTGAGGAATTTTTTCCTCATGTTCCAAGAATCATACTAATAATTTCTCATCTAGACAGTTACTTTTTTCCATACATGTGAAAATATATCATGGGTGTATGAGATTCACTATCCAAATTTGAAATTGTTAAAGAATTTCAAATAGTAACTTGTGATAATTTGGCCTTTATTAACTTATAAATGCGTTGTAATTTCAAAGGATTAAATACAACCTGAATTCAGTATTTATTCTTCCATCAGCTTTCTTTTCATGTGATAGACTTAGTATCAAAGGACCTTTCATTTTATATGGGTTAGCTTTGATATTGATATTATTATTTCTCTGAAGATTTTTTGGAAGTTTATTATGTCTCAATTTAATATAATTAAGACTAACAAACTTTCAGAGGAATAAAAGTATAGCGTGATATTTTGGCCGAAAATCCCCCAACTTTTTAGCTCAGAGATATTCAAAGTTTTCTGATAAAATTAATAAAGTGAGTAAATAATCCAAAAGAAATTTCTATCTTAAAGCAAAATGTCCATTTTTTCAATAAAATTACTATAGAAACTCAAAAAAAGAATCAATACCATTAACATTATCAGCTAATCTCATTAAATTCACATAAAAGACAATATCCCTGATATCCACAAAAATAATACACTTTCATATAAGAATATCCATGTTTTATTCATTTTTTTCATCATGATTTATCTCATTGCTACTTGTATATAGCAAGGAAACCCATAGTTCAATCATTGAGATATCTTTTCTCACATATACTGTTATTGGACAAAAACAAAAAAAAGATTTGTTAAAGCTCAAAACGAATCCCAATAACATAAGTTTTTTCCAATAAAAATCCCTAAAAAACATTTTAATTGATTCTTGTACAAGATACAAAGCACTCTGAATCTCAATATATCAATTAATATATACACAGATACTGCATGAGGAAACAAATACCAGACTTGAAAGTATAATTGGAGCTCCATGGAGTATATGAAGCTTATTCTAAAGTTATTTAAAAGTATACTGTAATTTTTTTTTACAAAAAATTGAGTTCTTCCATATTATCAGGTGATCATGAAATAATTGTCTCACTATACACATGCAAACCCAATGTCCTAAATTTGAGCTTTTTGAGGCACAAATATGAATCTTCTAAAGAATTATGTTCTGAGGGTGAAAAAATAATGACACTTTGATAGAAACTTTATTCAATCCAAAGTACTTTGAAAAAATATTCCTTAACTTTAAACCAACTTAATCGCTCTAAAACTTGATTTTAGAACATATTGGAGAAAAATTCATTCCAATTATGTCTTAAAGGAAATTGGAAGAGAAAAATTTTAATTAAAAATTAAGTGAAACATTAAATTATTATTTACTTAGGAACCCATAAAAAACCCTTATAAGGATTAATGAAAAGATTCCCCCATCAGACAAGGATTATTTTCTAACCTTTTTGAGAAATATCTACCAAATGAGAAAAGGAGATAACATAATTAATTACTTGAAGCTAATTAATAGGAATCTTACTAGATAACCCACTAGCTTCTCATGACTTTTCTTATTTTTATTTTCAAATAATAATTGGTGATATTCCAAATTTGGGAAAAATTACTCTTCAATACCTGAGAATCCCTGAATCTTCATCCTTTTAGAAAATTTCTTTTCTAGAATTGGTACTCTTAAATCTCTATCTCATTTAATGCTTGAAGATCTCACAATTTCTCAGATAGCTTTCCCAAATAAGTGGCTGAATGATGATAAAATTCCTCGTTCATAAAGATTAATGTTCCTCTTGAATATAAGTTAGCTATGAATTTAATTTGAATTAATTTAATTTTAATATTACAGAAATTCAATTCTATAATAATTGTTCCTGTCTGTATTATTTTTATAGAAGGTGCATCATTCTTGAGTTTTCCAAACTGGGAATATTTATGCATGTACCTGTATCTTAATCCTTCTTGAGTTGAGACTGATTGAGTAGCTACAAAATAAATCCTAAAAAATCATTTTAACTTAGTTGGTAAGACTATAAAATCATTTGGATTTATTAATTACCCCTTCTCTATAGCATAAAAAATATTTACAATTTATAAGTAAAGAAAATTCAGTGTTAAAAATCATTTAAATTTATGTAATTGGAAAAAAATATTTTTCTAATTTATTTATTTAGAGAAAAGATTTTTATTTCTTAAAGAGAAAAAAATACAACGATTATTAATATTCATATTTGAAAAAAATTTATTCAGTATTAATTAATCATATTTTCAACCTGAAATAAAAGCTACACAATTAAACTCAAAACCTTTTTTTCAAATTACTAAGAGCTTAAAAGGAAAACTTAGAATCTTTGTTATGGTTTTTTTTTTTCAAAAATGTTATCTTTATTTTTATTTCTATTATTTTGTTATCTTTCAACATCAATTTATGAATTACTTAGAGAGATAAAAAAAATAACTTGAATTTTAATTTTTTCTATTTAAGTATAACTTTATTTTTTATTTGAAATTTGTAAATATAAACAAATACTTTTATTGAATTTTTTCAATAAATAAAAGAGTTCAAAGATATTTCAATTAAATAAATGAATATATAGACAATAATGAAAAGAAAAAATCAACCTTTTTTCACAAATATAAAAAATTATCATTTGTTTTTTATAAATACCATTTCCTTTTTTCTTTTTTGATTGTAAATTTTTATAGTTTGAAAATTTTTTCTATTGTCTTTATCTTTTTCTTTGTTTGTTGAATAAAATTCTGAATTTGATTAATTTTTAATCAACAATTATCTAACATATTTGAGATTTTATTTCTTCATTTTTATTATTAAAAAAACATTTATTCAGATTAAAGAAGAATCATTTTAAATATTGAAATATCTCATTTAGAAAAAAGACTAAACTTAATAATACTAATTTTTCAACGAGAAAAAAAAGTAATCCAATTTGATTGATTTACGAAGAATAGAACATAAGCTTCATCATTTCCAAGTAATATATCTTAATTCAAATGTTAATTAATCCAATTTTTCGAACCAATAAGTATATAGCTACTTATTTAATCTCAACAATATGTCGCTAATTAGTATTTCTATTTTATAACATCTAATCACTTTGAATGATATAGGGTATATGGTCCTTCAAAATTATAAAAATCTTGGTATAATGACCAATTACTGCAAGCCTTTTATGTATTAAATTTAATTAAGCTAAATATGATTTACTCAATTCAAAGAGTTTAAAATTGAAAAATGATATGATCAGATCCAAAAAATATATTTTTGAATTGAATTTAATATACATATCTTTAATTAATAGAGAGATATTTGAATATATTGGAATTGGATTTTTAATATAATGTTAGTAAAGAGGTTTTAATCATTTTCTCTTTTATTTAGCTTAAGAGAAAGCTATTTGTTACTAATTACAACTCTATTCCTTTGCAAGAGAAAAAAACAAAGTTAATATTTATTATCATTAAGAGTTAGTCCAGTTCCTTGTATTATCAGAGTTAAAAGTTAGCTCCAATAGGGAGGGATAAAGACCATACTTTTAATTCCACTTCCCTTCCTTTACCATTAGAGCATCTCCATCAGCATTGCTATACACTGGGAAGCTAAAAGACAAGATAGCTCCTGCATGCTGTGGAATACCTACTCGAAGTGCTGCGGCATTTTTCAGTGTAGGTATCTGGGGAGGCAAATTGTTACTTTCACCGAAAGAGTTTTTTTTTTTCTAATTGAGTAGGGGTGGTTGAGTAATGGCTTGGATATTCCAAACGCAAGTTTCACATGAATTGATGAGTGTCGCAGGAGCTAGAGGGTTGCCAAATCTGGCAACCCAAGGTCCTTTTTTACCGACGGAGCTAAATGAAATTTGCCCTTGGTGGGGCTGGATTTTGGACGCGGGAGGAGCTAAACTGTGAAATCTCACTATTTAGCAAGGCCGGTGGGGATGCTCTTAGATCTAATCCGTATATGTATTTAACTTTTTTTTCAATTTTCTTTTCATTATCTCAAGGTCATCATTATTTCCAAAATGTTTGTTTTTGAGAATGATGTTGACGGAACTATTTTCTTTTTAAGGAAAAACTTGGCTTGAGCTCTGGGTATAATCTATGGGTATAGCACGCTCCATGACTAGTGGACTTGAATGTCTTTTATGCACAAAAATTGTTTTGACACCATTTTTATGAAATGACTGCATAACTTCAAGCTTTTTTTGGTTGTTGAATGAGCTTCTCAGCTAAAACAGCAGACATTGGTCAAGTTGGGCAAACACTATCATCAAAGTCTAGCAAGCATAGAGACATAAGTGCTTTGCAGTGTGTCTTGTTGGCATAGTTGTACAACTGTTATTGTAAATCCAGCTTTACGGTACACATTGACTAAACCTTCTGCAACTTTGGCACAAGTGCATGCTATGTCTTTTGAGCTATTCAATTTCATTTTACTGTACTTTCTTTGCTTAGTTTTGTCCTCCCTGAAGTTTCTATTTGTTGACCATACATTGCGTGATCACGAAATCAGAACTTGTTTGTTTCATAGTGAGAGGTATATATATGGTGATGATATCGCTAGGCAGTTGAACCTGCTGGGGGAAAGCCGACAACAGCTGCGGTTCTGTGCCGATAAAAAATATGAGGGGTTGCCTAAATTAATCAGATGGAATATGCTAGCAAGTCATGAGGCAAGGATTTAAGCTGCGGCTGCGGCTCGATGAAGAGAAGGGTCTGTGCGTGGAAAAAACCGAATGGTCTGCGCGCTAACAGTAACAGTATCAGGAGAATGATGACCCTGTGGAGAAGGGTTTTTTCTTGCGTACTGTATACAGTACGATCGGTCGGCTGAGTCGGTTGCTAAAAAAGGGTCATTTAAGATACAGTTGATTGAAAAAAAGGCAGCTCTTTTCTGTTTACTGTAGTGTAACTACAGTCTGACAGTACTGTACAGTACAGTACAGTACTGTCTGTACTGTGCTGATGTGT
Source organism: Austropuccinia psidii (assembly GCA_023105745.1). NCBI lineage: Eukaryota > Fungi > Basidiomycota > Pucciniomycetes > Pucciniales > Sphaerophragmiaceae > Austropuccinia > Austropuccinia psidii. Next base: position 26,350,821 of record JALGQZ010000015.1, read on the forward strand.
ATAAAGTATAAACACTACACAACAGTAGTAAGCAAAACAACAAACAGTAGCAGCACAGCACAAATAAAATTTCTCTTGGATTTATTTTCATCCCTTGAAGAAAAAATGAAGAAACTTAAATTGGTCATGAGGGCGCCTTTTTTTCTTCCAGGATTAAAGAAAAGACATGAAAGTATTCAAAAGACCATCAGCTGCTTGCTGTCTGTACTTGACGTAGAGTTACTGCTCAAAGTTAACTATTGGCCAGAAAAATGTTATGTGGCAGTGTATGTCTAAACTGTGTTTTGTAATATCTTAGCAGTCGTCTAATGTTTTCTGTATTGAACTTACTGACAGTGTATATAATCTTCAGCTGATATAGCGTGTGTAGTTAGGTTTTGTATACAGTGTTGTATTCTTAGATTATTTTACCACTGTAGGCTGTATACAGTAGCAGTTTACACACACAATGCAGCGCAGTACTGTACTGTATTCAATTCAAATTCAATTTGATTGAAATTTTCAAGTTCAATCGATCCATTCTTTCTTCTCTCGACCATCTTCCCACCCTCGCGATTCGAATCCCCCTCTTCGCTCCCCCACTTCGATCTCTGACTACGATTTGAATCTTTGTTGTTTCATTCTTATCTCACTCTTATATTCTATTCTACCACTTCAAACTTAGCTCGCCCTCTGTCACCCCACCCTTAACTCATCATCATCATAACACTCACCAAACCACCAGCAAGTCCATCCGAATAAGCTTCTCTCATCTCATCTACTTTAAAGCTTCTTTTAACACAAACCAAGCCCCTTTGGTAAGCTCATCGTCATTTTTATCTTTCGGCTTCGTCCCCTCTATCTATCTTAGTTTTCTACCCTGTACCATCTCCCACCTCAATTCATGACAATGAATCAATGGTTTAGTAGATTGGATGAGCCATTGACACGTAAGTTGCGAACCATTATTGAGTGATTGAGTGAGATCCATGAGAGACGGAAAGAGAGCCAGTCAGCGGCAAGGGTGGGATTCCCCTCCTAGACCGATTGGTCTCCACAACCTATCTATCTAGTCGATCACAGCAAATTCCTCGTCCAACCCTTTTCCCCCTTCATATCCATCATTATCATCGCATGCCATTTTTTCTTCTCCAGACAGTTTGATCCAAGTGAACTATTGCTTATTTTGAAATTTTTTGCACCCTTCAACCCTCATCTCTTATTTTTATTTTCACATCATCGTAGCTATCAGCGATCTAGCGATCCACCCAACGTTTTATCGAGTGTCCAGATTAAATCATGTCTTCCGTAAGTACCTATGATCGCCTTCTCAAGCCACTGCCACTGTGCTTTGTTTACCAATCAAGTTGTCAATCCCTTCTCATCTTACTCAATTTGCCTTGTTTTATGTTGCATTGCCGTGATCGGCGATTGTTATCAGGACCGGGAGAATCAAGTTTACATGGCCAAGTTTGTCTCGATCAATGATTTGCTAACCTTTGATGTCTACTTATCCACCCGTTTTCTTGGGTCGTAACCAGGTTGGCTGAACAAGCCGAACGTTATGATGAAATGGTTACATTTATGAAAGATGTTGCAAAAGTAAGTTTGTGTTATGCGTCTCCAATCACTTGGCATCATTTCATACTCACATGTATATGCCCTATGACGCAGCTTGGTGTTGAATTGTCGGTCGAGGAGCGCAATCTACTCTCAGTCGCCTATAAAAACGTCATTGGTGCGCGCCGTGCAAGTTGGCGTATTATTTCTTCTATCGAACAGAAGGAAGACACTAAAGGCAATGAGGTTCATGTGGCTCAAATCAAGGATTATCGCACAAAGGTTGAGACTGAACTGGGTGAAGTCTGTAATGACATTTTGGCGGTTCTCGATGAGCACCTCATTCCCAGTGCTCAAGCTGGTGAAAGCAGGGTGTTTTACCACAAAATGTTAGTAACTGTCAAATCATTCAATTTCTCAAGCAATGTATTTACACTTTCTGTTGCATCCTTCCAGGAAGGGTGATTATCACCGATACTTGGCTGAGTTTGCCGCTGGAGAGGGACGCAAGGTTGCTTCAGATGCCGCTCACGAATCTTACAAGCAGGCGACTGAAATTGCTCAGTCAGATTTAACCCCTACTCACCCTATCCGCCTTGGCTTGGCCCTCAACTTCTCAGTCTTTTACTACGAAATCCTGAACTCGCCCGATCGAGCTTGTCATCTTGCCAAGCAAGCCTTCGATGATGCCATTGCCGAGTTGGACACACTAAGTGAGGAAAGCTACAAAGACTCAACCCTGATAATGCAACTATTAAGGGATAACCTCACTCTTTGGACTTCGGATCTTCATGATGGTGAGCTAATTTACTATCCTAATATTCGGATGCTGTTAATGCTGACCTACGTCCATTTCTTGTTTAGCTGAAGAAAAGCCTGCGGAGGCCGCGGCAGCTGCCCCTGCCGAGCCCGTCGCTTTTGAACCAGCACAAGCGCCTGCTCCAAGTGAACCTGAGCCTGCAGCAGCCTAATTCATTTACAAAAATTATGTCTCATGATCTCCTCTCCCCTATTCCTTTTAGTCTCTCCCCCTTTGCAATTTCATTCTTTCATCGGCTTACGTAATTATTTGACAAATTGAATTATCCTTCCAATATTTATTGAGCCTCGCTTTTTACACCGCCTGATAGGTGGATGATCATACGTGATTTGCCGTTTTTCTAGTCACGCGTAGCCACAATTTCCTACACATGGAAGCTGAGGCCCTTGACTTTTCGTCTGCGTTTGTGTCAAAGTTGTGTATGTCTTTGAAATCTGTTTGTTCAACATGACCGTATTTAAGCCCTGTAAATTGTGCGCAGTCACCGCGGCATCCTTGATGACAATGTAAGAGGAGCCAATGTTGGGCTTTCTGAATGGGTGTTGGTTTTTTTTTTAATTCGCATTTGCGACTTACACTTGGGGCTTGTCAAGTGTTGACTGTCATCAAGTCTGGCAGTGCTGCCCCCTGGGGTATACCCTTTTTCATTAATGACGATTGCCCTGTTCCGTAGATCAAGCTTGCAAGTTGCATTTGACACAGACCGTTGCACCAATCTCAAAACCAGGGTTCGGCTATTCACATGAAGAAAATGTGTTTAGCTAGAAGAGGATGGGCTGCTTTTTGCTAGTATGAAAAGTATGATATGGACCAATTCAGGCTTGCCAGTTGAATCATTGAGTTTTTGGTGCCCATTGGACGAAGTGATAACTATATGACGTTTTGCTGCTGATTGGGACCTCATATGTTCCAACTTCCATCAGTGTGGGATTATTTTGCCAAGTTTCATGTCAATGTCTGCAAAAACTTCACAAAGCGTGGGTTGAGGGCTGCACCCAAAATAACAAATGGGTAAAAGGTATGGGATTGTTTTCATTCTTACTTTTCTGTTGATTCATTAAGGGCAATTTCTCTTACCGTAGGAGTTATTATCAGTCAGCACCAATCTTTATCAAATCAAAAAAATAAATCAATTAATTGTAATATTGAAAAAAAAGTCTGAATAGAAATTGCATTTATTATTAATTAGTTTTTATTATCTTATACATCTATTTTTGATTTATTCTAAGAAAATTAATATTATTAATAAGAGCATCTCCATGAGTGTAGCACAAAATGGGAAGCTATGGGCTTCACATATATCCCCATCATTAAAAGAGGGCTACACATTCTGCACTAATTTTAAGTGGTGAGGCACTATAAATGGTTTCACAGAAACCTATAAGTTTTTTTTTTTTTGGAAGTATATGTGTGCACATGGAAGTTTTCAAGTTATGGTTTTGATTCATAGAACAAAATTGATAATCTCCATGGAAAAGGGTTCCCAGCTCTGAAAAACCAGTCATTTCTTAGCTACTGTAAATCAAATTTGCATTCGAAATGCTGGCAGAGCTAAACTGTGAGATCTCACTACTTCAATATTGTGGTGGAGATGTTCTAAATTATTATAATTAAGAAAAAAAGCACAAATAATGAGAAATTGAAATAATTTTATTGAAAAATGAATTTAAATACTTTCAGAAAAAATATTTAATATCTTTAATTAATAATTAGAAAGTTAAAAAAAAATTAAAAAAAATGAAAAATAAAGAATTAATAATTAAAAATTTTTTACAAATAAAGACATAATTTTTTTTTAAAAAAAAAAAAACAAAGGAAATAATTTAAGCCAATTATTAATATTTTTAGAATGAAAAAAAAAAAAAAAAATAAAATAAGGCTAAAAACTAAAAAAAAAAATATTTGTTAAGGAATAGTTATTATCATTTCATCTTGAAGGTTTGTAAAAATGATATATTCATTTCAGAATTAATTTATCATAAAAGGAAATGAAATTATATATAGGGTTATTTTGAAAGCATGTAATCCCCCTTAGGTTAATTTTTAAATATTGGGCCAATTTGTCATGGGGCTTCCATCCATGGGAATTTTCAGAGCTTATAGTTTTTATTTATTTTTATTTATTTATTTTTTAGCCTCAAAATGGAGCAGTGGGATTGGGAAGCGAAAACAGAAAAAATGAATATGTTTTATAAAAGACAGGGAGAAAAGTAAATCCTTAAAAGACGGGTCCCTCATTGGCTCTTTTAGCTAATTTTGGCCCTGTCCTCACCAGAGATTGAAAATACCAGCCAAAAGGCTGGCGTATATTCAAGAACTGGATGTCTCTCCTAATAGTCGTACTAAAGCTCTTTCTTGAGATTGGGATAAAGGCTTAATTTGTACTAATGAGCTGTATTTCCCCCGACAAAATTCAAGCCCAATACTTAGTTTTTTTCTATATTTTTTTTTTTTTTAAATTACTTATTTTTTATTTCAAATTCCACATTTCTCTTTACTAATTTCACCTATAGTTTGACATCCTCAAATTCCTTTATCAAAGACCTGGTTTCTTATTCTTATTCTCAGTATTTTACCAACTTTCACTTCTTATATATTCCAAGAAATAATCAACCAATATTTATATTTTCTATAAGGCTTAGTTCATTCTGTTTCTCTGGATAGTATTATGTAAAAATCCTTTCCAGTTCCTCTAATCACTTCATGCTTCAACTAAGGCCTTTGAATGGGATGAAAGTTGAAAGGGGTTTAGGACTATTTATTTTTCATAAAAAGGTCCCACTTGCTTAAATCTTAATCCTGATTGACTACTTCATCTTGTTTTCAATCTCATTATCCCTACTCCGGCTTGATTGTTTTTCTTATTGTGGGATCTTCTACTAAACAAAGGAACTAAACATGGGTAAGAGTTATAATTTTTCTTTAAGACCCACTTCAGCCATACAGCCAGTTTGCAAAACATTAAGGGAGATTCACCATCCAACAAGCTCTTTAAACTTATAAAATACACTAATAATGTAGGATATATCCTTAAATTCCAGAATTTTACATTCCTTTTAATATGATTTCTATCCTTTTAACTCCTATAAATTAAAGTTTGGCCCTCAGAGCCCTTATCATAATCACAAAAATGTGTTTTGGCTTGATTTGAATACAAACTTCAAAATCACACTGTTCAAGTAAATTACAGAATAAAATAAGAATATAAAAATAAAAAACTAAATTTGGTACATTTGATTTGCCAATATGTCTCTTAAAAAGATTTTTGAAGAAATTCCATTTGGGCCTGATACCAAAAAAGACCTCTTTTATGGAAGTCAAAAGAGTATAGAGAAAATTTTGTATAAAATCCAATTATTCCAGGGTTTGTTTCCCAAATGAATACCCTTATTTTTATTAGGAGATATTGAAAATTAATAAGCTTATTAAATATTTTATATGTCTTCTTTTTTAAAAATGAAATTGACCAAATTAACAAATTTGGCCAATTCAGTCACAAAGAAAATATTTAAAAAATTAAGGGAAAATAATCAGATTATTCTATTTTTTTTTTTCAAAAAATTTAATTTCATGAATAAAAGGTAATTCATATAAAAATAGGCCTTTATTACATTAGATTAACATATTTTGGTAAAATAACATAAGTGTATATATATATGTTGTGGATTTCAACAAAAAATAGCATTATGAACTATAACTATACTTGAAAAATGAAATAAAATAATGAGCTATTATCATGATTTGTAAATCTTAATTATTAAAAAATTCTCCAATCTCTGGAAAAAAGAATTAATTGAATTTATTATATTAAATATCCAGATTTTCCTTTTATGAAGAAGAACATCAAGCTCATTTATTTATTTATTTGTATTTAAGCTTTTATATAACTCAAACAATTGATACAATAAATATATATATTTAATAAAAAAAATATTTTATTTAATTAAATTCAAATTATTGAAAAGGATAAGAAGTTTTAAGGATGAGAGAAAGTTCTATCAAGATAGTTATTCATGAAAGAATAACTTATTAATTATTCTTTGCAAATATAATTTATATCTTTTTATAGAAAATCTTTTCAGCAAATGAAGTAATTTAAATACTTAACTACATATATAGATATATATATGGAAAAAAGGAGAATAAAAAGTAAGAATATTATTGAAGAAATAATTTGATGCAATATAATTTGTTTTAATTTATAATTAAAGAAATAATTTAAAATTATCTCTCATTCAATGTGAATACTGTTTAAATACCCCTTTTGAAGGAAGCCATTACTTAAAAAATTTTGTTTCCTAAAATGTACTATATTACAAATACTGTAAAATTTGAATTAGAAGGTTTTTCCTGGATTCTGCTTCTATTGGTAAAAACATTCTTTTACTAATAATGGTGAAAGAAAAATCTCACTTGTGATAATCTTGGTAGCAAATAACAGCTTCTTTAATTTCTGTTACCATTAACTTTGGTAGCTAAGCATGAATCTAATAAATTCCTTGATTATTCTGGAAGATTATTTCTTCATTATTGATATTGGTGTAAGTGGAACTTTTTAAAATGTTTCATTTTTCATTCTTTACAAAGGCCATCAAGTGGTTCTAATTCTTATCTCTTAAAAGTAGAATATGAATGGTACATAGATATTTTTTAAAAGTAGAACTTAAAATACATTCAAAATTGAATAAAAATATATTTGAAAAAGATCAAAATTTTGAAATAAATAGTCAAATAAGAGCCATATAGAAAAATATTGAACATATCTGAATGATATAACAAGTCTTAAATAACAGAAAAAATCAATAGGAAAAAATATTGATAATATTTACCTATTCTTATTTCTAAAACAGCCATTTGTATTGGGTTTTGATCAAAATTATTATAAAAATGAAAGACACAAGTTATGTTATTTTGAAGTGAATTTGAACTCAAAATTATCTCTAAATTGAGAAGCTTATACAATATAAGATACAGAAATCAATCATTTGAGATATTTCCATTAATGAAAATAGCTTGAAATTTCAGCCCAGATTCTCAAATATATCTATATCCTTGAGAAATTTCTTCTCACTTTATATATATTAACTATAATTTCCAATAAAAGCTTAATTAAATGTAAAGGTTGTTTTCGGAAATCTAAGGAAAATCAAAATACACATTATTTGTATATATTTTACCCTTTTGAAAACTGATATATCAGAAATAGATCAAATGTGTTTATTTTATACATATGCTTCTTTTTTCATAATGGAAATATTTACACCAACTAATAGTTCAATTTTTTGATTAATTATAATTTGAAGTGAATTCCTCCAGAAAACATACACTGTTTTGAATAAAAAAGAGTATGAATTAATCTAAAAGTAACTTTTTGACAGAAGGTTTAAAATTATTCTTAATTAATTTTTGATTGTGGATTGAAAAATATTTAAGATGATTTCTAATTTTGAACTTTTTCTTTCAATAATTTTAAAATTTAAATTTTTGGAATAAAAATATATTGTGCCAAATATTACATGATATATATAAGAATTGTAATTATGAGATAAAGTATAAGTTTCAAAAACTTATGTTAATTTTTTACAGTAAATAAATAAATTAAGAAAACAAGTATATTCAAATATCAAATAATGAATTGATATTCTCATACTATGAAGGGAGGAATAATAATTTTATTTAAGGAGCCATAAATAAAGGAAATTTCTATTCAAGTGAAAATTGTAGAATAAGAAATATATATGATAGAGCTCAATAAGCTCAAATAGACACCTTTATTTTTCCTTGAAGATAAATTTAACCTCTTTTTCTGTAAAATGGAGTAGTTCTCAGTGGGATATTTTGAAAAGGTAACTGTATCCAAGTTCAATTGAGGTTATGAGAGATCAGGAGAGATAAAGGAAATCTAATAATTACATACTCTAGAAAAATCTCACTAATCCCCCTAGAACCAAAGAAGGCCTATAAATTGAGAAAAAAATATTTTTCATTTTAAACAAGTTAACACAAAAAATTATCTTTAGAATGAATGTAGCTCAATAGCTACCAATAATCCAGGATTTGGGAAATGGGGCTATTACAAAAATAAACCAAGAGGGCCCATAAAAAGAAAAGAACAGCAAATTGAAGATAGGAAGAGATAATTAAATTTTTAACTTTATTAAGAAAATAATCACCCAGTAATTAATTTAAAATATACAACATTTAGTCTCCTGTGAAAATACCCCTTTTTGGATATTCCCAAAAACATATAATTCCTTTTCCGAAAAATTCAAAAATTAAATATCATCATATTCCATAACTAAATATTAGTTTTGGGATCACCTTAAAAATATTTCCAAACTATGATAGCCCTAATGAGAAAAAAAAGAAATAAAAAAATTTAAAGTAAGAAAACTTTACCCTTATATACATGGTATTATCAAGCAGGAAAAAACCAAACCAGAAAACAGCCCATCATGGGATTACAGGACCAATTTTACCCAGATGGTTCTAAAAGATCAAAATTATGATTAGTAAAATTAAGTAAAAAAAAAACTATAACACAGACATAGACTTATTAGTATTGATTTTATCCCCATCTTAGATCCATCAAAAGCTCTTAAGCCTCAAGAGCCACCTTAGCTTAACCCAATATCCCTAGAGGACATGACGCTGGTCTAAATCCTCATGTACAGCCACATCACATGAGATAGAAAAGACTTTGAAATATCAGAATTAACATCATATATGAAATGAGAACCCTTGAATAAAGTAAGAGTTCAACCAGAGCTCAAATCAAATAGACGATAAGCTCATGTATGCAGCTTCGAGAAGCTGAAAGAAGGTGCATAGCTTCAGTATTCACAGCCTCATCCCCTGTATAAAACTCACATTAGATTGAAGCATACCATCACATGATCAATCTATCAACAACTTAAAAGTCAAAGAGAATTTTTAAGTATAAACACTCCTTCTGTATCCAGCTACAAATCCTTATTAAGATTCAGGATAATTATGGAATGAAATATAGACCACCGGCATCGAGACACAGCCATAGAACTGAAAATACCCATCATACAAAATTAGAATAAAAGAAAAAAAATATTTCTCACCAGAATAAATCACTCAAGGCTATGAAAGCTTCCATAGGCAATACAGTACCTCAGTAAAATGAAATATTTTGGGAAAATATAGAATATTTGGAGTTTAGAAAGGTTTCAAGAAAAGAATATTATTTTAGAAAATATTATAAAATCATTTTTAAGCTGAGTAGATCAGACTAAAATATCCTTGTCGCTGGCAGGAAGCATATATATTATTATATTTTTCCTAAATCCAGAAGGTAATTGAGTAGCTATGAAATAATAATATTATCAGTGGAAAAGCTCACTATCAAAATGATATTATTAGTAATTATTATATACTATATTAAGTTAATAATTACTCTCTATTACAGATATATTAAATTTTCTTCCTAAAAAAATGCAATACTATTCCTTCAATATTTATTACCAATAATCATTCAAATCAAAACCACATCAATGAATCCTTTCAAAGTTAATATAAAAAAGTTAAACTAATTATATCAAACTCTTCAAAGCTGATAAATCTGATAATAATATTTTTTTCTTATATTTTTTCCATCATTTATTATAAATGATATAGCTATATCAAATACAAAAATGAGCGCTAACTATTTTATAATAGTTGCCCAAATAAGAGGGGTTTAAAAAATATTTTTCTCTGAAATAGTTTTTTCATTATAATTAGTTTATTTTGAAGGATAATTAGTATTATCATTAATAAGCTTTGATATAGACTTCTAAATTAGTCTTCTATAGCTGTGAAGACACAATATTATTTTTTGATTATTGAGCTCAGTGGGAAGACTGTTTTTCAATATTCAAGAGGGTAATTTAAAAACCATTAGCACAATTGGTTGAATGAATGTTTGGAGGCTTGAATTTGATTAATAGTGATCACCCCCCTTAAGGAGTTACTTACCTACTCCCACACTAAAAGGAGCTCCAAAATTTATCTTGGTAAAATTTATTTAATTAATTATTTTCAAAATACATGGGTAGATTAATTAAGCAGCTATGGCCAAAGCGTACATGAAAATTATGGAAAAATATAAAAATGTAAATTGGTGAAAAAATATTCAAAAGAAAAGGTGGAGAATTTGTTTCTCATGAAATAGTGTTGCCTGAAATGAATATGGATGTTTTTTGTTAAATTAATAAAACAGATTATGTGATATTCTGAAGACCTACATGTGTGATCTGAAAGCAGAAATCATTTCAAATTATTATTAATAAGAATATCTAATTAAATTTACTATTTGAAACAAAAAGTGCATTGAAATGGATTCAAATTATGCATTGAATGGTAAATACATGATGAATTATAGATGAAGTCTTACAATAATCAAAAAGAGATATAATAATTACCTATCAAGTATATATGAGAATGTATAAAGAATATAAATTAAGCTATGAAAATATACTCAAATACATATCAATCCTTATCAATTAATTTCCATATATTTTTAACTATTTTTAACTATTTTTAACTATTTTTAACTATTTTTAACTATTTTTAACTATTTTTAACTATTTTTAACTATTTTTAACTATTTTTAACTATTTTTAACTATTTTTAACTATTTTTAACTATTTTTAACTATTTTTAACTATTTTTAACTATTTTTAACTATTTTTAACTATTTTTAACTATTTTTAACTATTTTTAACTATTTTTAACTATTTTTAACTATTTTTAACTATTTTTAACTATTTTTAACTATTTTTAACTATTTTTAACTATTTTTAACTATTTTTAACTATTTTTAACTATTTTTAACTATTTTTAACTATTTTTAACTATTTTTAACTATTTTTAACTATTTTTAACTATTTTTAACTCTTTTTAACTATTTTTAACTATTTTTAACTATTTTTAACTATTTTTAACTATTTTTAACTATTTTCAACTATTTTTAACTATTTTTAACTATTTTTAACTATTTTTAACTATTTTTAACTATTTTTAACTATTTTTAACTATTTTTAACTATTTTTAACTATTTTTAACTATTTTTAACTATTTTTAACTATTTTCAACTATTTTCAACTATTTTTAACTATTTTTAACTATTTTTAACTATTTTTAACTTTTTTTATCTATTTTTATCTATTTTTATCTATTTTTAACTATTTTTAACTATTTTTAACTATTTTTATCTATTTTTATTTATTTTTATCTACTTTTATCTATTTTTAACTATTTTTAACTATTTTTAACTATTTTTAACTATTTTTAACTATTTTTAACTATTTTTAACTATTTTTAACTATTTTTAACTATTTTTAACTATTTTTAACTATTTTTAACTATTTTTAACTATTTTTAACTATTTTTAACTATTTTTAACTATTTTTAACTATTTTTAACTATTTTTAACTATTTTTAACTATTTTTAACTATTTTTAACTATTTTTAACTATTTTTAACTATTTTTAACTATTTTTAACTATTTTTAACTATTTTTAACTATTTTTAACTATTTTTAACTATTTTTAACTATTTTTAACTATTTTTAACTATTTTTAACTATTTTTAAACTATTTTTAACTATTTTTAACTATTTTTAACTATTTTTAACTATTTTTAACTATTTTTAACTATTTTTAACTATTTTTAACTATTTTTAACTATTTTTAACTATTTTTAACTATTTTTAACTATTTTTAACTATTTTTAACTATTTTTAACTATTTTTAACTATTTTTAACTATTTTTAACTATTTTTAACTATTTTTAACTATTTTTAACTATTTTTAACTATTTTTAACTATTTTTAACTATTTTTAACTATTTTTAACTATTTTTAACTATTTTTAACTATTTTTAACTATTTTTAACTATTTTTAACTATTTTTAACTATTTTTAACTATTTTTAACTATTTTTAACTATTTTTAACTATTTTTAACTATTTTTAACTATTTTTAACTATTTTTAACTATTTTTAACTATTTTTAACTATTTTTAAACTATTTTTAACTATTTTTAACTATTTTTAACTATTTTTAACTATTTTTTAACTATTTTTAACTATTTTTAACTATTTTTAACTATTTTTAACTATTTTTAACTATTTTTAACTATTTTTAACTATTTTTAACTATTTTTAACTATTTTTAACTATTTTAACTATTTTCAACTATTTTTAACTATTTTTAACTATTTTTATCTATTTTTATCTATTTTTAACTATTTTTATCTATTTTTAACTTTTTTTATCTATTTTTATCTATTTTTATCTATTTTTATCTATTTTTAATCTATTTTTATATTTTTATCTATTTTTATCTATTTTTATCTATTTTTATCTATTTTTATCTATTTTTATCTATTTTTATCTATTTTTATCTATTTTTATCTATTTTTATCTATTTTTATCTATTTTTATCTATTTTTATCTATTTTTATCTATTTTTATCTATTTTTATCTATTTTTATCTATTTTTATCTATTTTTATCTATTTTTATCTATTTTTATCTATTTTTATCTATTTTTATCTATTTTTATCTATTTTTATCTATTTTTATCTATTTTTATCTATTTTTATCTATTTTTATCTATTTTTATCTATTTTTATCTATTTTTATCTATTTTTATCTATTTTTATTATTTTTATCTATTTTTATCTATTTTTATCTATTTTTATCTATTTTTATCTATTTTTATCTATTTTTTTATCTATTTTTATCTATTTTTTATCTATTTTTATCTATTTTTATCTATTTTTATCTATTTTTATCTATTTTTATCTATTTTTATCTATTTTTATCTATTTTTATCTATTTTTATCTATTTTTATCTATTTTTAATCTATTTTTATCTATTTTTATCTATTTTTATCTATTTTTATCTATTTTTATCTATTTTTAATCTATTTTTATCTATTTTTATCTATTTTTATCTATTTTTATCTATTTTTATCTATTTTTATCTATTTTGTATCTATTTTTATCTATTTTTATCTATTTTTATCTATTTTTATCTATTTTTATCTATTTTATCTATTTTTATCTATTTTTATCTATTTTTATCTATTTTTATCTATTTTTATCTATTTTTTATCTATTTTTAATCTATTTTTATCTATTTTTTATCTATTTTTATCTATTTTTATCTATTTTTATCTATTTTTATCTATTTTTATCTATTTTTATCTATTTTTATCTATTTTTATCTATTTTTATCTATTTTTATCTATTTTTATCTATTTTTACTATTTTTAACTATTTTTAACTATTTTTAACTATTTTTAACTATTTTTAACTATTTTTATCTATTTTTATCTATTTTTAACTATTTTTATCTATTTTTATCTATTTTTAACTATTTTTAACTATTTTTAACTATTTTTAACTATTTTTACTATTTTTAACTATTTTTAACTATTTTTAACTATTTTTAACTATTTTTAACTATTTTTAACTATTTTTAACTATTTTTTATCTATTTTTTATCTATTTTTATCTATTTTTATCTATTTTTAACTATTTTTATCTATTTTTATCTATTTTTATCTATTTTTATCTATTTTTAACTATTTTATCTATTTTTACTATTTTTATCTATTTTTAACTATTTTTATCTATTTTTAAGTATTTTAACTATTTTTAAACTATTTTTATCTATTTTTATCTATTTTTATCTATTTTAACTATTTTTAACTATTTTATAACTATTTTTAACTATTTTAACTATTTTTAACTATTTTTAACTATTTTTAACTATTTTTAACTATTTTTAACTATTTTTAAACTATTTTTAACTATTTTTAACTATTTTTAACTATTTTTAACTATTTTTAACTATTTTTAACTATTTTTAACTATTTTTAACTATTTTTAACTATTTTTAACTATTTTTAACTATTTTTAACTATTTTTAACTATTTTAACTATTTTTTAACTATTTTTAACTATTTTTAACTATTTTTAACTATTTTTAACTATTTTTAACTATTTTTAACTATTTTTAACTATTTTTAACTATTTTTAACTATTTTTAACTATTTTTAACTATTTTTAACTATTTTTAACTATTTTTAACTATTTTAAAACTATTTTTAACTATTTTTAACTATTTTTAACTATTTTTAACTATTTTTAACTATTTTTAACTATTTTTAACTATTTTTAAACTATTTTTAACTATTTTTAACTATTTTTAAACTATTTTTAACTATTTTTAACTATTTTTAAATATTTTAACTATTTTTAACTATTTTTAACTATTTTTAACTTATTTTTAACTATTTTTAACTATTTTTAACTATTTTTAACTATTTTTAACTATTTTAACTATTTTTAACTATTTTTAACTATTTTTTAACTATTTTTAACTATTTTTAACTATTTTTAACTATTTTTAAACTATTTTTAACTATTTTTAACTATTTTTAAACTATTTTTAACTATTTTTAAACTATTTTTAACTATTTTAACTATTTTTAACTATTTTTTAACTATTTTTAACTATTTTTAACTATTTTTAACTATTTTTAACTATTTTTAACTATTTTTAACTATTTTTAACTATTTTTAACTATTTTTAACTATTTTAAACTATTTTTAACTATTTTTAACTATTTTTAACTATTTTTAACTATTTTTAAACTATTTTTAACTATTTTAACTATTTTTAACTATTTTTAAACTATTTTTAAACTATTTTTAACTATTTTTAAACTATTTTTAACTATTTTTAACTATTTTTAACTATTTTTAACTATTTTTAACTATTTTTAAACTATTTTTAACTATTTTTAACTATTTTTAACTATTTTTAACTATTTTTAACTATTTTTAAACTATTTTTAACTATTTTTAACTATTTTTCAACTATTTTTAACTATTTTCAACTATTCTTAACTATTTTCAACTATTTTTTACTATTTCTAACTATTTTTAACTATTTTTGACTATTTTTAAGTATTTCTAACTATTTTCTAACTATTTGTAACCATTTTTATCTATTTTTATCTATCATCAGTAATATTTAATTTATTCACTCAGACCATCCATAATAACAGAATTTCAAAAATGAAAAGTGTGAGAAAGTTCTTTTTATTATTTATTGACCCTTAATATTGTATTTCTCTTAGATTACCACATAAAGATATCATAAAAAGAATACGTGCTAGTTGGAAGGCTTCATTTTAAGACTCAAAATATGAAAAGGAAATAAAAAAAACCTGTTTATGAGCTTTTACATTTTGGAAAAGCTACCATCCTACTAAAGTTTATAGTTTTATGAGGTAGATTTATACAAGTTTTAAAATGATAATCGGCTGATAACAAAAATGAAAAGCCTTTCATAGTTATAAAATCCAATATTTTTGCCCCTAAGATACATTAACAAAAATAAGTTTTGTATTAGAAAAACAGAATGAGACATCTAAGATGATACCTTATTTGAACTC